>JAOPTO010002470.1:0-43875 GCA_033822845.1 Tetrapedia diversipes | reverse complement strand
TCAGGGTGTTAATCTACCTCTGGGCCGCAATGAAATGGGGGGTTCTAGCCGGTAAAATAAGACGAAAATCAATAGTGACGAAATGTCGTTAAACGCTTCGTTAATTAATTATTAGCAGTTAAAGATTGCCCAAATTAGCCAATCCTGCTGCAGCGCCGTCCGTTGGGCTCGCCGCGCACAGGCGAACCCAGGACCGTATCAACATGTGTTACAACGCTTCCCTCGTGGGGCGCAGAAAAACTTGTTCGTCACTCAAGAGACGGACGACACAAAATCAAAACTTCGGTCACCTTCCAAAAAGTATTCAATGATCGTTGAATAGCATTAAACCTGCTTACTCGCAAAATCCACAAGAGCATGTCAAATCTCGCCCATTGGGATTTTCGAGTAAAGAGGGTCAATGATCTCTTAAAGCAGATAGTACATTGCCCAAAAGTGAAGCACCCACACGCATTTAAATCGCGATTGTCCCGTCCGCGAATATGTACTGAATAATACACTCGCACCGCGATTGTCCCGTCCGCAGGGTCCACAAAAAGGTACACAACACACCTGCACGAATCAGTCACAATTTATATCGCCACTAAAATGTATGATTTTCTCTCTTCTTTTGCACTCTCACGACAATACCACATACGTGTGGCACAAACACACTCACAACTATATTTCATTTAAAATTAAATAAAATAAGCTCTTATTTAAAAGAAATTAACTGTACAACACCAGGAAGGTGCAACTGAAACCGAACTTCACGAGTTTTGTCATGAGACTGGGAAACGCAGTGGTCGGAATTCCTATAACCCAATCCGGGTCCTTTATGATTGTATTTTAACGTTTTCTTGCTTTCTAAATTACGAAATATGGCTTGATTTTTTGGAAGAAACCCTTCAGAAAGAGAAAGCTGTTTTTTCGGTTAATGTTTGCTTCGTAATATTTCTATCATTCAAATTCAAACACAGTAAAAGAAAAACTAAGAAAGTGTTTCTCAAATTTATCTATCCACATGTATCACGCACTCGTAATGAACTCAGCGATAAAATCACACGACGAGAAAATAAACCACACGTCAATACAATGTTTCGTTAACAACTGATCTCTGGTGGCGATCGAACGCGGTCGATGACAAAAGAATATCAGTCCTCCAACGCAATCGCAAAGAAATCCTTCTTCCCGCGTATTCGTCAGTCGTCATTTGGTTCTGCTGTTGTTCAGTAGCGGAATTATTTTTCGACTTCTTTAAAAACGCTTTTTTAGATTGTTCTTCATTATAGTTAAATTTCTTTTAAATAACATTTTTTTTATGTAATTTTAAATAAAATGTAGTTGTGAGTGTATTTTGTGTTGCGTGTGTGGTGTGTGTTGTATGAGTGTGAGAGAAGAAAGAAGAGAGAAGAGATTTGAATACGTGTGGGTGCTTCACGTTTAAGCAGTATACTATCTGCTTTAAGAGATCATTAACCCTCTTTACTCGGAAATCCCAATGGGCGAGTTCTGACATGCTCTTGTGGATTTTGCGAGTAAGTAGGTTTAATGCTATTCAACGATCATTGAATACTTTTTGAAGGTGACCGAAGTTTTGATTTTGTGTCGTCCGTCTCTTGAGTGCCAAACAAGTTTTTCTGCGCCCCACGAGGTAAGCGTTGTAACACATGTTGATACGGTCCTGGGTTCGCCTGTGCGTGGCGAGCCCAACGGACGGCGCTGCAGCGGATTGGCTGATTTGGGGCAATCTTTAACTGCTAATAATTAATTAACGAAGCGTTTAACGACATTTCGTCACTCTTGATTTTCGTCTTATTTTACCGGCTAGAACCCCCCATTTCATTGCGGCCCAGAGGTAGATTAACACCCTGTATAGACAATACTTGTGAACCATCGTACTCAGTTTTGTAACATCTTCATAACATCTTACTATATTATCCGCCAGTGTCCCGTCACAAAAATCAAAAGTTATTGAAGAAAGAGTAAGTTTAGAAGTACGCTATGACCGAATACATCTCATCTCATAAAACCAATAGACATACAGCAAATGTACAGCTTGTGGAAAAAAAAATAACAAAAATATGCGCAAGATATAATGTTCTGTTGCACGATAAATGTTTTGAATATTTCCATACTCCATAAATATTTTATTTTGTATTATTTTCTATAAAACTGAATTAAACGAATATATAATTCTAATTTTGTTTTTTTAGTATATTATAATAGATTTTGTCAAAAACCAAGAATGGGACGGGCTATAATTTTTATATTTAAATAAAAACAATAACAATTATGGCAAAAACAGTTCCAGTTGGTTAGTATGAATATCATTATACAGTTAATTTAATTTCGTTTTGTATTTTTGAATTGAGACGGGTAATGGGTTAAACTTGTGTCTACTACTATATAAGAAATAACATAATATTAGGTGTTCAAATTAATTTTAGTCTTTTTTTTTGCAGGTTGAGAGTTCATTTAAGTTTTTATGCCTATAAGTTAGTAGATGGAGCAATCTCCCTCACTTTCTATAACCTTTGCTCATCATTCAGACAACGAATGCCTGATTTGAAGAAACTAGACTGTTTTATTTTGATGAACTTATTTAAAAGTGATTGCAATTCTTCATCCTTGAAACGTTGATGTTGTCCAGGTCGTTTTTTATCCTAGAAATCGAAATTTCCTTCCCGGAACCTTCAGTATCAGTAGTTGCAGGTGGAATGAGATACAGCATTCTCACCAAGAGCATCACAGATTATTTCTGCAACTTCAGCAGCGTTTCTTTTTTAACCGATGTGCGAAGTGCACACAATGACGAATGGGCTCTTTGCTGCACTCCATCGTTTAAACTGTTGTTTACCCAGGTCATGTTGACCGAATCAAGCAGTTTTCTAATGTTTTGGAAAACTAAATGTCTACACTGGAAGACTCCAAAAATAATGTTACGATATTCAAATTGAAAGATGAAAGACTAAAATTAACTTGTACACCTAATAAATAAATTTCGTGTTTTGTACCGATCGATAAGTCCTGTGCTACACTATTAACAAACAAAATGTATGTATAGACAATATTTCTAAATCATGGTACTCAGTTTTGCAATATTTTTCTATCTTAAACATGTGTTCGCTACCGTAGGTATCAGTAATTAGGCATACTACCCTGGAACCTTTACATTAAAAATATCGTACAACACATCGGTATCTAACCTGATTCAATCGAGTAGAGTTGCCATAGCGAAAAGGAAAGAAATATTTAATCCCAATATTTTAGATAACTTTCGATTCATGTTGTAAATAAATTTCAAGGATAAATTCTTCGTCAAGCAAGGAAATAATAGTACGTGCTCTATCGTGAGGATACATCGTGTTAGCGACGTGGCTGCACTTAGGGCCCAGCGATGTTTTATGGGGGCGATGAAAAAGGACAGCGTACTTACACAGCTACGTTTATTCTCAACGTTACAAGAGTTTATTGCGTGAAACTTAGCCGGGTTTTCCGACAACGTGCGTATACCTGCTAACCTGATGGGATGCTAAACACGGTTAGACCGGCGCAACTTCTCAAAGATTTAATTGGCAACACTTACGGGACGAAAACTACGGCACTGGGCAGGAGGTCACAGCTCGCAGCGCGTGCTCACTCGTCAGGTTAATTGCGAGCGTCACTTGCACGCCACAGCAGTTGTGCCAACTCGACGCCAAAAGAAACATAATTGAACGGACGACAATTTGTAGAGCGTTTTGATCTTTTTTTTTTAATTTTCTCGTTGCTATTAGCGCACATAGGCGTTTCGAACGTTCGTTCAGAATGTACTGTTGTCGACTTTTGTGGAATATCCACGAAATATTTTTGCAATAAATACAGTTACTTTCAAAAGTTTGAAATCATTTTTTTTGGCACATCCATATACAGTAGATATCGTAGAACCCATTATGTTCCCAATATGAATACTATTCCCAGATATCCTATTATCCAAAGAGAGTGTCGTCTAGTAATAATTCTTTATTTTAAAAAGTTAAAAAATTTATTATAACAGCGAAAGAGATACAGGATGCTCAAATATTTAACCCCTTGATACACAATGACATTTGGAAGTCGTTATTTATTTCATGTGCAATTGTAGATTTTGATGTCTACGAAATGCCGTGCAATATATCATTAGATTATTATTCACTTATTATTTTATAATGTTACTTAATTATTGTCCATTAATATTATATATCAATCTGATTGAATGTTACATAGCAATGCAAATTTCAAAATGAAATTTTTATTTTTTTTTATTTTCCTTTATTATTTGTGTCTATTTAAAAAAATATTTACAAATATTTATATAGTAGTTAGTAGCGTTGGCCTCCCTTACTTTTAACGGTAAGTATTACAATTAACTTGGTGACACATATATAATATATTATGGTTCTAATAAGTCTTTTGGATGTTTGCGTTTTAGTCTTTTAATTGTGTCCGCATAGCAGTTTGCTGCTAGTGGGTTTTGGTTCAAAATAAAATGAAACGTATGTAATCAGATTTTGTATTATGTGTATTAATAACTGTAACATTGACGATAACAGCGCTTTTATTAATTTTTTACATGTGGCGTTAAAAATTTGTCAACAAAAGATTATATTGCTTAAATTTATCGGTCTCTTTTCTGTCCAAATTTGGCTCTCTATGACTTCTGGCTTTTTCAAATCTGAAATTTTTAATTTTAGGGTAGCATTATATTTAATTGTAGTATAAATTGACTATATTCCTCAAAATAATTACTATTTAATACTACATGCAGTAAATACATTAAATTGATTAGATCATAATAAATTTAAGCATATAATTTATAATTTATAATTTAGCCTACAATTTATACTACAATGACGTTCGTTTAACCGACATCCACTCTTTTATATGAATCGCTCATTTATTAGCAAAACACAGAAACGACATCGTTCAGTTGTCCACGGAACGGACAAGTAAAAAAAATAAATAAATAAATAAATAAGTATAAAGTGACATGCTGTTTTACTAATTCAATTAATTATTTATTATCTATCGCTACCAATTTATCGTAATGAACGCGTTATCAACAGGTAAGAAACCCTTCTTCTTCTTTTGTTTATTTATCATCGCATCGCAAAATTTTGCAGAACAAACTTGCATTTTTCATATTTCCTATGAAGTTCTCAGAGGTAAGGGCCGTTCCTGGATTAATGTCGCATCTATTTCTGTCTTGCATAAATACCCTGCATCCATATAGGATGTGATTGATAGAAAGCGGTTTGTAAAAGCAGTGAGGTGGTTCAGTTCTGTCTAGGATGTAGCTCTGAGAGATCTTGGTATGTCCCGTATTTAATCTGATCATGGCAATCCGTTCTCTTCCAGATTTTGAGCCATCTGGGACTAGGTTGAAGAAGTTCTCGGTTGGATTTAGTAGATTAGGTCTTTTTATTTGACTCCAAATTCTGTTCCAAGCTTCTTTCATCGTTTTTTTGATGTGGTTTGTCAAGTCTAGATAGGGAATCGGGATCGGTGGATCAGATGGGAAGGTTGAAGAGTTAACGGCTTCTTTGGCAACAATAAACTGTTCGTAATGGGTGAAGAATCCATTCATATTCCATTTCAGGAGTTTCATACGGATCGATTTATTAATGTATTATAATTTATTTATATATATTAATTTATGGAGCATTGGAGTCGATATCTGATGTATCGCTATCTTTTTTAATCTTGCGAGGAAAATGGTAGAGTTTTATGCGTATTCTTCGTATTCCGTATTTAATGCTCCGTAACTCTTTGTGGATCTATAATCGTAGTTTAACCAAAGAAATATTCGTGTCGTTATCGTCGGTGAATGAAAGGAGTGCCGATGCATTTCTATTAACCCTTAGCGCTCCATGCAATTCTTTTCTTTATATGCAGCAGTCCTTTTTTCAGAAAATTCTGATTTCTTCGTAAAAAAAATACGTCTTTACCATCGTTCAGCTTTACATTCTCAACGTAACATTCTTCCATGTCTTTAACTTTAAAAATAGGTCGGAAAATCACTTAATGACAAAGCATCTGGAATGTAATCGTATTAAATACACAATGTCTCCGCAGCGAAGCCAACGGAGCGCTAAGGGTTAAACTACATGCAATACTGTGAATTTTTCGATAGCAGTCTGATATTGTTTTGCCGATTTGCTGACAAATGAACGATGACCTTAATAAGGAAACGCGATTTAGAATGCTTCTACTTCGTTTCTTTTCCTTGTTGAACGAACTTTGTTGAAGAAAACGGAAACTTAATTTTCTACACAACCATAATCTTATTCTTAATTATTGTACAGTAGCGGATAAAAGTTTAAGACGAGAGGACAATGTAGAAGAACATAGTTTTATGCTTTGCAAATATTGTCTGTACATTAATTTTTATTGTTATTATGGTGGAACACTATTTATTACTTAACACAGAATGTACATTTTGTTTATCCTGCTATTCCGTAGAAATTAGTTAGTTTTATTTCATTGACTCTCTGGTTTTGAACTTTTGTCCGCTATTGTATTCACTCCTACGCAAACTAGCCAGTTATTCTCTCAAAAATAATTGTTTACTAATTTAATAAAACCAATGATATTTAAAAATTTTATTTTTCCAAAACACAGAACTTTCATTAAAAATTTTAGTTTTTCTCTTTTTATCAACTTTTTTTTAAATATACGTGTAAAGAAACGTACGCGATATGGAAAATCTAAATTTAAAAATTTGATAAAAATAGTATATTTTTTAAAGAAACAAACGTCAAAGCTGGTCGTATCACCTAGTAGTCTTAAGAAACCTAATCTACAAAGGCAAATTAAGCTTTTACTAATCATCGCGTATACCGACTTATGCTACGAAACATTATGATTATTGTGTTTCACATAGACACCAGTATAAATGATATCCTTATTCGAAAGAACTCCTCTTCAAATATGATTCTATTCGATTAAAAATTCATTGGAATAACAAATTATTTGTTATTCTCGAATACTTCATTTTATTCGTAACTTTAATTCGAAGAGCATTCGAATAGAATTTATTCGAACAATTCGCAATCACAGTTGATGAACTATTGTTAATGAACAACTGTTATAAGTCAATAATGTACAGCAGCGGACAAAAGTTAGGATAATGTAAAACATAGTTTATTGATATGCAAATATTATCCATATACTTATTTTTATCGTTATTATGGTAGAACACTATTTATCAATTATTATGGTATACGAATTTTATTTATCGTGCTATTTCTTATTAATTAATTTATTTGTTTTCTTTGACCCTTTGGACTTAAACTTTTGTCCGCTACTGTAGTTTGTATTGAGACTCCTCTCATAGAAACATTGATCAATAATTGAACTTCTAACAGAGCACCAAGTCAATATCAACAGCCAATAATACGCGAGTTTTCACTCTGAACGTATAAATAGCTTGTTTATATCAGCTTCCTTGAAAACAGCAAAGAGACTTCGAATATTTGCTTAAAATATTTTCCTTGCATGTTTATATCCAAAGCATTCACGTACAAACGAATACATGCATATGTGTACATGTATGCGTTATATGCATATTTTCTGAGACAAGCTGCTTTCGCGATACGAACAAGTTAACCGATTGACTGATATTAACGGAAAAAGAGAAACTCAAATAAAATGGGATGCATAAGCAGTTCTGGAGACTGAAAGCAGACGCTTTAATAAAGAATCTCTGAATGTCTGTCGAGGAACTTGGAATAATATTGCTGTCGGTTGATACGATATCAAATCGGGAACTACTATAATAAAAGTTTTAGAGCACCAAGCACTGCTATATCTTCGGGAGGAAACGTTCCTCGTTCTCGTTGAAACTCTGATCGTAATTCTTCGAAATATTGGAGCATATTCGCGGATTAACAGCTATAAAATTGATTGCAAGCAACAGCTCCATTGTAATTGTAGAAATAAAGTTACAAGCGTCTTATAAAAGAAACGATTGAAAGTATATTTATACGTATTTTCAGTACACCCCACTTTTTTTTCACACGGTTTTGAAACAACACGGTTCATGAATATACATTTTTACACGAAATTTTGTTCTGGCACGAAAATTGCAAACAATTTTTTTTTAATTCTACTTTTAAAAGTGTAATCAGAAGTCGGTTTATGCCTACACATGTGTTAGTAACTTGGTCTACTTTATGGCTTCTTTACTTTGTATTCCAAGGGTTACGGGGAATACCCGAATTTTATTATCACTTTTTTCTTTATCTCGTTGTACTTCAACTTCAATACAGCATTTCGTTATTCAGCACAATATTATTATATTTTGCGTTAAAGTTTCCAGTTCGTAGGATGCAATAAATAATTTCAATAATGTTCTAAAAGTTGATGTTCAAATTAAAGTTTTTTCTAATTTTATGGTGAAATTTTTAATATAACTTGTATTCGTGATAATTGTTTACTATCAAAAATGGTAATTGTACAGGGCGCACATAGAGTTTAATAATTTTTAAAATTAAACGTTGTGCACTTCGAGTGGTAACTTAGACACTCGAATATTTGAGGTTGATGCAGGTACAGTACAAGAAATGATTGATGTTTTTAGACAAAAAAAAGACTGAATATATTTCTATTACACGAGCGTGGTTGAACGTTACTGTTTAATGTATTTTTACAAAATCTCTCGCTGGAGGGATGTTATGCGCTTATATAAAGGTGTCAGGAGTGGGGTGTTTGGTTCCCTTTTTGGGGTGGGAGATATTGTTGACTGTCGAAAATGTTTCCAGCGACTTCAGGTATATTTTGTTTCATCGGTCGAAAGTAAAATGTACCGAGGATAACCTTAATCGCGTAAACTACCTGAAATTTTTAAGGAAGCCAGGCCAAATCGAAGGAACATAGAAAAAATGGGAAAAACCCGAAACTGGCATGGCAATAAGTACGTTTGCTAAAAAGGGTATTATTTAGCCTTAATGATGCTGTCTCCAAATATACCCTTGAAAATATAAAATGAATGTTGTTACAACGTAACAGTAATATTGTGTTAAATTTTCGGTTTAGAGAAGTTTTATAAGCAATATTATTTTACATCGTGTTCATAGTACTCTTATTAATAAAATGTCTAAACAATAACAAAATATTCTGAAAAGATTTGAAGCAATTGGAGGCAATTTCCTTAGAAACTAAAATAAAGATTTTAGACTGTCTAAAGAGAGGCGAAGGTCCCACATCTGTTGGCAAAACTTTTAGTTTAAACGAAGTAACTATAAGAACAATTAGAAATAAATGAGAATTTGGATTTCATTGTTACTTTTCTTGCACGATTTTTTGGAAAAATATTTAGTTTTCTCGTCTTACACGAGTTTTTAAAATTGTAGAACATATCCCAAATTTACCATATGTCGCATGTATTTTTTTACAGGATTTTTTTGCACGGTTTTTTAAAGAACGTATCTACTGTGTAAAAGAAGAGTTGGGTGTATAAATTTCGTATGAATTGCAATTGCGAACGATTAATCTTTGGTACCGTTAACCCTTTGCACTCCTTTGTCGAGTGTGACTTGACATTTTTAAAGCGCCAGTTTAAATATGGAAATTGTTTTATTTTTTAGTTAAAGAATCTAAAAGATCCACAAATACAAATTTCAACAAAGTTTGAATGCTGTGTTTAATATAATTAGTAAAGAAATTATTTGAAGTAAGTACCACTTAAGGAATTGTTCTTTGAAGTAAATTTTAAATAAAACTTCTAAAATACTAAGGAGTTATTGGCATCAAAATTGAAAAATAGTTCGGAGTGCAAAGGGTTAAAGCAAATACACGCACTTCGTCTGGTGATTTGTCGAAGAAGGAGGGATGAGAAAATAAAGACTTAAGCCGCGTTCTCATCACACATAAATACATTTTAGGATTATAGTATTATAGGATTTCCCTCAATAGAAATATTATGAACTTTAATTGCTAAAAAAAGAAATGTTTACACTATACACTAAAATTCAAAGGGTTGATCAATCGTTAGTTTGTATCCAGATTGAGTTTCACGTAATGGGTAGTGATCCTAAGATCTGACCACTTGTGGACATCTGCAACGAATTATTGTTATTCGTATAATTTAATAAATGTACATTATCCAAATATTAATCAGATAATGCTATTTTGTTTCTGAATAATAAGCACTTTTCCCAATTCATGAAACATAAATACATTCTTGTTTGTAATTGTTTAGATATTAAAGTATTTATTTTGTAGACCGTTAATTATTAAATGTAGGACAGTGAATGCAACAATAGTCACTGAAACGCAAATTTGTAAAAGTAGAACAATTTAATACAACAATCATTATGGAAACACAAATTATTAACTGTAAAAACTGCTTAACAAAAGAAATAAGTACGGTTTTGTTTAATTTTCAAGGATCTGAGTAAAAAGGAGGTTTAGAACTGTATGATACGATGATATACAATTAGAATTTGATAGATGTTTGCTAGATGACGACTCTTCAGACACTGAGCCGTTAATGAAAATTAAAATCGAACAGCGACGCTGATTGCTGAGGAAAACAGAAAACAATAGATGGCTAAGTGTACGCAATGCGAACCCACCATAATTTTCGTTTCTTAACAATTCTGATTATCAACGCTTAAAAAATTAAGCCTAATTTTAAGACTAATTTTCTTGAACTAGTCTCATTTTAATAATTATTCCGTCATTATTTCTTGTACAACTCAACGCATATAATTATAATACATATGAAAAGTAATCTTAATCGCAAAGTTGGTTTAAATAAGTGGTTGTTCAGTAACAACACTTAATCATTTCAATAATAACCACGAATAAAAAAAAAATACAGGATATATTGATGCAAAGCGTGAACGGTGCTAAAGTATTTAACCCTTTACCAGGGAATCTATCCGATAATATGATTACCAAAGGGAAATACTGATCTCCGTTAAAGTAGTCTCATCGTCTCAGTCAGTTAGCGGATGCCACGAAGAAAGGGAGTAACGCTACCGCGAATCCTCGATAACGTACTATCCGATCTCGCGTAGATGCTGCTGCTTGAATAAACGAAATTGAAAACCGAAATGTCGTTACCACGATTCAATCTCGGCTCGCTGGCTTGCGCATTCGAACCTAACACACTGTAACCCCTGACTGAAACGACGACGATGCCTTCGAAAAGCAGGTACACTACCGTCCACAAGTTTAGGATAACTTTTCGATTTACACCTCCAGTAAATCTTCCGCTGATTATCTCGTAACAATTTTCTGTGTTTGATAAACTTTTTACTAAAAAAATCTTCCAAGGTAACATTTTAATTGTAAAACTTGAAACACATTTTTCTAAATTATCAATTACTACATATAAGTTATTAACCAGTTAGCTGTGGCACCCCCTTTTGAGAGTGCGCACCTATATGTGTCGCAAAAATCGAGCGATGACGAGTATACTCGTCAATCACAGAGTAAGTGTCGCCGTTAAAATATTGGATCAAAAATATGGGTTTATTATATAAAATTGACAATTTTATTACTAATATGCACTTATTTGGTTAACTTAAACATATATTATATACGTATTAAACAACAAACACAAGGAAAATTAAATACATTTGAAGGTAAGAATTTAAATTCCTGCTAGGGACTGGTATTTAGCGAAACAGGGCCCTGTCATGAATCAGTTTCCTGATTTTTATTTTTACCCCCTTTTACGCTAACATTTAAAAACGTTATCATCGCACATAAATAAATTCGTTTTACGAACTGATAAGCTGTGTCAGCCAGTGCATACGGGGATGCATGAGTTCATTTTAAATTATTCATATTGTTTATTTGTTTGTTTTATTCCGGCCTAACTTCAAAATATTCTAAACATCTTGAAGTTTAAGAATATGTTCTATTTTTCACAAAAATTACAATTTAAATAGCCAATGGTAACTACTTTTCACGCATGACGAGTATACTCGTCATGACACAAAATCCTGACACTTCTCCGTGACGAGTATACTCGTCAATCACAGCTAACTGGTTAAATCTGGATAAACTATATTTATTGTAATGCTTATAAATCAAAGCTGGGTATCTGGTTGAAGTTTGTATTCCGTAAACATTTATTTCCCTTAACAATAACCTTATACGTGAGTCGGGTTTGCGTTTAGTTGCAAGGAAGTCATGTTGAATACGTGTCTTGTACGTAAACACAAGAGATTAGAGAGAAATTTGCCATAACTCGCAAATAAAGTTGTGGCAGCACCCGGGAAACCTCCGAAGGAAAGTTCTGCTACTTTAACATTCGTGGACACTTCCGTACAACTGAGAAACACTTATACTTTTACTCGCATACCTTTGTGAAGGTATATCACGAACAGTGATTTTCCCCAACATTTATATTTATTGTATCATATAGTATAATTCTTGAAGAAAGTTTTTGAAGATCGAGACTCGTCTTTTGAGCGCAAAGGATTAAAAGTGCTTTAAGATGACATCAACACTTAAGGACAATATCTTTTAGGTGCGCGAATAGGAAGTTTCTTGAACTACGCACGGAATACTTGCATTTATATATTACTAACAGAGTCTGTTCTCGCATTTAACACTTTACTGACCGGGAGACCATTAATCGGCTTTTTGCGTGCTTGGTTTATAAGTTTTATAACATTCCTTTATACGAAGGTAACACGTTTTTGAATGATATCATATGTATACCGTAAAGAAATATTAAACTATTAATTACGTGAAGAAAATATCGTTTAATAATAAAATCATTAGCCTTGCATCCATGCCAAAATAAGCTGGTCGGAGTGCTTATATTGAACCACTAGCGGTCAATAAAGTATTAACCCTTAGTGAACGAATGCCGCCATATTTGCGACATTATAAATGTTCTAAAAAAGTATCCTTCTGCATGGACACATATTTGTTCGTATACTTGTTATTACTAAAAATTTCCATAAAATCTAATAAAGGGATATTAATCGTGCACTTTTTTTCACTGTGGAAATAAAGCAATTAATTTCTTAAAAATCTGTCGATCTACTACTGATTATTGTTCCAGAAAAATGCGCTTGTTCGTTAAGGGTTAACACATTTTTCTTGTTCATATTATCCGCCTAGTTCTACTAACTGTATTTAACTGTATTTAGACTGCTTAACCCTATGCACTCGAGAGGTGACTTTTAGTCGTCTAATGATACTGATAGAGATGAAACACTGAGTGTGAGTGTGAGTGTGTGTGTGTGAGACTGAAAGAAGAGGAAATGTAGAAACAATAGAACAGCATGGTTGTGGTTGTACCGCACATGTTTCGGCATCGGCAGTTCACCCTGATCCGTGCATATGAATAGATGTAGTGAATTAGTAATAGTTATTATAATTAACCGTTTGAGTGCCACGGCCCTTTCTTATTTCCCGATCGAAAATTGCCAAGCGGCGCGATAGCGCTCCTCATATTCCGTGTCGAAAAATGACAAGCGGCGCGACAGCGCTCGTCATATTCTGTGCCGAAAAATGCCAAAAAGTGCGATTTCACTGTTTTTAGCTTACACGCAACAAATATTTCCTACAGTTTAGTTTTGTTCCGACATTCTCCTGAGAATAAAATTACTCCAATTCTATCTTTTTTTTACCTAAGACTGAAGGGTAATCGTAAAGTCGCGCATCAAAAGAAACCAAGCCTGCTGTGATTATGGGCTTCGCAGCCTAGAGCGCTGGCGCTTTAAGGACAGAACAGAAGAAGCGCCATCGCGCCGCTTTGCACTCAAACGGTTAAGTAATGTTTAGAATAATTATAGAGTGTATGTATGTATGTATGTATGTATTATTATTATTAAAGTGTTAAAAGCCCAACAGATACTAACTTAAAAATTTTCAAATCCGAAACATTTATTAAGATTCGCCTATATTAAACGTCATTTAGTTCGGTTAAGTGATATACTAAAATGTATACTATGACTATTTAATTTCTGAGTCTGATTAACAAACAAACTAATTAAAGTCTGAAAATTTGCGAAACTATCATTTGGTGACTAACAGTCACCTCTCAAGCGCAAAGGGTTAACTGTACAGGTTGTGATCATAATCGACGGTCTGAAATTGATGCGTTTCATCGGATGATATTTTGAACCGGGTACTGTTCTCGAACCATTGGTAGGATCGTTAAAATCGTTGCTGTGGAGAGAACTCGCAAGAAAAAGCGGAAGTACGCCACCTCGAAGCTTCGCAACTTATCCGAGGCCGCCGCTGAGCAAAAAGTAGGGCGACATTAAATTCAAAGATGCACGTAGAACCACTGAAAAAGGGCGTTCGTAGTAAGAGTGGGGTAGCTGTGGTTGCTTCAGTTGGGAGAAAAAAAATGATAACTGGAAAGTTTCCTTTTACTGGAACTTTTAACGAGTGGATACTTGGCAAGTTTTTACTTTGCCCTATGCATTTAGCGATTAAACCGCAGAAACGGAAAAAAAACGCGAGAGAATCAACAGCAACTTGAAGCTTTTGTTTTGTCATATGTTTGCATCGCAATTTTTATTTTTATTTAAAAACACCGATTATTTCACGTAATTAGTATCGATTTTATAATATCCGATTGTTAGTTCCATATCTTTCTTCTTTTCATTTGTTTACATTTTACATCTCTTTTGTTTGTGAAATTTGGCGAGTAGGTTTTATTAATTTTAATATATTAGCGTTGCAGAGATTTCGAAGAGATAAAAGAAGAATAGGAGGTAGAATAGGATCACTTCAATAAATTGAACTTTTGCTTATTTAATGATTAATCAAAAAATCAATTGAACTTTTGGACTAATGTATTATTAACGTAAAAATACGAGTTTATTTATACTTTCAATTATTATCATTTGGCTGCTTCACTCTTCAGGGTTAACTTGGTTAATGATCTGAAGTGTCGATGTTGTTCTTCGGAAGAAGATTTGGACCATGTGGTTTGGCAATGTCCACTATATGACAATAGCAGAAACGAATTGATCCAGAAATTTTGTCAAAAGAATTTTTCTCTCCCTTTTTGATGAATGAATCTTTGAGCAAACCAGCCACTACGCTGCCGTTAGAGGTATACAAATTTCTAGCAAAACACCGATTATACTTATACCTATATTTAGTCATAAGGTTAGTACTAAGTCCTTTGTATTTTGTATAAATGTAAATGTAATAGCGTTATGTTGACATGCACAACAATGTACATGTCGCTAATAATCCCGTATAGGGTTTTATAGCTTAATAAAAAAAAACTTTGCGATACTTTACACTTGGAATAATACATCATTTCCTTATTTCTTCGTCTACGACATTACCTTCTTTTGCTGATATGGAACTGTAACATAAATTCGTTCGATTAAACTTAGAATATTTGCACTCTGGCAGAGGTAAAATATTCCTAGAATATTAATCTGTAAGATATATCTTTATTTTAATTAATAAATTCGAATCTACGTCACATCGTAAAATCGTAAATCGTAAGAATCGTAAAATCGTCCTCGGTGGGCACGTGCTTCTCTTTTATACGTATTAGGAGAACTGGTGGGGGTTACCAGCATCGAACATTCGAAAAGGTTAATCGGGAAAGAACAAATGACAAACACTAAACACACATACTAACACGCTCACACACATCTCACTCACACATTTGGCAGATCTATAGTTGGCGAAAAAAGTATTCATACACCAGTAGAAGCTCTACTTTGAATGCCATTTACTTTTTCTATAGAACATTAATTTAACAACGAAATATGATACAATATAGGAAATTAACACAGCTTTTAAACGATACATATTTTATTAAAATCGAAGCATCTTAATACATATTATATAATAAAATTCTTAATGAGTACGGAAACCGCTGGGAAAAAAGTATTCATACAGTAGATACTTTCTTGAATTACTAATCAAAATAACAAATTAATAAATGAATTAATATTTCGTTGGATATCCTTCACTGTATTATAGCTTGCAATCGCTTGGGCATTGATGCAACTAAATTATTTGTTATATTTTTATCAATTTCTGCCCATTCCTCTTTTAACGCATTTTTTAGCTCGTTTTTAGCTTGTTTTGTTTCAGTTCTTGCCATATGTGTTCTATGGCATTCATATCTGGAGACTGTGGAGGTGTTTCCAGGACATGTGATGTATTGTATAACAACCATTTTCTAACTACATACATAAATAATATCTCTTACAAATCATGAAGGTAAATTACATTTTTTACTAAATCCAAATATATCGTTTAATCACTTATCCGATAAATATTCCTGGAAGATTCTGAATTTTTTAATTAATCAACGTAATTAATAGTTAACCGCTATATTTTAATAAAATAAAAATTCTAATAAAACGAGATATTTTATGACAATTTTAATGAATTACCGTATTATGGAGACTAATTCGAATATTTACAAATAAATCGATCATGATTACTAAATCATAAGAAACAGAAAGATGTAAGGTTTTATTAAAAAATGTTTTGCGGTTACAGCCATGGAACAGGTTCCAATAAAAGGGCGGTAATTCCTGGTAATGTGAACAAACAGTAATTATGTTTGCTCGGAGGGTGAACGCAGCGCAGGAGGTACAAAAATACATAAGGAAATATTAAGTACAGGAAATTACAGGGATGCGTACTTAAAGCAAACTATCCAAACAAGAAATGAAGCTTTCCGTGTTCGTTAATTATAATTTTTACCGTAAGTAACTGGGAAAAGTTGCTTCTTCATTTTTGGTATTTACTCGATTCATTTTTGATTTTTTACCAAACAACTGAAAGACGATAATAAGCACCGAGGTATTGCGAAGGATTCCTTTACGCTTAAAAACTTAAAATTTCACGTTTGAGGTCTCTAAAACAGTACTTTGTATAAAGAGGCACTTTTAGCAATTATTATTTACTAATTGTAGCCCACGGTTTTTTTTACAGTGCTTGCTTCAAAATCGGCAAATTTTCAAACGAACTTTCATCCTTTATTTTATTCCCTCGGGAGTTGATTTTCCAAAAATGTTGAAACACGTATTTCTTTATTTCTAAACAAAAAACTAAATACCAGTTTTCATAGAACTTGCTTCAAAATCGGCGGATTTTCAAACAACATTTCAACTCCTATCTAACCCCCTTAGGGGTGGAATATCAAAAAATTCTTTCTTAGTGGATGTCTACGTCATTGAAGGAACCCACTATCCAAATTTCATGTTTCTAGCTTCAGTAAGTTAGGCTCTGCGATGATGGATCAGTCAGTTAGTTAGGATATGTCTTTTTATATGTATAGATTATAACCTTACTGGCGAACTTAAACTTTATTTAATTGTAATGGATGCATTACCGAAGTATTACCAGACCCTCCTAGAGTTAGACTGGCTAAGTAGACGAGGAGACTTAGAAGAACATTTCAAGAGAGTTCTCGCTGGTTTTAAGATGGTGTAATATATTAGCTTTTGAAATGGAAAATGGGGGTTATTTTGTGTTCGAGGGTTAGGAAAAGTTGAGGCAGCGAGGTTGAGGTTTGGATGAGCAGTAGGATGAGTATATGATGATTGGAAGGATAGTACACAATAGAAATAGGACATAAGGATATAACGTTTGAGATGTAGAAGTGGGGGAATGAACGTGTGTGACAAGAGACGGTAGCGCAGGAAGTAATGGAAAATAGAAAAAGCGAACGATGGGTGTAACACAGAAGGTGGTAAATAAAATCGGTGTAAAAATATATTAATAGTAAATAGTAGTCGAAGCATAATTTAATGAGATTAAGTTATTCAATCCACACCAACAGTGTAGATGAGTAAGCGATGGGTAAGGAATTCTTTAGAATAATTGTGTAAATCAGGGAAAATCAGCCACTTAATGCAATATGTACAGATAAGATGTGTGGCGAGGGCTTCGCGCCCTTGCCGCTAGGAGGGATCAACCAATTATCTTTCTCGCAAGTTCTCGAGTGCGACACGGTTCATATATATACAAGTTCCTTAGTTTATATACAGGACAAAGCAAGAAGATTGAAGAGGTACCATAATTCTATGCAACATTCTAAGGATCAAGAATAACAATGTGACTGTTGTTGATACTGCAGAAGAAATGTGTAATAGTACTGTTGTGGCCACGTCTCAAAGAAAGGAAATTTACATCCCTACCACCTTCAACCGGTACAAGAATTACAGGAGGGGAGGTTTGGAGAGAAGAAAGTGAAATCTCTAAACATGGATGGTGCAAAAATTCAGGGAAGACGAGAATTTTCCCATCTAAGATTCACACTATTTACCGATGAAAAAATAACCTTCGGTAAATACACGGGATAAAGAGAATCCTCACAATGATCACGTGTGGGTCCCGTTTACTATTTCAATTAATATTTTCTATTAATGCATAACCACTGTTTATTTTTTGTCTCAAAATAAAATTCACAATAATTTAATACAAAATTAATATAGTATGCATTTATAGTGTATCGTAATATTTGCAAGACTAAAACACATAATACTGACAATTCAAAGTAAGTATTAAACAATTAAGGAATTCGTCATAAACAAATTTATTACAAGAATATGAGGTATATAAAAGGACACAAGAAATGTTTATGTCGCTTCACTTTATCTTAATTATTTCATATAAAACTGAATGCTAAGCATTTGTTTTGTTGCGTTAAAATTCCTTTATCCGTATTTTGTCCCCTTGTTAATTTATTCAACGAGAAGTTCTACTTGCAGGCCCATTGCACTCAGGATGCTAGTTGCGCTGCGTGAATACCAATTCTGTAGTTTGGAATACAACACACATCAAACAGCTACAAAGCACAAAATTTGGTAAGTTGATATATAAATGATAAACGCTAATAGTGTTTCGGTAACTATAATAACAAAGCAATCTGAAGTAATTCTCTTGCCCCTGTACCATTCCGCTACACTTCTTTTCGTACTCGCACAGTAGTGATTTCGAAAGGTTTTCGAGCTGCTTCTGACCATTGTTCACGAAAGTTCTCCTGGTATATCACCGATTGACCAGTTCACAAAAGAAAAATATCTCAATATTTTTCAAGTGTGAGGAATCGATGTTTTCCAATCGTTCGATTCACCTGGGTGAAACGATTCGATGTCGGCAGGACGGTAAAGTTTTTGTATTCCAGAGGTAGGGAAAGTAGACGAAACCGCGTGAAGCAAAGAAAGTACAAGAACGAAAAAAAAGAAGTAAAGAAAATGAGCAGGAAGGAGGAGCGGGCGGGAGGGGGAGGAAGGGAGCAGCATAATTTTATAAGTGTTCTGGAGAAACGGCTCGCAGAATGGCGGATGTAAGGCGGTTACGAGGGCCGGAGTAAAACCGGGGTGGTATTGCATTAAAATTTACATAATAGCCGACTCTAACTCTTGTTGCATTACTCGGTCGACCTCCTGCTGTGTAGAGCGCAAATACAGATGTATAATATATTTTCAGCGTTTACTTTCATCGCCCAACCCACGAATTTCGAGAACTCGCTCCCTCTCCGTCCCTTCCACCATCCCCCTCCCCACTCTCTTTCGCCCTCCATTTCCGCCTTCTGTTTCTTCCTGCTTATTTCGTCGCATTTAATCCGGTACCCCGCCTACGGCCCGCGTACGACGAAATTTAAAGTACGAAAGCTAATATTAAATTCTTGCTGGCGGAATGTGAAGTCCTCGGCATGGGAGAGGGCGAAAGAGAGCGAGCCGTAGAAAGAAACGAGACGGAGGGAGACGAGATAGTGGCAATTAAAGATACGTTAGACGTGTTCGAGGTCGGGCCGCCGCTTTACATCGCAGCCATTAAATTTCCCTTTAGTCCCGTTGAAAACGGAGCCCAGGGGCGGGAATAGCCAGCCGTACGCGGATTAACTTGATCATACATGATTAACGACACGGTGCCGGTACAGCTGTGAGAACCGTCTTAACAATGAGGCATCAATTACGGGAAACTTTCTACGCCGATGCTGTATTGTACTTTGCGAACGTCTGCTACTGTACGCCGCGCTGCGTCTTCGCTGGTTTCCATTCCGTGCTACTTTGGCAGCCGCCTACCTAACAGCGCACGAACTTATGCACCTCCGCTGAGAAATGAACGGGATTTCGTGTCTAGTTACCCATCGCGAGTCTCTGTGCTGTATAATGCTGGTTAGTTGAGATCTGGAAGGAATGCGAGCTAGATTGGTCACAGCGAAGCAAGGCATCCTGCTTGTATGGAAATGAGGCGGGGTGTGTGTGATTTTATCAAAGGTTACGAAAGAAACTTGTGTGGTTTTATTAAATATTGTTGAGGGATTATATGGAATAAGTCGTGAAACAGAAAAAAGAAAGACTATATACGTATTAGGTGTACAAGTTAATTTCAGTCTTTCATCTTTCGATGATAATAAAGGCTATTTATAATTTGAATATCGTAACGGTATTTTTTGGAGTCTTATAGTATAGACATCTAGCTTTCCAAAACATTAGAAAACTACTTGATTCGGTCAACGTGACCTGGATAAACAACAGTTTAAACGATGGCGTGCAGCAAAGACCACATTCGTCATTGTGTGCTCTTCGCACTCCAGTGAAAAAAGAAAAGCCGGTGGAACTGCAGAAATGATCTGTGATGCTCTTGGTGAGAATGATGTATCTCATTCCACCTGCAAATACCAAAGGTTCCGGGAAGGAAATTTCGATCTCCAGGATAAAAAACGACGTGGACAACCGTAACGATTTAAGAATGAGGAATTGCAATTACTTTTAGATGAGTTTAGCGGAATAAAACAGCCTAGTTTTTCCAAATCAGGCATCCGTTGTCCGAAAGATGGGCAAAGGTTATAGAAAATGTGGGAGATTACTTCATCCACTAACTTTTGGGTATAAAAATTTAAATAAACTCTGAACCTGCTAAAAAAAAGATTAAAATTAACTTGTACACCTAATATTAACAAAAATAACGATGGTGTCTACACGACTGGCGCACAATACAAAAAGCAAAGAGCTGAAGAACGCGACAAGACACTTTATACCTGACTACCGCGTTCCTAAACCATTTCAGTAAGTAGAGTCCTCAGGTAAAAATAATAAAGCCCTATACCTCAACAAATATTACAAAAGAAACGTGTGTGGCTACACGGACTCGGAAAATACTGATAACTGTTCGTACGTTCCGGAAAAATGCTGTTAAATATACTAGCCTTCCGCTAAGGGCTGTCTGTAAACTAGGTGGAGGTGGTGACAATCTGGAAACTGTCGAAGGAAGTCTGGGCCTTGAAGAGGATAGAAAAAGTGTCCCGCTCGCACTTTTTTGTGTCCGAGGTGACCAAATCAGATTACCCATCAGATTACCAAAATTTTTGGATTTTCGCACATCCATGCTAGTTATATATGTTTATATGGATGTCGAAGGCCGATTTGCAGTACAGCATCGGTCTTCATAACGTTTAATACTGAAGAGCTGGCCTTAATGATGAAAATAATGAAAAAAGTGGAGAAAATATTGGATACATACAGTGGCTCCAAAAAGTATTCGTATACTATGTCACAAATAAATTTGTTTAACTCTAAAATTCTGAGTCTGATAGAAGTATTTGATAAAACTTTGTGGGTATGTAGATCGCAATAGTATACGTATGAATTAATCTCTTCTTTTTATCAAAATGCCATTTTAAAAGGGTGAAACCAGCGTTGAAGTTTTTGAGTTTTCTCTCATTTTTTAAAGATAACTTTGTAATGGTGCTTGATGAAGCAAAACTTTTCAAATAGAGAATGTTTAATTTTTAATACCCTATCGTCTTGCCATAAAAAAAAGAACACAGAAAAGCTTGTATTCAAAGCGTGGAAAATCGCTGAAACTTTGAGATTTGTTATCAGTCCCCTTAAAAAATATTTTGCCGCCAAAAGAATTGCTCCATGCAGGACACACCATGCTCTGTACACACATAAAGTTTCATTGAAATCAGAATTTCAGAAGTAGATGAATTTCCTTATAATACAGTGTACGAATATTTGTTGGAGCCACTGTATGAGCCAAAGATTAAAAAAAGCTGAAGATGAATTTCATTCGTTATACAGACAACTATTAAACGTCGAAGAAGAATTTTATTAACTTTTCCGTACATCTTCGACATAATGTAAAATATTTTTGCCATAAACATAACTTACAATTAGAATGCACAACACTAATAAGCTTAAGCTTGTAGGCTTAAGAAAACAATAGTAACACTGATAGAAAAATTAGCTTGTTCGTGTACTGATAATTCTCAAGAAACATGGAACATCGAAGAGATTGTATTTTTCAATGTTGCTTCAATGTAGATGCAGCTTTACAGTTCAAATTTTGCACTTCTCGTCGCTGATTACAAGAATTACTCGCAAACTCGACGGTTGTCATTTTCCCGTGGAATTCTACAAGGATTTCTTCTGGTTTACGTCGGATCAAAAGTTTCTTTGATAAAGTTACATCTGATTAAAACGTACGAACGTCTCCGTTCAAAGCTTGCTCCATTCGTATGATTCTCCTCGCTTGTTCTCGCTTAGTTCTGTGCATGCGTTACAGAGTTAAAGGGAAAGTAGATTTTCTGACGTTTCAGGGTGGCATGCGCCAAGATTATCCCCATTTCCCAACAGAGATCGAGACAAATGCGCTTTTAGTTCATTAAGGGGGTTCCTCGGCGAGCAACGTTGAAGGAGAGAAACGGTCGGGTTCGCAACCAGAGACGCAAAAAAGGTCTCTAACGAGCGAACAAGCATTTCCGTTCGACGTCGCAGGCTACGAAAACGCGACACAAAGCGGTTGCTATTCGATCACCAGCGAGGTATTGCGGTTTCCATCTACTCTTTGTTTTCTTTGTCGCCTCTTCTCGCTTTTATTCCCGGTTATACGTTGCGCGGCGAATAAATGAAATTGCCGTTGAATCTCTCGTCTCCGCCGAGCCGCAATTGTGTCCATAATTTACTTACTGCCGCTCGAATTTTCATGTCCCAATGAAACGCGAGCACAGACACAGATACAAGGAAATGTTAGCTATTGAGAACTTAACCGAACGAGAGTTCGTTTTAGTGATCGAGTAATTATGTTATCGATTATTATTTTGTAGCTAAATATTGCGATCAGCTCTTAAAATAATACGAAGGAAATGAAACATATACAGTGGCTCTAAAAAGTATTCGTATATTGTATTATAAGGAAATTTATCTCCTTCTGAAATTCTGATTTCAATGAAACTTTATGCGTGTACAGAGCATGGTGTGTCCTGCGTGCAGCAATTTTTTTGGCGGCAAAATATCTTTTAAGGGGACTGATAACGAATCTCAAAGTTTCAGCGATTTTTCAAGCTTTGAAAACAAGCTTTTCTGTATTCTTTTTTTATGGCAGGGTGATAGGGTATTAAAAATTAAACATTCTCTATTTGAAAGGTTTTGCTTCATCAAGTACCATTATAAAGTTATTTTTAAAAAATGAGAGAAAACTCAGAAACTTCAACGCTGGTTTCACCCCTTTAAAATGCCATTTAAATGAAAAGAAGAGATTAATTTATACGTATACTATTACGATCTACATACCCACAAAGTTTTATCAAATACTTGTATCAGACTCAGAATTTAAGGGTTAAACGAATTTATTTGTGATATAGTGTAGGAATTTTGGAACAACTGTATATACACAAATATACCTATACTAATTTATATGTAATTGTTTCATTTTAATAGAGTAATAAATTTAATAATTTAATAATACAGTTATAAATAATAAATTTAGTATTAATTTTTGCAACTGGAGTAATGGGTCATTTTAATACTTCATCGATGACCTGTGTGTAGACTAATTGTAATTATGGATTGTCATCGTTTTCACATGTTTCAAGTAACTTGTATTTCCTCTTATTTTATATTTTTAAGTTTACGTTATATTTATTTATTAGATTGTCCAAGAGTTCTTTTATTAATTTAAAGATGATAACATGAAATTTTCTAACAGATGCAAAAAAATAGTGAGCTAACACAGTGTGTATCTGTATAAGTTACCTTTTTAACAATAAATTAAAACATTCTATCTCGCATTTCGAAACATCTGAGAAAACCGAAATTAGAGTAATATCAGTACAAATTTAGTGATACTAGGACAAATGAATAGACCTCTACAAAGTCCTTAGGACTTTCTAAATTTTCATAAAAGGTAAGAAATGCGTGCGATTTCTAATACTTCAATATTCACGTCTTGAAATATGAAAAAAAGTCAGGTATGATATTTTAACTTAAAAAATATATAAATTTAATGTTTAAATGCAAATAATTAAAATGAGAAAGCTTCCATATCATCAGTCGAAGGTTAATCGATCAAACAGTTTCCTTCATTACATTTTTAATATGATCATTAACTATAAATTGCAGGAACTAGTTAAAAAGTTTACTTTAAAAATTGTTAAACAGTGAGCTTACAGTTAAATTTGACAAACTATCTGACTGAAATATTTAAATAATTTCGTGAGTCAACTTTTGCACTTCAAAAGAGACGTGAGAACTGAAGAAAGAAATTTATAAAGTTTATTGAAATAGTATATGTGTGTAGAATAGAAAAAGTTGTAACATATTGAGAAAACATACATTGAAACGCAAAATATAAGTTGTATATAATAATATTGGAGCAAAGACCGATAATCGCGACGTGTTTGCTCTTAGAAAAATACTATTTACGTATGTAAATATAAATAGATGTATGCGTGAATGTGTGTGTATGTGTTAAGATCATCTAGCTATCGTCCGCAGGTCACTCTAGTATTGTAAACCCTGCGACGAAGTAAACAAGTATCCAGTATTAAAATAATAAAATTCTATATAAAAAACAAATACCATTGGCGTATTATTACTTAAAAGCAAACATATAGAAACAGATGGAACCAGTCATTTTGACTAATTGGTAAATCTACTGTTAACCCTTTGCACTTGAGAGGTGACTGTTAGTAGTCTAGTGATACTAACTTCAAACATTTTCAAATTCAAAATATTTACTAAAATTCACCTATATTATACGTAATTTAGTTTAATTAAGTGATATACTAAAATTTGCATATATGACTATTTAACCTCCAGGTCTGACCAATAAACAAACTAACTAAAGTCTAAAAATTGGTGAAACTATCATTTGGTAACTAACAGTCACCTCTCAAGCGCAAAGGGTTAAACATATTTTCATACAACTTTCAATTTGCTTTGTCCGTTAAAAATAAGCATACTTTACTGCTAATGAAATTGGTAAATATCAATAACTGTAAAATTTCGACATGTTTGTATATTCTCTCAGTCTGCAGAATTGATTCTTTTATATCAGTACTGCTCGCTTCTTATCGCACGATGCATCGTTTGGCACTCGTTGCCCCTTTGCATTGTCACAGCAGGTTTTCGGTGCTCGACCAATAATTACGGAAGTGCTCGTACAAAACTGTCAGTCGCACGTTGTCAGACGATACATGCCATGAGTTGCATCTGTCAGCCGGCTAGCTGTATTTACTACAATGGTACCTTGACGTGCGCTGCGAGCCCTCTTGTCTCCGGCTCGTTCATGCGAACCTACGTCAACTACTTCGCTCGATTTAACGCGAATTTGGCCTGAATTTTTGCAAACTGCATCTTGCTCAATTGATTTAATCACCTTCTGCACTCGCAGGTATGTAGTTGGATTTCTAATTCTCTTTCACTAAAAAATAATTTTGTATTGGCGATAGCATGTTTGGAACTTGTAATGTAATTTGGAATAAACTGTCATTCTGTTATAGGTTATTTAAATGATATCTGCAGGCAATTGATTTAATCACCTTCTGCACTCGCAGGTATGTAGTTGGATTTCTAATTCTCTTTCACTAGAAAGTAATTTTATATTGGCGATAACATGTTTGGAACTTGTAATATAATTTGGAATAAACTGTCATTCTGTTATACGATATTTAAATGATATCTATAGACATATACTGTATCGTTCATAAACATTTACCTCCTCAATTTTCTTTGTATAACGTGAAAAATTCAATAACAAAAAATTGTGTTTAAAAATAATCATAAATCTACAAAAATTTTGTATCAAATATTTGTTTCGCATTAATACTTTAATATGACGAACAGGTAAAATATTTTTGGGATGATACATATTTTATTTTTGAAATAATAAAGAATAATCGTATATCTGTATGTAATAATAAATTTATAAAAGTTTTTCATCAGTATTTGTTCTATACTAATACATTACTATGGCGAACAGGTCAAATATTTTTGGCCGGTGATATGTGCTCTACTTTTGAAATAACGAAGTATTGATTTATCAGAGGAAAAAGGTTTTAGCTTTTCAAACTCGTTAAACTAACTTAACCTCTTAACACTTAGCCGACCGAATGGGGATATCTCCCATTTTGTCCTCAACAAAGCGCTGCAATTGATTCTGTTTGCTTTTGTTATTAGTTAGTCTTGAAATAGTACTGTTCATATATTTTTTGAAATACAATTTTTAATAAATTCAACATCAGCCTAGGACCAACTAATAACAAAAGTAAATAGAATCAATGGCACTGCTTTGTCAAGGAAAAAATGAGAAATCTCCACATTCGGTTGGCTAAGTGTTAAGAGAGCCTTATGTTTAACACTAAATTTACGGACATTTCTTGTATATCTATTTCCAATATACATATACCAAGGAATAAGGTATACATCGAACAGAATTTAGAATTTTTTGACTTGAGAGGGAAATAGATGAGGGTATATTTGTATCGCTCCATCAATAAAAGTTAGCAAAAATTGTTAAGAATAATAGTAACTGTTTTTGCAAATTTTTCTCATGAATTCCGAATCCCGTCAAATTGACGGGTTCCTTAACCTTAGATTCATAAACATGTATGGGAGATACACTATTCATAGACATTCGTCTCTCAGACGAACATATTATATTGATGATTTTTGTTTTATAGAACACAAGGAGCAGTGAAACACACTTTAAGTCTGAAAAGTTGTTTATTAATAATTAATTTTCTGGCAATTTAATTCTAAAGCAATCGAAGTTCATCCTTCTATCTCTTTCACTTTAAAGGTTACAAGTGTTTACGTATTTTGTGCGATCCGTGAGACGAATGTTTATGAATCTAGGGTTAAACGTAGTATTAAAGACGCCCCAACGAAAGGGTTAATCTGACGATTGATTCGAACACGTTCGAATGGAAACGATCTGACGATTATTCGAGAAGGATATAATGGCACGTTTAAAAGAGGGATTCGATACAGAGCCGGAGACCAATAGGAGCCGGACGAAAGTATAAAAGCGAACGGCTGCGTGAAGTGATCGTAGGGTGAAACACGATGCACGTATTCCTACGTGCATTGCTTCCCCATTCTGGACAGTACCCTGACAAATATCGCTGCTATCGGAAGGGAAAGCGTACATGACATAAACAAGATTCGTGCCCAGCATACAAAAACGAACAAACAGACGGTCCACCGGTAGTTTTCCAACGTTGCTTTATTTCTCGTGGACAGACTATCGTGTCATGCGAAATACACCATAACATGGTCGTTTCGATTTTCTCTTTGCTAGTTTGTACTTACACCGACTGAATACCTTACGCTTTCGGTATGGAACTTATCGCATGAATTACTACCTAGGCGTGATGCACATAAGGGTGTTATTCACTGCATGCGCGCATAAATAGGGACAAAATATTGCCAAAAGGATCAACGACACTATTCGGAAGATACAATAATTTTTCAACGTGATTTTCAGTCAGTACCTGAAAAATGGTAAAAAGTAGAATTGTATATAGTAGTACAAAGTACTTTAATCAACCATGCTATTCTTGAAATATAGTATACTAATCTCACAGAAGATTATTTTACTGTAAGTGTATTACTTTTGGATGAATTTAATAAATAACATTAATTATTATAAATTCTGTAATGTTCTAAAATATGCTGTACAAGACTCAAATTATGTAAATATGAAGTCCAAGAAGGGAAAAAAGAAAGTTAATATTAAGCAGTGATGTAGCCTTTCAATGTGTCATGTATGAAACGCAAAAGATTATTATTTCATTTGTGTTTGATTAAAAATATTCGACTACCCTTCGAATGATAGCGAAATTAAATGCACTTATTGTTTATTTATAAATACCATCTTTTATTATTATATACAACTACACTGTATTATAAATAACTTACTGCAAGTAATTAAAAGTTCAGAGTACAGGAATGTATAATGCTTATCCTATATAGAAAAGATTATAACTTAACTATTTAATTAATTTCAAAGCCGCTTTAAACTATGTCAAAGCGAAATAATTATTAAATTTTCACGATCAATCACGACAGTCTACATAATATAATTACTAAATTTCAAACAGCTTTGAACATTTTATAAATATCGCTACATTCATAAGCTAAAGCTGAAAATTTTCTAGAAACAATAGTGTTCCTTGAATGTATATGCTTGCTTACCGGAAGCCATCACGAAATCACAAAATTCACTAATTTACTATAGTTACCATTGACACGTTGAAGCGTGCAGAAATTCTTGTTACATGTACTATGTTACGTACTTTACAGCAAAGCTTGAATAACCGTTAGCCATTTTTTAATCATTTTTACAGTTTTATAATTTACTACAGTTATCATTAATACATTGAAGTATGTAGAAATTCTTGTTACATGTACCACGTAACGTACTTTAGAGCAAAGCTTGAATAATTGTTAGCCATTTTTTAATAATTTATACATTTTTATAATTTACTACAGTTATCATTGACACATTGAAGTGTATAGAAATTCTTGTACATGTACTATGTTACGTACTTTACAGCAAAGCTTGAATAACCGTTAGCCATTTTTTAATAATTTATATATTTTTATAATTTATGTAGTGTTACAATAATAATAATATTTATTTGTCGATTATAGGAATATAATTACAGTACTATGTACAAATTTTACTTAATTTACGTAATTAACAACTCTCTACACGGTATCACGTCTAATTCAACTCTATTCGGTATAACGTCCGATTCAATTCTATTCGACCAGCGAAAACTGTCACTAACCCTTGGCCTTTCTCCCACCACGTACCTCGGAAAAATTCCTCAAGTATAACCATATTTGGGCATTTTTCCGAGGGCCTCGCGCGTCGCCAAGGGTTTTCCCCAAGCAGGTCTGAAATCCCGCTGTTCACACCTTACTTTATCTTATGCTCTAAAATTAATTACGATACTACATTTACTACAGTTATCATTAATACATTGAAGTATGTAGAAATTCTTGTTACATGTACCACGTTACGTACTTTAGAGCAAAGCTTGAATAACCGTTAGCCATTTTTTAATAATTTATACATTTTTATAATTTACTATAGTTACCATTAATACATTAAAGTGTGTAGAAATTCTTGTTACATGTACCACGTTACGTACTTTACAGTAAAGCTTGGATAACTGCTAGCCATTTTTCCTTAGATAAGTGCAACATAGTCATCCCCAATACTAAGGAAGTTTCTCTTTGACGTATCTAGGAGCTTGACGTCGAGCGAACCGCGAGTAGTGTAATCTAATCTGGACTCGAGAATCGATGAGGCAATACATGTGCAAAAATAAAACATTCTTACTTTTAATTTTTTTCAACGAAACTTTTACCAATACATTTGTAGCAGTTCTAATAATAACAGCAATTGCTAGAAAAATATGTTGGTAACACCGACGAGAAAATCGGTGAGATTGATCGAATTAGAAAGGTCGATAAAGAAGTGTTGGAAATAAAATATGTCCTAACGAATAAACAAAGATTAATCTCCCCAAAGAAATATTTATACGAAGTCGAGCTATGTGCTGAAGACGTTCCAGGAACGGGTCAAGTGTGTTACCCTTACCACGCTGTGTGTAAGAGTTAGAGAACCCTAACGAACTGTGTCCTTTAGTCTCTTCTATTCATTCAAAATATTTTATATATTTTTCTAGTTTTGCCTCTCGCTGCGTAGAGATCGGGTTCAAAAAGGATATACCTTCCTTTAGAAATAAAGATTAGTAAATTCATAAAAAGGAAAGTTATTTTTATTTTTTCCTTTTTAATCCATAATCTCCAATAAGAAGAAAAAGTTGGCGCCTTAAAAAGTAAAGGATTAAGAAATCGATATTCTTAGTACTGCATTATTTAAAGAACATATATTTTGTTATCTAAGCAAACCAACGTGGGTTCTTTTTCCAGCTAAACATTTGTGAGGCTTTTCTGATGAAAATGAGATTATGCACCATAATATACATTGGATAATATTTACTTATTAATATTGATTGTATACCATAAGCTATAATCGCGGAAATGATTTGTGAATGTCATCTAAATTATATCGTGTCTGATTTTATTTTAATCGGGAAATCTTCATAAACATATTGATAACGGTCCCATTCACAAAAAATAAAATATAAGAGTTTCAAATCACGTTGTTGTTGTCTATCTATTATTCGCTGTCCATTTCTACATTCGACAAACTACGAGGGCGAATGCCGAAGCCCGGTTCCAGCCTTTTCTGGAACTGAAACTCGCGTTGACATTCACTTATCCAAGCTCTGTTGTACTACGTCCAACGAGACGATATAGTAGAAATAAACAAAAAGTTTACGCTTACAGTAGCTCCAGAACGTATTCGTACACTGTGTATTATAAGGAAATCCATCTACTTCTGAAATTCTGATTTCAATGAAACTTTATGTGTGTACAAAACGTAGTGTGTCCTGCGTGGAGAAATTTTTTTGGCGACAAAATATCTTTTAAGGAGGGTGTTAACGAATCTCAAAGTTTTAGCGATTTTTCACGCTTTGAATACAAGCTTTCCTGTGTTCTTTTTTATGATAGGATAATAGAGTATTAAAAATTAAACATTTTCTATTTGAAATGTTTTGCTACATCAAGTACAATTACAAAGTTATCTTTAAAAAATGAGAGAAAACTCAGAAACTTCAAGGCCAGTTTCACTCCTTTAAAATGCCATTTAAATGAAAAGAAGAGATTAATTCATACGTATACTATTGCGATCTACATACCCACAAAGTTTTATCAAATACTTTTATCAGACTCAGAATTTAAGGGTGAAACGAATTTATTTGTGACATATTGTACGAATACTTTTTGGAGCTACTGTACGTGATCGGTGCTGCGGCAGCACTTAACCCCTTGACATACAATGACGTCTGGGAGACATTATTCATTTCACGTGTCATTGTAAACTTTAACGTCTGGGAAACGTCAAGAAGTTTTGAAATGTTTCATACTTTACAAAACGACCAATTTATTATTTTGTAATGTTACTTAATTATTGTCCATTAACATTATATATCAACCTGAGTAAGTGTTATATAGCAATGCAAATTTCAAAATAAAATGTTTTGTTTTTCTAAGCTTGCACATAATTGATCAGTTGAGTCGAATTAAATGGTATTTTTCGGACGCTTCAAATTCCGTTTTATTTGTATGTTAAGGGATTAAATGGCCGCTTCTTAGGGGCGAATTCGTAGTGTTTTTTTTCTTATGGTCCTCGTAAGCAAATTGAGACCGAATTTTAACCCTTTCCATGCTGTTTGACAATGAACATACACCTAGATACCTCTAACCTTAACGCTGGAACTACCAGAGTAACCAAAATGACTAATGTTCTCATGGAAACTCAATAAATATACCGTGATACATTTACAAAAATTAAATATTAGGTTGGGGAAAAAGAAATCCATTATTTTTACGTGAACTTCAAGGCTTTATTTAATATATTTCGGATTGTTCGATTTGGGTACAATTATGTACCCAAAAATACAAATATGTACCCAAAAATATGTTTTGTTCTATAATTTGTTGCCATTTTAATGGTGGCTTCATAATGCCTCTCTCATAGAAGTCTTGGTCCCTATTGGCGAGAAAGTCTAGTATTTGATTTTCGGAATCTTCTCTTGATACCAATTTCTTATCACCAAAAAAGGTTTGCAATGCAAGGTAAAGATGGTAATCGCTTGGTGCCAGGTCCGGACTATATGGTGGATGTATCAAAACTTCCCAACCAAGCTTCTGGAGTTTCTGGCGAGCCACTAAAGACGCGTGTGGCCTGCCGTTGTCCTGATGGAATACGACACCTCTTCTGTTGGCCAATTCTGACCGTTTCTGGTCAATCGTTAGCTTCAAACGGTCCAGTTGTTGACAGTAAACATGCGAATTTAGTGTGTGGCCATATGAAAGCAACTCATAATAAATGATTCCTTTCCAGTATCACCAAATGTACAGCAGAACTTTCCTGGCCGTTAGTTCTGATTTGGCCACCGTTTGAGCTGCTTCACCGCGCTTTGACCATGATCGTTTTCGCTCAATGTTGTCATATGTGACCCATTTTTCATCACCAGTCACCATCCGTTTAAGAAATGGGTCGATTTCATTCCGTTTGGCCAAGGCTTCGCAGATGGAAATTCGATCCGTCATGTTTTTTGGTGTTAATTGGTGTGGCACCCAAACATCAAGCTCCTTTTTGAATCCAGCTTTTTGCAAATGGTTTAAAACTGTTTTATGATCGATCTTTAGCTCCTGACACTAACATGCCGGTCAACTTCGATTATCTCTGTGATTTTATCGACATTTTTGACGACGGGCCTACCTGTGCGGGGTGCATCTTTAACATCAAAAATGCCTAAACGGAATCGAGATAACCAAAATTGCACGTAATTAGCTGTTACAGTATCAGAACCATAAATACCATTCACAATTTCAGCCGCCTAGCTTGCATTTTCGTCTTTATCAAAGAAAAACTGTTAAATGTACAGAATTTTCTCTTTGTTGACTTTCATTTTTAACAACCTGTGTTAGATATCGCTTATTTAATTAAGACAATCAGTCCCATCTCCTTTAAATAGTTACACTTCTGAACCGCCACTCATCCTTTCGAATCATCCGTCCTAAACCCTGAACCGTTACTCATCCATCCAAGTCATCTATCCCATATCTATTCGTCAACTCCTGAACCCTCTCTCTATCCCTGTTGTACTTTTCCTACCCCACTACCCTAAATTCCCAGGTATATATATATATATATATATATAGACAATAAGAAACTTAGGGCAGACCTTATTTTCACCAGCAGCGACGCAGTAGCTTTCGTTTCTATACTTCGTTACGTGTTAGATCTTGTAAATCAAAGTCTGGCAAGAATAAAACATTTAAAAACCCCAAATCTCGAAATCTAACACCTGTAACTCACAACTGAATGGACCAAATAAAAAACAGCAAAAGAATGTTTTTAGTGTGAAACGTCACCTTGACAATGAGAATAAATCTGAAATTGTTTGATCGATACCTTACGAGATATCGATCATTATAGCCATCTACCGAAAAAATAATGGACTTCTTTTTCTCCAACCTAATATGATATTCTCTAAAAATTATGAACATTGTTCGTTACTTTTTCGTATAATGCAAATAAGTTCACTTTAATCGTCGGTAACTCTAGCGTTAAGCGTGAGCTCTTATTCGGAACGGACTCAAAAAAATAGCTTCTCGTTTCCTTATATTTTGGTAAACCTAAAATTGTACGGCGGCTGTGTGAGTAAATGTGTAAGAAAAATTTATTTATATAACTATTAACAATAAAGAACACAATAAAATATAACAAAAATATTAAATGCACTGAAATACGTTCTAGGGTACAATCTCTCTTATTCGCTCTCTCTATATATTATAAATTTTTTTTTCTCTTCTTTCTTCAGCAATCGGAACTGGTCATTCCATGGGCTGATTGTATAGCATACGATGAACAGATCCTCATGTGATGAAAGAAACTCTCTTAAATTTCATTTGAGGTCAATTGGCCAGACACATTTTAGTGTTCTGTTTTCCTGAACTTGAAGTAGTGGTGGCATAAGTTGATTGGAGTGATTGTATGTCTTAAAGTGGTGACTATTGCTTCTTTCTTAACACGTTGAAGGCCATCCCAATTTTACAGGGTTTGCCCGTGGCGCCACGATGAATTTTCTGTTATACGATACATATACTGTAGAAATATTATCTACAATAAATAAGTTATAGTGTATAACTATTTTTAGATGTTTTATACTTCATTAATTCCTTCACACCATTACATTAACGATGGTAACAATACAAAATCGATAATTATTGATATTTGTTCAAATTATGTTTTTCTACCAATTTGAGCGTGACGGTCACCGGTGACCCCCGTGGCGCCACTGCCAAGTTGAGTGCCGGTCACCGGTGACCTCCATGGCAGTCAACGTGTTAAATGGTGTCTTAAATATAGGGAATTCCAAAATCCTGATGTAATACACGTTACCAGGATTGCTGTTATCACCACACACAGACTGTCTTTTTCTTATCGCTATTCACACTGTCAATATAATGCATATACAAATCACACAGATCATACTTCGCTACACTCATTCCACAACACGAATCTTAATTTTTATTCACACACACTCTCCGCATTCATTCTTTCATATAAGCATTCTTTCTCATATCCCACTCTATAATAACCACACACTCTGATTCCACCACAAGCTGTGCCCTATTTACGCATCGATCCCTTCCCGTTGTCTTATCTACTATCTCTTCTCGTTGGACGGACTATAGCCCTGGAAAGCTTTCGTCGGCTGTTCCATGACAGTTATCCTCTGCACACAGCACGAATCAAGGCACTACGTGGACTACTTTTATCGGGAATTTCCGGTTCCTAGGGCAAAGGGAGGACGGTGCTGGAAGAAGGAAAGAAAATACCAATAACTTGCGATCCGCGTTGGGCAGCGCGGGCATTGTACGTGCATTGGTCGTAAAACAGCGATTGGTTGCTCTTGTAACCGCAGCAATAAAGTGGCGGCAACGTGAACGTTTCGCGTTATTACGCTGTATTCTGAGTTCGCGTTCCCCTTGTGTTTATTTCGACGTCATCACGGATACACGGCCGATCGAAGTACCACCGAGATTTCTCCTGCACAGTAGTACGTCTTTAATGATTTTGTATTCGCTTCAGGATGCTCATGCGGTGCTATCAACCTGATACGAGGTTAACCTAAATCAACTCGGTTATTATCGCTCCTTAAGTGCAAAAAGGAACTCAATTTCGAGATTATCATAGGGAATAACTAGTTCAAATCGTACGTTGATGTGATTTAGAGGTACGAGAAGGGAAACGACACAGTGTAACTGTAATAAAATAACGTTTACTAAATTAAAAAGAGTCTGTTATATGTTAGTACTTATTCTTAAGTTCAGTAGTATATATTAGAGAAAATATATTTCAGGATTCCAGCTCCCCTTTCTTAATACTTGGTCAACTGAATGGGGAGATCTCTCATTCTTTCCTCTGCCATTCATTCTATTTACTTTTGTTATAAGTTAGTCTTGAACTAGTGTTTGAATTGACTGAAAATTGTACTTTGGAAGGGCAGAAAATGCATTTGATGAACTGTGAACAGCATTGATTTAATTTAATTTTAATTTTTGAAAATAATAAAAACAGCAATAATTAACTCTAATTGTTATATAAAAAGTAATTTTTAGCAAATATAAATTTTTAGACTTATCTTTTCACATTATAGTCATTTTCAAATAAAGTAGAATTTGACATGGTGCGTTTTGTCATTATCAGTGTAACACTTGTCTTAAAAAAATAAAAATAATTTTTAATTTTTATATTATCTAGGACCATAATTGAATGATATTAACACTTGGTATGCGGGCAACGTATTTTTGCGCTTTTTTCAGTCTGTCACTGGAGCGCGGGTCACGTAAAAATACGTATTTAGTAGACTTGTGCTGAGGAGCGGGTATCGTATAAATACGATAAAAAAGATACTGTTTAAAAAAATGTCGTTTTTCTTCTCAAGCAATCATAGAGCACATATTTAAGTGTAAAATAAAAAAAGTTTCGTTCATAAAAACGAAGTAGTTTTTGATTTACTGCGATTTTTCTGAGTAACCAAACTTCCGCGCGATTCACGAAAACACGCCGGCTGCACGCGTAGTTCGGCGGCGAATTACACCCGCATGTCAAGTGTTAAAACAAACTGAAATTAATATGAACGCAACCGCTTTCATTATAGTAACAAAAAGCAGCGCGATCTCGTTCCTCCGCATTTTTGGCAAAACATAAAAGAAGCGCGATAGCGCTTCGCCGCCCTCAAACGGTTAAGAATGTAAGACTTTAATTAATTAACCATTTTTCATCAAAGCGTTGGATTGCACTCGCTACGAGAACGAAGAAAGCGGAAACGGTCAAAATGGCCCCATCCAGGGGTTTCATGCCGTTAAACTGCAAACAGCCACGTTTCACAGGCGCGTAATGCATTTAGCTTGCGCGGTACAATTGCCAGGGAAAAGTGCTGCAATCGGCAGGGGCATTGACTCGTCGCGACTAAGTTTCGTTCTCGGGGCAGCAGAGCGGACTACGCGCGTGCATGCACGCGGCTGCACCTGTCGCAGGATCTACGCGCGCCATTCTGCTCGGCTGAATGCGCACCAGGTCATTTGCAAACTGTGCGATGCACCGTCGTCACGGCGATGAATCTGATCTGATCATAAACATAGAGATACACGTTCGTCTGTAATGCGTGGCAAAGTGACAGAACTGCTTACACGTGTGTAGTATCGTAGTTTTAACCCTTTCGCTACGGGTGGGTTCTCCGCCGCGGTACTCCCGCTGAACGGACCATTGCGACAAAACTATACGGCTCGCTACAATTTGAGCTCCTTTGATGGTGTTTTCGAAAAAAAACAAAAATTTTCTCTAAACAGGGTATTTATGACATCTTAACATGCACATTTTTAATTACAGTTTAAGTACAGCAGAACTGTATACGCTGGTTGTATATACAATACGCGGCATTTTATGGAGAGCGACTATACAGGGTGTTCGGACAGCCCTGGGCTTAAATTGAAAGAGTAACTCCCTGAGACATTCTAAGACGAAAATCGAGAGTAACGATTTTGCGTTTGAGGCTTTGTTTACGAGTTATAACTAGTTAAAGATATCGTTTAATCCGGACCGTTCGACTCTTGAGAGCGGGTAACCGTGGCAACTCGGTCGGTAACGTCGCTGAGTCCACAGTGTTGCTCAAGCGTCGAACGGTCCGGATTAAACGATATCTTTAACTAGTTATAACTCGTAAACAAAGCCTCAAACGCAAAATCGTGACTCTTGATTTTCGTCTTAGAATGTCTCAGGGAGTTACTCTTTCAATTTAAGCCCAGGGCTGTCCGAACACCCTGTATAGTCGCCCGTTGTTAGACCCTTGCGCTGCATACGCGGCCAAGGTCTCTCAACGGGGAGAGCATCTTCCGTCCCACAAAACAACAGCGGGAAGTTTCCATTGGGACATTTACGACATGAGCGTGCCGGTAGTGCTATTTTTGAGGACTAAGACATTTTAGCCTTTTCTTTACCTTTTTCGTCGAACTTTCATAACGTCCACTGAGGAACAATAGCTTTAATTTCTAAGTCAACCGTGGTTCCTCAATAGCAAAGAGCATGTCGTAAACAAGGGACTTCCAGTAGGCCCGGCGCCCAGCCGACACCCGCACTTGAGAGGCACATGGGCCTAGAAGAATTTCCCCTTCGTTGCCTAAATTCGGGAAACTTCCCGCTCCGAGTGGCTCACCCCACCCTCGTTCTCGAAACGCGTGCTAAGGGCACAAGAACGGGGGTTGGTGGCACTCAGGGCATACTGCTGATTGGAGTTTTGACTTTTTGGCTCTAACCAATTAGCGTATCGCCTTGAGGTATGGAGGAGTGACCAGTCGAACTCCTCCATATAAAACTGAGCCACTTCGGCGCCGGGACCATAGTAAAGTAGTATCAAAAACATAGTTGGTCTGGAACTGAACAACGAGTCCGACTCGTGACATTCATGTTTGGCCTAAAATTTTTATCACGAGTCAGACTCGTCAAAATAGTGCAAGGGGTTAACCCTTTCGCTACAAGCGTCGCCTATAAGCGACATCCGCGCGAAGACCTGTGTGTCGAGTGCCGACTTTTAGAATTTTCCATTTTGAATTAAATTATTAGGAATTCGATGTCTAACTATCCCAACTTGTATTTTTATTCATAAGAATAGCAAAATTGAGAGAATTTTAATTTGACATATCAATTACTCTAAATTATATTTTTATTTATAATTGCAAAATCTCCAAATATGTCGTTGTGTAACACTTATAGAAAAAGACGATCCGGAGAATGACAAAGCTGCATCAAAAAATGTAAGTCCGAACATCAGTTTAACGAAACCAACGTGCACACCTTTCGGCGCAGTGCTCCGTACAACGGTATCACTCGGACGGAGTGCACTGCTGTAGCGAAAGGGTTAAAATTGATATTTACCGAAGATGAATATTTCTGAGCTATGATTTTTGTGTCTGATTAGATCATAAGAAAAAATAATTTTATTATGTATCTGTTTTTTAATTTGATAGAGGTACGAATGTAGACTGAAATAGTGCTGTTCTAAATTACTTGCACTGTATCAAAATCGTCACTTTACACCATTTTTCAATAAAACCAAAGTTTCAAGTACTCTTTACTTTTCATTAACCACTGAGAGACTGAAATATAAAAGTTCACGGGTTTCTCTATGATATTATGCAGTTTTATTTGTTCCCATCCTCTATCGTAATTTTTTATTCATCTTAAACGAACTGGTATTTCAAATATTCTGCACCTCCTCTATCAATTTATTTGAAGTAGCAGTTGCTTTTTTCAAATTACTTCATTTCATTGTTTAAACGAAATAATTCTCTATTTTATTTTGTATTAAAATAAGCATGTCCTAAAATACATTTTTTGAATAATTTTTGAATTTTTTATATCAGCTATGTCAGGAAGGCGAATTTCCTTACAAGCTTATACTAAGTTTTATTAGAAACTTTATGTTGTATTTTTTATTTTATTTACGAGAATTATACGAACAAACTACTACTATTTCGAAGCGATATATTTTATGCACTTGGTTATTTCTGAAATGCATAAATATTGCGAGCTGTTTCTGTCACATAATACTTGGATTTAATATCATGCCTTTTTCCATTTCATCTCTAAACTAAGAAAAGAAACGAAGATAAGCTGAATGAAAGAAACTAATTATAATAGTCAGTTTAAACAAAAAGAGTGTGAGTTATAATACAGTAGTATACGATACATTCAACGATACTTACCCAATATTTCAAATATCTATTCAAGTGCAAAGAAAGTGAAAGCGTGGTGAAAATTTCCAAACCATTAATAAAAATTAATTCTAAAAACACATAATGAAAACTTCTACATGAATCGAAAGTGGTCCCACAGCAATTTGCAGTGCCATTATTTCCATTCCATGATTTAAAGCTCAATTCGCCACAGTAATCCGCACAAGTTATTCCCTCTTTCATATTTCCGTTTTATATAATTCGATCTCATTTCATATTCTTACAAAATTGTTTGTTTTGTGTCCACTCTCGTTTTCCATGAGGAAAAGTGGTAATTCGGGGAGGGATGGCCATTTACCTCGTATCCGTTTCGTTCTTCTCGTCTCTTCCACTGTTGTTCCCACCCTGACGTGTCCACGTAGCAGATGTAATATAACTTTTTCATTCTCGTGGACGCGATAAAGGTACCGTGAAACGAGCTTTTTCGGTGAATCTGTCAGTGGTTGCCGTAGCTGATATGCACGTAAAACAGATTCAAATACAAGCAGAATACGCAACGGAGAAGCCTATGCTACAGAGACATCGCATCGTTGACCGGTAAACTTTCTTGACAGTTTGCTATTTCCTCGTTTCCTATTTCCTTCGTCGCGACGCAGAGAAAAAGATTTATACAATGGAACAGTCGTACGACGGTGCATCAGTTGGCGTACAGTAGCGGACAAAAGTTAAAAACCAAACAGTCAATGAAATTAAACTAACTAATTTATAAGGAATAGCATGATAAACAAAATTTGCATTTTGTTGTGAGGACGTAATGAAAATAATTTATCAGTAATAATTCACCGTATATTAACCCTAGAACTTCTAAGGGGAGGGGGGGTTCCTCGAACCCACAAATTAAAAAACCTTAAATTAGAATCATTTCCCTTTCGTAAAAAATTCTTTTAAAATTATTTATTGTTGTATATACATTTAAGTTTGATATCAAGAGGTTCCCGTTGCTATGTGTAAAAAATTATTAAGCATAAGAGAAATATAACTGACTACGCGCCGCGATGACGGTACGCCACGGTGCGCTGACGATCACACGAAGTGGACCCTTACGCTCTCCTTTTCTCCAAAGAATAAAAATTACAGAACGAAGAATGAAACTATGTAACTAACTGGGAACTTTGACTGAAAAGACACTACGAACTAAAATGCCAAAAGATACAGAACCGACAAAAAAGGGAAGATGTTATCAGTGTATACTGGAGGCTAAAAGCAGACGCATAAAATATAATAGTTTATTAAAATCAATGCAAAGTTGTTACAAATGCAAAAATCATCTTTGCAGGAAACATTCATTTAATACTATACTCTGTCATTCATGTTTATTAGGAGAATCAGAAGAATCAAGTTCAAACTAACTGCACGTTACTATACTGTTTTATAATAGTATTTAGTTTTATAAATATACATAAATCAATACAAATTGAACGCAAAAACATATGTTGTCTTGTTTATAAACTATAGCATATCCTGACATTGCAAAAAATTTTCCAAAAAAACAACTTTTTCCAGAATAAATGTATAAAAAGAAGTATGGGTTCGAGGAACCCCCCCCCCCCCCCTTAGGAGTTCGCGCGTAACAGATCGAGACCCAGGAATTCTAGAGTTAACCCTTCGCCTACGGATTGGTCTGTAACCCATGCTGAAAGTCACTTAACCCTTTGAGTGCGGAATACTCGCGGCCTATGTGGTCCGTACAGACGGCGCGCGGCCAGCGCTGACGATCGCTGTGGACGGAATACTTTATCGCTAGACTGTCGTCTGTCGTCTGAAAAAAATCGTAATAAGTTATAGTAATTCTTTCGCACGAGATTAAATGATTCAAGAGCGTTATTTTTTAGTATTTTGTTTTCTGCCGTTGCTAAACAATCCATTTATATTTATCTCACACACGCATAATGGTATTACTTCTGCGTAGGTGCTCGAAAAAATTGACAAACGCATATATGCGTCCTTAGTCCATGCCGGACACTTACAGAAAACGCATATATGTGTCCTTAGTCCACACCGATAGCTTTCGCCAGACGCATATATGCGTTCATAGAGCTCAAAGGGTTAAACGTGATGATGCATACAATGACGGGCACTGTTTGGTGGGTTTGTTTGGCACTAACATATATATGCATGTGACTACATATACGTTTCCGTCAGATTACCGAAGTAACGAAACCGACAGCAAAGTCAGCTTTCAGCAACAATCTGGACGACTACAAATAGGACCAAAATATATAACATAGTAAATAATTTCTATTAAAAAATACCAAATTGCAATATCAACAAGAAAGAAAGGATAAAAGTGCCTATACTCTGAATTGGCCATTCCAGAATCACTCATGAACATTTTATAACAGACCCACCTTACTGTAACTATTGCAGGCAATAAATAACCATTCAACATTTACTATATGAACGCAAACAATACCAAAACCAAAGAAGAAAATATGAATTAAACCCAAACACAGCTTTGACCTCTTAGAAACATCAAAAAACGTTACCAGCTACCTAAAAGAAATTCAACTGTTTGATAAAATATAAAGTCTAGTAAGTCCAGAAAGTCCAGTAAGTCGCTAAAGATTTCGAAGTCGATGCGACTCTAAACCTTATAATAAAAAGAAAGAGCATGACAATAATATCGCAAACTTTTAATCTTATTTTATCTTTTAATTCTTTTGACTGTAAACCTTATAAAATAAAGAGCTCAGTTTCTAGAATCTGATGTTGCTATTGGTACGTTCTCGGACAAAAAGGTAGCATGCGTATTCTATTATTCAGTTCTCAATGAAAGATTAAGAGTTATTTAAATTACACACATGGTATGTAAATATTGCCTCGTAGTAATATGTTAGATAGTATATTAAATTGAAACTCTGTTGTCCGTACATGTATTTATCAACAAAAGTTGCACAGTAAGGATCGACAAAATGATAGGGGACACCTGACTAACTTTCTCGCAAGTGCTCGACTCCTACACGGTACTCATGTATACAAGTTCCGAACTGTCCCTAGCCATTGCTATGTACAAGGCTCGGGTCTGCTATCACTCGTATAGTTTAACATAGATACGAATACCATGGAACAATTAGGTCACTCCTACACTTCATTCTATAATTAATAAGAAATCATTGGACAAATACACTAAATGTTACATATAATAGGGTAATATGTAGTAGCGGACAAAAGTTTAAGGTTAAAGGTTTAAAAATAAAGTAATTCATGTATAATAATTTCCTGTTTTGTACTAATCAATAAGTATTTATGCTACTCCATTAACGATCAAAATGGACGTGTAGACAATATTTATAAACTACGGTACTCTGTTTTGTAATATCTTCTTTACTTATACTTATATCCGCTACTGTATCGTGCACATTCACAAATATTAATTTTCTATTAATTCAGTATTGTAGCAATGCGATCGAGTGGATGCGAGTTTGGAAAAGGATGACTATAGTCATCGTTCGTATGTAGCAAGCGTCAATCGTTGGGTGACTATAGTCACCGCTCGTAGCGAAAGGGTTAATACTTTTAATTATTGCAATCGTTATTGCTTCTATTACTCTCACTCACTATCTATACAGTACGCAACGACGATCTACCAATGTATATATATGTAGGAATGCGATCGAGCGGATGCGAGTTTGGAAAAGTCTGAAGAGTACTTGAGTTGGGCGATTGTCATGCGAACGCAGAATGTTTGGGCTCGAATGTTTCTAAGGCGTGAAAGATGAGAACTTGAGAAAACAGTGCGACTGAGAAATTCTGGGTGGTCGTGACCGAATGCGTAGAATGAGAAAGGTTGACAATTAGAATGAAAGAAAACGAGTGTTTGGAAGAATATATGATGGGGAAAATGCGAGCGCGAGTCAGAAAGCTTTTGACTAACGTAGAAGAAAGGTTTTGATTGTGAACGTAGAAAGAGTGTTGAAGTTGCTAAGTTGTAAAGTCGTTTAAGTTGTTTTTGTTAAATTGTTTTAAATATACTTTTATTAATATTTTAATCGCTTCACTTTTATTTTTAACACCTGAATTCCATCTTCCGTTCTATATTTTATAGAACTTTCCTATAGTATTTAATGGTTTAAGTTCAGATATTTACCCTTTGCACTCGATAGGTGATCCTCAGTCACCATTCGATTTGATGCACTAACTCGAGAGGTGACCGAGAATTATTATTCGGTTTGACATGATAATTCGAGCGATAATATTATTTATTTAGGTTTGGTTTGGTCAATATCACTTTATGAGTGTATTTCTAAACTCTTTATTTATAATTTTATGAAGTGTTGAATGATACCCTTCGAAATGGCTTTAAAATCTTACCTCAAGTTAGTCCGTGATCTTGAATCGGACTTCGTCGTTAGTTCAAACTCGGCAGCCGTGGTAATAGGAATATTATTTTCAAAGCTATATAGTCTAATAATCATGGAATACATGGAAAGAATTAGTTCAAACGTAGATGAGTTCAATTTCTTGTTGATGAAAAACAAAATTATATCTATGCATAATGTATAATACGCACAATGATTTTAATAATGTTTTAAAAAATTAAAATGTTGTGCACTTTCGAGCGGTTACTTAACACTCAAATATTTAAGGTTGGTGCAGGAAATGATTGATGATATTGATAGATTGAAGGTAACTTCAATTGAAATGTTTGTGTGCTGTATTGTGGTTTTTGCAAAACGAAAAACGATACGGTTGAGTTCAATGATAGATTATTAGTGTT
>JAOPTO010002469.1:655116-1033865 GCA_033822845.1 Tetrapedia diversipes | reverse complement strand
ATAATAGTATTTCATAAAGTAATAAGTTAGCAATTAAAAATATGAAAAATTTGAAGGACAAATAATATTTCGAAACATGATCGAAACAGCACGATCGCACTCCTTGGCGTTTATCGATCGCGTTTTTTGAAAACCCTCTGGTACGCAAACGGTTAAGTTATTTTACTATTCCATTACGGAAAATTAACCCTTTGCGCTCGAGAGGTGATTGTTAGTCACCAAATGATAATTTCATAAATTTTTAGACTTTAGTTAGTTTGTTTATTAGTTAGACTCAGAGATTAAATAGTCATATAAGGTGGAATGGGGTAAGATCGTAAACGGGGCAAGATCATAAACGAACTAAATTTATTCAAATATACATTAAATTATACAAGGTAAGGCGTAAAAGTCTGTATTGGATTTTTATGAAGCGATCAACATAGATGTCTCTCCGTTATAAATAACCTTTCCCGCTTTTTCAACTTTTAAAAAGTGCGGTTATTTATAAAGCACTCATCCAACCTAGAGTTGTCGAACAAACTATCGTTATTTTGCAACAAAATTTGTGTCTTGTGCACTTACTTTTGGTAAGTACTAAGAACGTTGTTTAAAGTTTACGTTAAATAAATAAATTCTTTTAATTGTTTGAAATTTATCGAGAAAAGCACTACCCCGGTCTTGCCCCGGCAAATATTAGTGCACGGGGTAAATTCGCAGAGTTGTCTGGAGTCTGCACAAAGCTCAAGGATTTTTTTTTCTATTTTTCTAATTTCTTGCTCAAATTATGTATTTATAACCTTTTTAGATCCAAGTTTGTTTCTTTTCAAATTTATAGTCATTAAAATATTAAGTTAATTTAAGGTCTTTTATTTGAATAAACTTTTCTCCTCTCATTAATTTTCCTACTTTTTCTACTTATCAATGTTTATGAATGTTTAACTTTTAAACTAAACAACTTATTTTAATCTAGTAAAAAGCATTTTATAAATAGGGTATGAATAATCACGATTTTGCCCCATAACATATAAAGATAAATTTCAATAAGTTTTAAACGGCTATTTACGAACTTGCCCCGTACAATGTTTATTACTTTTTTATTTTCAATAAATGTTGTAATTTCTAATGTAAACTGGCATTTTTGTCAATGCGAATTATACAGTATTTACTTCACTCCACTTAATATCAATAATATAAGTTAAATATTTCAAATATCATTTAAAGAATAAATAATTAAAGTCGAATTTAACAAAAACCGATACGAACTTACCCCACTCCACCTTATGTAAATTTTAGTATATCACTTAATTAAACTAAATGACGTATAACATAGGCGAATCTTAGTAAATATTTCGAATTTGACAAATTTTTGAAGCTGGTATCATTAGACGACTAACAGTCACCTCTCGAGTGCAAAGGGTTAAAAGCGACACACTCACCTCATCCCACCTTCCTTTGGATTTTCCTTATGCGACTATAATATCAAAACAGTTAGAAAGATAGTATTAGTCTTAGACACCAAACAATTACATTCCACATTCTCACCACAAATCGAATGTTCACTAATACAGTAATCATTATAAAAAAATTTACACAATTCAGAAACCCACACCCCCAACACTTTCACTTCGTCGCGATAAGTGCAACTGAAAGAAAATTACATTCTTTGCTTCAAACACCACAAATTGAATGTTCACTAATACAGTAACCATTATAAAAAAAATGTATACAATTCAGAAAGACGCACCCCCAACACTTTTAATTCGTTGCGATAAGTGCAACTGAAAGAAAATTACATTTTTTACTTCAAACACCACAAATGGAATCTTCATGGTCACTAATACAGTAATCATTATCAAATAAATTTATACAATTCAAAAACACATAATATATGTGTATAATAAATGCAGAAACTGAAGGACAGTCTCGATACACGCCATTTTCTTAAATCAGAGATGATTTCTGATTGATTCGTTAGAAAGTGTTCGCGGATCATGTAAATGATCGACGAAGAAACCATAAAATACCGGCGTCCGTCAAACAATCGGACACGTTACTGATCGAAATATATACGAGACACGTTACTGAATACATAGAAGGTCTGTTTCCTGCTATTAACCGGCAAACTCGATCAGAAAGTCAAAGCGATGATGTACGTCGTTCATATAATAAAGCCGATACCAAGGGCGACCATACGCACGATACCATATACAGGTAACCCTCTTACAACACGGTTGATAGGTTCCTAAAAAATGTCGCGTTGTCTGAAACCGTGTTATATGAGACCCAGAGCCAGTACAAAAAGGGGGGTTACTTTCCGAAAACTTATTAAAAATATAAATACTTTTACAATACAAAACAAAAATATTTGTATTTAATGCAACTTTAATTTAATAAATTTCTTTGTCGTCAGTGCTCAGTATAATCAACCGAAAATATTTTTCTGGTGGAACGATATCGCCTACACTTTCAGAACTTTTTTTTCATTTAAAGTTGTTGCATCTTTTTCCCTTTTAAAAAGAATCTATAATTTCACTTAACTTGCTGGTTCTTATTAGGTCATTGTAAATTTCTCAGTATGTAGCTACAGTCGCGGATAAAAGTTTAAGACTAAAGAGTTAAGATAAATTAATTAATTAATCTATGAGAAATAATATGACAAGGAAAATTCGTATTCTGTACCATAATGGCAATAGAAATGAATAGATAAACAATATCTTGTGAACCATAAAATTATGTTTTATATTGTGCTATAGTCTTAAACTTTTGTTTTTCTGGTAAAACGATATCGCCTGCACTTTCAGAACTTTTTTTTCATTTAAAGTTATTGCATCTTTTTACCTTTTAAAAAAAATCTATAATTTCACTTAACTTGCTGGTTCTTACTAGGTCGTTGTAAATTTCTCAGTATGTAGCTAAACAGTTTTGCAGCTCCCTTTTTGAATTTTCAGCTTCTTTCAGCGGAAAGGTCTGCATTCAAGAAAAATGACGAGATTTTCAGCTAATTTTAGGTCTTCTTGTAATTTTTTTAAAGTTAAATTATTAACTCAAACAGTTAAGAAGTAGCAGCTGTAGAAGTACAGTGTTGTACAAAGATTTTTGCAATTTTCTTATCGCGTTAGAGCGAAACCGTGTTATAGGATGCCGTGTTGTACGAGGGTTCCCGCAATTTATGAATCGTATTATAGGATGCCGTGTTGTAGGAGGGTTCCCGCAATTTATGAATCGTGTTATAGGATGCTGTGTTGTAGGAAGGCTACCTGTACAATGTATTAGGTGTACAAGTTAATTTTAGTCTTTCATTTTTCGATGGTGAAAAAGGTTATTTACAATTTGAATATCGTAACGGTATTTTTGGAGTCTTATAGCGTAAACATCTAGCTTTCCAAAACGTTAGAAGACTGCATGATTCGGTCAATATAATCTAGGTAAATAATAGTTTAACCCTTTGCACTCGAGAGGTGACCGTTAGTCGTTTAATGATACTAACTTCAAAAATTTTCAAATTCGGAATGTTTACTATGATTCACGTATATTAAACTTCATTTAGTTTAGTTAAGTCGTATATTAAAATTTACATATATGACTATTTAACGTCCGGGTCTGAACTAACATCTGAAAATTTGCGAAACTATCACATGTTAGGATTACGATGTCCCATGAGAGGGGACAGCCGAGTGCAAAGGGTTAAACGATGGAGTACAGCAAAGAGCACATTCGTCATTTTGTGCTCTTCGCGTTTCAATTAAAAAAGAAATGTCGCTGAAGCTGCAGAAATGATCTGTGATGTTCTTGGTGAGAATGGTGTAACTCATTCCACCAGCAAATACTGATACCAAAGATTCCAGGAAGGTAATTTCAACCTCCAGGATAAAAAAAAGAGGATGAGGATTCATCGAAATGAAACAGCCCAGTTTCTTCAAATCAGACATTCGATGGTTGCCTGAAATATGGGCAAAGGTTATAGAAAGTGAGACAGATTACTTCGTCCATTATCCTTTGGGCATAAAAATTTAAATGAACTCTGAATCTGCCAAAAAAGAGACTAAAATTAACTTGTACATCTAATGTTATATAATTGTATAAAACCTCTACTGTTCCTAGAAAACAGGTAAAAATGGTAAAAGTATATTTCGGTAACCACTAGAGAAGCTGCTACAGAGGCTTTATCATATGCAATGGACTGCTGTTTAATAAAATTGTATACAATGTATGTAAATTGCGAGGAAGCGCCGCAGTGGGTTATTACGATTGTATTTGCGGCTTCTCGTAACATAGTTGTGTGAAAATAATATGATAAACATGTATGGTTGCCTTTAACCCTTTCGCTACGGCGGGCCTCGCCGCGGAGTGTCTTGTGTGGAACAGAACGCCGTGCCTAAAGTGCGAACATTAAACGCAGATAGTCTTCAGCATTCAAGACCAAGACTCTGGTCTCAGAAACGACTTTTTAACTTTTAGAAGCAAAATGATTCATGTTCATAATTTTTCTATGAACAGATTTTTAATTCAATAATACGATTAATATTTTTATATTATACAACAAAATAGTAACTATAATTATAACGTGATGTTGACCAATAACCTTTTAATAATCATATTTTGTATGAAATTCCTCAAAACACAGATAAAACTTGACTTTTAGCTCCATTTTTCTGGTACATGATAGGGTGCCTATAGTCACCCGTCGTGTATAGGTGGCATCTTGTGGCCGGTGACTATAGTCACCCGTAGTAGCGAAAGGGTTAATCACTAAAAATTCAAACCGAGCGCGCAGTCACCATGTATCAGTCATGGAAAGTACACTCCCGGACAAAAACATAGCACATATGTGCCCATAATTATGAAAATGGTCTAAGTCAAAAATTTGAAAAATTTGAGTTTATTAGTTATTACAAATCAGCCGACGATGATAATGGTAACTATAGTAACAAATTATTTGAACGAGAAACGCAAATTCACTGAATTTGTGAAAAATGAACTGTTACATTGTATTCGCCATTTTGCCATGTTGACCAAAAATATACAGAAATATTAACCCTTTGCACTCCGTTGTCCCCTCTCAGGGGACATTAGAATTTATTAATGATTCCGGGGAATCAATTTATCCCAGCGCAACCTTTTCAGAAATGCATGTTTCTGTGAAGTTTTCTGCTAAAATGGCACAAGATATCAAATCAAAATATGGTACAGTTACCAAGATATATAAAAAAATAGTGATTTTGAGGAACCGAAAATACGTCCATCCAATACGTCCGAGATGACGCGGAGTGCAAAGGGTTAAATTACTTCCATTATACACCACCACTAGATCAGCAAGAATCTCAAAACTCATAATGATAGTAGTCTAAAATGATAAAAATGGATAACTTTTCAAAATAATTAATAAATGTTTATGAATTATTTTATTAAAATTATTGTTTTTAATAAAACTCGTAGTTTCTTATTGCTTTAAGTCATTTATAGATCATTTAGTTAATTTTGAAAATGGTCTAAGTCAATCCAAACTTGAAAAACATTTTCGTATGAGATTAACACAAAATTTCACATTCATAATAAACTTTTATTAATCAAGCCTAATAAAATTAAAATGTTGCATAATATAAAAATATTTTTTAACTTATTCAAATGTAATCCATTAAATATCTCAAAGCAAGAAATATATGACTTAGGCCACTTTCATAATCATAGGCACATATGGGCTATCTTTAACTTTAAGGTGACGTATGTAGAATTTTTCAATTTTAACCATTTCGCTATCAGGGTCTCCTGAGAAAAACATCTATCACAGCCCAAGATTTTTTTTTGGTAATTATATGCCATCAATTGGAATAGATTTTGCTTGTGTATATTTACAGCATTCTAAAAATGTAAAATAAACGTTCTTTTAAACCGACACAAATATATGACGCTGGGCTACAGATAAAAACTAAACGTTGTAGGCCATGTGTCACATATTGGGTTGTCCGGAAAGTTCGTGCCGATTTTGGATAGGTGGCATAAGAACAGGTTTAAATATATTAGAATAATTGAGAACAAATAATATTTCTACATATCGTAAAAGACAATACTTCAGGCATATTTGAAACAAAATTTGGATACAATACGTTAATTTTTGTCTGTTTTAAACGCTTTTGAATATGAAAGAAAACAAAGTGCATTTTAGGCATTTAATACTTTTCTTTCACCAGAAAGGCAAAAATGCCACAAAAGTGGCAAACAAGATACGCGCTGTTTACGGTACCTTTTTCAATCATTACGAAATTCCCTTAATGGAAAAAACTTTAACTCCTTCGACGAAATAAAAAATCACGCAGAAAAGTTTTTCGCTGAAAAACCTGAGAGATTCTGGAAGAACGGAATTGTCAAGTTGCCCGAAAGATGGAGAAAGGTTGTACAAAGCAATGGCACCTGCATAATTTAATAAATGTATGCTAAAATTTAAATCCCCTGCGCTTCAATCTTCCTTCAAAATTGGCACGAACTTTCCGGACAACCCAATATACAGGAAGAAACTTGAAGAGGTAACTCTATGCAATATTCTAAAATGAAAATCAAGAGTAACAATATTGCGTTTGACGCTTTGTTTATTAGTTATAAGCAATTAAAAGAATGAACTATTTTACGCCTGAGAGCAGGCAAATAAAGCAACACGGTAGGTAACGTCGCTAGCTGCACAGTGGTGCTCAGTCGTAACTAAGTGCATTTGTGTAGCTGTTCAGATGTAAGCCATATTCCGCACGTAGTTAAGTTTAAGCACTGTGCAGCTAGCGACGTTACCTACCGTGTTGCTCCATTTGCCTGCTCTCGGGCGTAAAATAGTTCGTTCTTTTAATTGCTTATAACTAATAAACAAAGCGTCAAACGCAATACTATTACTTTTGATTTTCGTCTTAAAATGCTGCATAGTGTTCTGTTAAATTCTACCAGTAATTTATTGTCTCCTTGAATAAGCTTCCGCCACGGTTTTGTCAGAGTCCGGTCATTCCTTTATCTATCCCTAGATAACTAAACATTCGTCTAATAGACTATCAACCCCTGCCAATTTTACAAATTCGAGATCTGCCAAGATCGTTTAACATCTGCCATGACTGCAAACGCTAATTTTTTACCAGTTTTCTATCTTCTAATTAAAATATTATAATACTTCCTTTAAGTTACGCTAATTTATTTGAGATAAATAAAGAAAATATAAAAATATACATGTTTTTAATTTGTAGTCTATGAGTCGAATGATTAGTTACAAAGTAACACTAATTTAAGTTTAGTTATCTAGTGTTATATTTTGTGACCGCGCCGGCACAAACCTTTCTGTACATACTTTCACTTCCTCTTCCACTTTTCGCCGTTTCTCTAGTTGTACCTTTTTCTAATCTATCCCTATCCCAATTTAATTCTACCCTTCTTAAGGGCTTGCTCTCTGGCGCCCGAGAACAGTTTCGCAAAAATTTCGTAACATACCGTTACGCTGTACGCAACAGGACATATGTAAGAAAAACAGGAACTTAATGTGCAGTATGCTTAAATGTTATCATAAAATAACTTTTATTCAAAATATATTCCATAAATTGATATAAAGTAGCAAATTCGTAAGTTCGAATTAGAACGTACACTGTACGTCGAAGGGGTTAAAACTGTAGAAATATTTATAAGATAAAAGCTTCTAATTTCTTATAATTTTTAACTTCTCATCTTTTTATCTCTAAACCTTTATCATATCACCAATCGTAATGCAATAACATCTACAATTAATAACCAAAAAAAAAAAGTCAAAAAGTTGCAATTAAATTAATTTTGTACAAATTTTTACACTTGAATAAACGTGATATTGACATTCAGATTTTAAAATGTTTCGCGTTTAATTAAGAAAACCTTATTTATTTATAGAACCGTGTAGATAAACCAAGTATCTTTGGCGGATTAGGTTGAAGACTATTCTAGGTATTCGTATCTGTACAATTCACTATTAATCACTAGTTTGTACACGTGTAAAAAAATATTAACCCCTTAACATACAATGACGTCTAGGAGACGTCATTCATTTCATGTGCCATTGTAGACTTTGACGTCTCCGAGACGTCAAGATGTTTTGGAACGTTTCATACTTTACAGAACTACTAATTTATTACTTTATAACGTTACCTAATTATTGTCCACCAACATTATATATCAACCTGATTAACCCTTTGGCTACTTTAGACACATACAGGCGCTTATAAATTTTGCGTTTGTGACACTAAGAGCGCCTATAAGCGCTTATCCCATTCCGGTCACCTGAGACTAAGGACGTCTAAAGACGCTCGACGCAGTTTAGCTTTCTGACACGGAAAGCTCCTATAGGCGCCCTGATATTTACAGTAGCAATTCGGTTCAGAATACAAAGAAATAAGTAATATTGTTTTAATGTAGTGAAATTCAATTTTTTGATTATTGAAATATGTTTTCACAAAAATGCATCTCTACTCAAAATTTCACCCAAAGTTCTCTGCGAACGTCGTAACTGAATTGGTGCATCTCAAAGTCTGCCGTAGTCAAAGGGTTAAATGTTATATAGCAATGCAAATTTCAAAATAAAACATTTTGTTTCTAAGCTTGCACATAACTGTTCAGTTGAGCCAAATTAAGCAATATTTTTTGTACGCATCAAATTCCGTTTTATTTGCATGTCAAGGGGTTAATAACTGGAAAGAGAACTTGTTACTTGCAGTAACAGCAAACTTTTAATACTAGTGGTTCCGTTTCCTTAATCCGCCTTCTTTTGGTCGGAAGCTTGTGTTTTCGACGGGTATATCACAAACAATGATAATTGCGCCACGCACAGTACAAAACCCACAGCGTTCTGAAACTAAAGAAACAGATGGTGCATTAATAAATAACATATCTTTTCCAACCATTTACTTTATTCAAAGCAATAGAGAACCAGTAATTTACTTACGATGATAAAAACGTTGTTAATTATAAGACCGTACAGTAGCCACAGAAACGAAACAATGGTGCCCATAAATATAAGCGGAAATGAAAGGATTTCCACATTTTTAGTCCTTACAATCTCTTTCTAAAGAATAAAAAGAAACAAACAATTATTCTACCATTACGGATGTGATAAATAAAACTACAGTTTAATTTTTATATTAGTAAACCGTTCATTACCTATTTCACGCACACTAATAATATTTACACAATAATAAATTTGTTTAAATACTAAAACTCTTTTAGAATATTATGTTCTTTTATGAACTTTCTTACAAGAATTACACCATATTAGGTATATGTATTAAAACACGGACAGAAATGTTAAGGTATAAAAGAAAGGCATGTAATAATTACATGGATTATAATAATAACTGTTACATAATTATCATGCAACAGTAATTTCAAAAATTCATGCATCAGTGGGAGTATGAGTATAAAAGTGTATGTACAGTAGCGGACAAAAGTTTAAAACCATAAAGGACCTAAAAATAAACTTATTTGCGATTAGCGAAGTTAACATGGCAACTGTCCATTGTATATACTGATCTAGCTATATACTGTAAATACAGTCAGTACTGGTTCAGTCCAAATAGAAACTATTTAAAAATTCTGAACGCGTTAAGATAGATTTTCCATAAATCTAATTAAAAAATGGCGATGCTAATTATTCTGTTTGACATACACTTAGTAGTGTACAACTGGTACTAAAATGTCAGCTTTGGAGAAGAACTGAAATTTCCTACTCACGTATCTAAACAGATACAGTAGTGAACAAAAGTTTAAGACCACAAAGTCAACGAAAATAGATTAATTAACTTATAAGAAATAGCATGATAAGTAAAATTCGTATTTTATACTAATCAATAAATAGTGTTCTACCAAAATAATAATAAAAATGAATATACAGGCAAAATTTGTAAACCATAAAACTATGTTTTATATTGTAGAATTAAAAAAAACATTTGTTTTTGATAAGTTTTCCGAACGTAACCCCCGTTTTTGTACTGGCTCTAGGTCTCACACAACACGGTATACTGCAAAGAAAGGCCAAATTGCACAAAGAGCTGAAAAATCATCAGAGCAGGATTTTTTTTAACAAGAAGAAGTCTAATCCCCTCTATGATTCTGAGCTAGCATATTAGCTGTAAGTATGATTTTGATTGAAATGAAAAGGAAAAATTTTAAATACATTTTTTACAAAACTATCTTTACCGAATTAGCTTCCATGATATCTCAAGATCTACTTGACTGATTTGGTTCAAATTTGGCGTGAACCTTCAGTATATATGTCGCTATAGCCCGTACCTCAATGAAATCAAAACCGTTATATTTTCTATTTTTTTTGTCTGCTGAAATTAAAAACAACCACAAAAATCGATGTTTCAACTACAAAATACTGCCATTTTTTTAATTATCAACTTTTTTGTCCTTCTGGTACCTACTATATAAAAATGTATCCTAATTAAGAATCTTTTTCGTTTTTTTGTTTGATCTGAGAAACAGAACGGTTGGATTCGTGGAAACCATGAGAACACTTTTTCGGTACGCGATTGCGTACGAGGCTCTGCACTACCACTAATTTTGACTATTTCCCATCATAAAAATTGGTGAACATTATTAAAAGAGTAATAAATATATATGGAAAACACCAATGCAAGAAGTTGCATAATTTCTTTATACAAAAATACCCAAACAAAAGACAAAAAAAAACGCGTTTTACAGTAGAAGACCCCTTAATGCTTATCCTTGTGTTCTCCATGCGCTTGTCTTCGTGATTCTGCTTGTTTGCTAGAAATTGTCCAGTATTTGTACAAAAAGTTATGGCTAGCCCTAACCAATCACAGTGGTTTAAAAATACTCTAGGAAGAGGGACTGGTCAGCACTTCCCTCCTACGCGGATCAGACAAGTACACACCTTTAGCTAGGGTTGCAGATACAGGGTGTTCGGGCGAAGCTGGAAGAAAATTGAAGAGGTAGCTCTATGCAACATTCTAAGACGAAAATCACAAGTAACAGTATTGCGTTTGATACTTTGTTTATTAGTTATAAGCAACTAAATAAATGGGCTATTTACGCCTGAAAGTAGGCAAATGGGACAATACGGTAGATAATGTCGTTAGCTGCACAGTGATGCTCAGTCGTAACTACGTACAGAATACGGCTCACCTCTGAACAGCTACAGAAATGCATAGAAATGCTACACTGCGTAGTCATTGACGTTACATACCGTGTATACCCATTTGCCTGCTCTCAGGCGTAAAACAGCCCGTCGTTTTAGTTGCTTACAACTAATAAGCAAAGCGTCAAACATAATATTGTTACTCTTGATTTTCGTCTTAGAATGTTCAATTTTTTCCTAACTTCGTCCGTACACCCTGTATATACGAGTTCCGACCTGTCTCTTCCTATCCCTGTGTCTAAGAGACACAAGCCTGCTAGGTAGAGCCTTACTGATGAGTTCACTAGCAAGTCCCGGACGAAACACGGTTTCCTATTCCTTTTCCTTCTCTCTCCTTCCTTCCTTCACAACTGCCATATATTAATTTATTATTTTATAATGTTACTTAATATATCAACCTGATTAAATATTATACAGCAATGCGAATTTCAAAATAAAATGTTCTGTTTTTAAGCTTGCACATAACTGTTCAGTTGAGCCAAATTAAATAGTATTTTTCAGACGAATCAAATTCTGATTTATTTGTATGTCAAGGGGTTAACGATATTTTGCTGCTGTATTCTTAACAGATTCAATGCTGCAAACAAATCAGCGTCAACAACAATCTGTTTACAGCAATTAAAATATTCAATTCATTAATTAATTTTCTAAGAGGAAAGAGAGAATTGCTTTGATTATTACGAATCACGAGCAAAAACAAAAAAGGTTGTCAATAAGGGCAAAGATTTTTATAAATGTCAAACAAAACGAAATAGCACTCTAACTTTTTCACACAGTGGCAGCAGAAATGATGAACTTCAAGGAAGAATGAAATTTAAAGTCGAAACATTCTTACCTGTAATGGATACTCTTATTTCTAGTTTGTAACGTAGAAATAAGGTGTATGAAAATGTATTTGAGAGGTTTTGGCTTTCTCGAAAATTTGCACGTACTGGATAGCTCAGAAATTACAAAGCATTGTGAGAGCTTAGTGAATTTTTATAAGGAAGACCTTATTGTCACAGAATTGATTGCAGAATGTCACCATTTTGCAGCGAGTTTGAAAACGAAATATTATTTCTATTCAACAATCTGTAAAAGTGAAGATCAAATTGGTGAATACATTAATATTCATAATATAATAATAATAATATTGTTTATTTCAGCCCTTTTGTCACAGAAATGGACTTGGCTTACAAATTTAATGTTAATTTCAACACACAATCATAATTAAAAACTGATTTTTGCAATTGATCGTGTTTGGTTTCGTTTTAATCAAAAAAATATAAGGAATGTAAATGAGAATTCACATCGGCAATCATTCTAATTAGGCGCCTCCTCGTACACATCAACCAAACTAAACTTGTCACATATTTTAGTCTGTATTATCGATATTTCGGCAGGAAGCAATGCTGACGAAACCATTCGGCTGTATCTCTCACAAAATCAAGGCAAAACGCATCTCAATTCAAACCTAAGCTCTTTTCTAACAAAAATACTTATGTTGTGCACTTAGTGTTGTTTACCTTTGCTGTGTATTGTATTGCTTGTATTATTAAATATTAATAAAATCCTATTAAACCATGACTAGAATACACTGCATCAGATTCTTCCCTTTCAAATGAGCTCTTTTACAACTTCTTATAAATTCGTATTTTCTTCTAATTTTTAGATAATAATGCCTTTCTACCTTATCGAGCGACCAGTGAGACTACTCTCTTAAAATATGTATTTTTTATGACTCAAAAAAACATTGAGTGACAAAATTAAAAGAAACATAAAAACGTAAAAATAGATGAATTATAAATATCAAAAGCGAAATACTTTCAATTAATATACATTATTACTAAAGCTTACTTCATTAACACGTTACCGACCGCTAGTGGTTTAACATAGGTACTCCCGACCGACTCATTTTGGCGTGTATGCATCGCTAATGACTTTATTTTTAAATATTTTTTTCGCGTAATTAATAGTTTAATATTTTTTGAGAGTATACATATGATATCACTCAGAAACGTGTTACCATCACATAAAGGAGAGAATCATATAAATTTACAAACGAAGCATGCAAAAAGCCGGTTGATAGGCTCCCAGTCGGTAAAGTGTTAAAATGTTAAAAAAAAAACATGTATGAAGTACATAAAATTACTTACGAGATGTAAAAGAGGAGATCCTATTAAAGATAATAGTAGTATGGTTACAATTAAACCAAATCTGAATTCAATCGTTTCAGTACTTTCCACTTGTGCATACGCAAGAAAGACCGTTACAAAAGCTGCTGCCTTGCCCATTAGAGAAAGCACATCCTTCTAAAAATACGTAATACTTGATGTAAAATATTTATTTAGATATTGGTACAAATAATATTTCTTCAAAATTTCTTTGCATAACAGACACTTCCATTTTTCGTAAAGACAATTTTGCCAAACTGTAGATATATTCACATATTATTATTATTATTATTATTATTATTATATCAAATTATATCAAATTTAAAAAACATGTACCATTATACATTTAACCAGATATCTATCGACTGTACAAGAAATTTGCAAATGTTGATACATATATGCAGTATGTAATATTTAAAGTATGTACTGATGTTGTTGAAAACATACAACGATGTTTGTAAGCATCTGATAGCCTGTTATACAGCCATCAAATATATAACTTTAATATATAATTACATTTATTTAATGAGAATATTAAAAAGTACAAAAAGAAATAAAAATATTTCAATTTTTAAAAAATACAGTAAATAATATGAAAAATCATAAGAAATACTTTTCAGAATTTTATAATTCCACATTGAATATCTTATCTATCTTTTCTTCAAAATTTAAATATGCTGTTTCATCTATTATGTAAACAAAATAATAAGTATAGATAATATAATATGATGAATAAATAAAATTCATAATATATTACATTATAAAGTAACAAATTTATATATAAAAGACAAAAGCAAATTAGTATATTGAAAGAGAATAATGTATCAAAAAGTCACACTATGTATTTTAGTTTATATATTAAATATAAATCCATACCACGTGTGGTGTATAATAATAATATACAGCCATGTATGCTGCATTTGTGAGTAATCCAAAGACATTAACATTAATCATTGCAGGATCTTTCACAATCCATGCATACTGAAGCATTAAAATACACCTGCAACAAATTTTTGAATTTAATATCTTTATGTTCAAAGTTCAAAATGAAAAATGGACAAAAACTTCAACATTACATTTAAATATCTTCACAAGGACATAACAGACAACAGTGACCAAATATTATTTACTTTACATTATGTTTCTTTACACTGAATAATAAAATGTAACACTCACATTCCTACGCCACCCAGGAAAGGTATAGGATCAAATCCTTCAGACGATCCTTTTTGATAAATACTCTTACATACCAATCTATAAATAAGTTATCAGTAAATTAAAACAATAAAATCTATATAATACGATAAATATAGAATTATCACTATGTAATTACAATTTATTTACATATATTAAGATAAAATGTTACTAAAGTGCTAAATAAAAATTCATGAATTATTCTACTCCAACATTTTATTTTAGAATACTTATTTCATTACAAAATTTTTATATAAATATTTATAATTAATACTATTCAAATTATTTATTTATATTATCGTTAATTTTAATTACTAATTAACTTAATTTTATACATATTTCATAAATTTTACAACAAACTAATATTAAAATGTTAAAGTATTAAACTATAAGTTTTAAAAACGTTAAATGATATTTGACATATTAAAAAATGTTTACAAAATGTTTACAGAATATTTACAAAATCATATATATAATTTATTCCAAAAAATGAGAAAAATACAATGAAATAATTAGAATATTTTAAATATTTAAATGGGACTATGATTTAAGATAAACACTTTCTTTCAATTTTCTTTTTAAATTTAAACTGACAATAGGATCATATTAACCTTTGAAAATTTATTAGGTATACATATTTTTTAAATTGTATAACTTATAATCAATAGTTTTTCCTACCAGTAACACGTTTTCCATTCATTTTGCTGCAATATTTTATAGAAACAGAGAAATCAATCAGTTATTTGAGTATTACGCGGAGAAAAAAGATCAAAAATGAAGTTAATTCCAAATCTTTATGCTAAAAAAAAAACTATATATGGTATGTTTCGACAAATATACTCTTTTTAATAAAAAATCAAGTATTATATTAATATAAATTAAATGACAAAAAATATAAAAATTTTTCAAACTTACGTCCCAGCTAACATTTGACCCATCGTACAAATTGAGGCACATGATGCCACAATTTCTTTATAATCTTCTAAACCCATTCTCTTTTAATAGTTATCTTCCTGAACACTCGACAACTACTGCAATTGTTCACTATTAAACTGAACGGAATGTCCCCAACCCAATCAGGTAGATTAGAAAAACGACAATGATTGGTGATTTTATTTCCATCTACCATTCTACGATACTAATGTGTTGTATTGCCGCACTGCGACACAAAAGTACACTTTTACACACCTTTATCGACATAAATTCCACTTAATTTCTAATTTTTGATAAATTAAGACATCACAATTCAAATATAACATACTACGTCATATAAAAAAAGATACCAGGAAATTTCCATTAAACATGCTAGCGTAATCGAACATACTCCGTTATTTTTAACGCCAAAAATATTCAAAACTCTTATAACGTTATATCACCACAATCTTCGAATTTAAAACCGTATCTTCCTATTTCATGTAATATAACAGTACATATAACGTCAAATGTTTATTATTTTGATAGTAGGATAAAAGCACCCTCTTGTAAGATGTGGGTATTATTATAGGATTAATGGCGGGAATTAAAAAATCTACAATGCACGTCATACTTGTTTCTGTCATATTTATAAATTAAATAAAAAAATAAAGTACAATTCTTGTACAAAATTATAATTTATTAATTAATAACATTTCCTTTTTTCTGATTTTACTGTTTGTAAAATTAAACTATTACTACTAAAACGTCACTAATAACCTATGTAGCAGTTGATGCAACGCTAAACTAACAATTAAAAAAAAAAAATTGATGTCTAATGTATTTGCCACTAACTAAAAGAACACGTGGCGTTACTTGTCACCTAATCTAATTTTTAAGATTTCGCGCCTTGACATATCGCTGACATTGTATAAATTGAGGGTGAGTTTCTATCTACGAGCGAAATCCAGAGATAATCCGAGTCAAATGGTTTAACATGCTCGGGCGTTTTCCACAGAATAACAAAAGTCACTAGACAATTTCGCAGCAGGTATGTCTTCTTTCACGGCAAAGAAAATTTCTAGAAAATTCAAATACATACGTCATAAAATTGTTTTTTTATTAAGTGTGGAACATTACAATGTCAGAAATTAAAAACGATAAAACAAAAGTGGATTTAGGATTATTAGAGGAAGATGATGAATTCGAAGAGTTCCCAGCAGAAGGTATGATAATTTAATGTTACAATTATTTAATTCAGTTGTTTGAAAGAAAACAATTCATATAGTTTTCTAACCTCAATTTGACTACATGATTTGATAGATTGGACTGCAGTTGATGAAGACAATGAAGATATTAGTGTTTGGGAAGACAATTGGGACGACGATGATGTAGAAGATGACTTTAATCAACAGTTAAGGTAATTTTTATTCTATTAGTATTGTAGAAAATATATATGTTTTAGTTAGAAATCTATGCTATTTCATAAATTTATGACTCTGATAATATAAGCTATAAATCTTGTTAAAATACTGAAATGTATGTTGATAGTTACAAAACTTTTACACAAAGTAAAATATCTAAATGGGTTCATCTGTATTACATTGCTTGAAAAAATTCTACAAAACAAAGTTACATTTTTTGAAGACACATGAAAATGGAAAAAAATATTTTTCGAAGGTTATTTTTTTATTTACATCTTTATTATGATGGCTTAATAATTAAAACTAATTTAATAATCTTTATGTAAGAGTGTAGAAAATTCATAATCTATGAAAATAAATGTATTATAAATAAGTATAATAGAGATCAGTAAAGAATTTATTTTATCAAACATTTAAATAATAAATAAAGGATTCTTTGTGTCTTTATATGTTTTTAAGAATGTATAACTACATAAGTCTTAACTAGCATTAATTAGTACATTTTTTATGGTATCAATTAATATATTTTTTATAGTTTTGATATCAAAAAATGAAAAATATTTATTATAAGTTGTAAACACTGTTTTAAGGTATCCTAAACTTTCTAACCTGCTTTCATAAATTATTAGATTAGTTTTAATTTTAATTAACAACTAAAATAATGACATAATGTGCAATAATAGTGAAAAGATATAAAAAAAGGCCCAGATCTTTTCCTCTATTTTTGTATATGTTTAATTAGTATAATTTTACTCTGAATTTTTTGAAATAACAAGTAATAGAGATATTTAAACAATTCCATTTACTTAGTCCATTCTGTTTATGTATGATAATCATACACAGATAATGAACTTTTGCTAGTAATTGTGCAGACAATCAGCATCTGTTGATGATTGAGTTATATGCATAGATAAAGAAAAAGAATTGTTGGTTGGATCGGGATAGTTTGTTGGTCCAAACAGTCAGCATAAAAGGAAAGATCCAGATTCGATTTCTAAGCTAGGCAAAATCTGATTGGTAGATTCTTTCTCTCCTTACAGTTCTAACTAAACTAAAATTTGTTAAAACAATTTTTTGTTTCAGAGCACAATTAGAAAAACAAAAGACCCAAATCAAAGGGAAGGAATCTTAATTGATATTATTATTCATAAGAATAAATATATATTAGTCTATTAAGATTTTGTGTACATTTAAATTTCATGTATGCATTGATAAATTTTTATTAATTTTGAAATATGATTGTTTTTCATAAACATGTACAAAACTTAAACATTAAATATAAATATTTAATTTAAATACATGTAATACCTAATTTCCATAATTTACATCATAAGACTCATTAGAGTCAAGGTCATGTATTAATGGAAAAAAAAAATACATATTTGGCATTCTTATTGTAAATATGTAATCAGGTACACAGTCTGTTTTCTAAAAATGTTATATAATTTTACAGTCAAGTCAACAAATTTAGTACGTATGGCACATCAATTCCTCTTTTTGACTAAAATATGTTTTAGTGACCAACAACTTTTGATATTTTTAATTTAAATAATATTTCAATAAAATTAAAATAAGAATTGATTTTTTAGTATTAAATTCAAATAGATATAAAGTTATAGAAGAGTTGTACTATGATTTGACTGTAATTAACAATTGTGATGTTAGAACATCTAATATCTGTAGATTTAAATCCATATTAATTTTTTTGATTTCAAAAGAATTAAGAAGGTACTTCAGAATATTTAATGTATCATTTTCACCAAATAGTAATTTTATGTCATCTGGAATTTTATTAAACAATTCTTGCAACAGTCTTTCTTTTAATTGTATCAGTTCTTCAGAAAACTTATTCTGTATGTTATCAAGTGACATGTTGCCCAAATGGTTGAAAATTTGTAAAGTAATAACCTACAAATTAGATAAAATGTATAATTTAATATGAAGGTAACAACATTTACGATAATAAAACAAGAATATGTTGTTACTTGTATAATGGGTTCAGTTATATTTCCAAGTAGTAATTTTGTCCATCTAACAACGGCTTCTTGTTGTACAGTGTTATTACTTCCAATTCCTGCCAATAATTCACAAATGAGGTCTATAGCAACGCATGTTAACATTAAATGTGAATCCAATTCATCAGCATCTTCTGCAAAATAAAAACAAACAATAAAAACATCTTATAATACATTTAACTATTCTTGAAAAATATAAATTTACCTTCATATGAACTTTTTACAATTTCATACCAATGAGTTAATAATGCAGAATCATTAGTATCATCCATTGAATCAACAGCTTCATAAGCACTATCCACACAAGAATACTCGGTTCTTTCAGATATTAACTGTTCAAATTCGACTACTAAACTTTTCTGTTATAATAAAATGAAATTTTTGTATGTATTTAACCAATAATTAATCTAGATTTAATATAGAATATAGGACACAGAAGAGAAAATTTAAAAAACGAAATAAGGAGGATTAGAAAACATACAATGGAAATAAATGCAAATTAAGAATAATAAGGAATAAAGAACAGTAAAACTGTTAAGGATAAGATAGAAATAAAGAGAATATGAAGCTGTCAGTACAAGAAAATGTATGTGAAAGTACATGGCAAAGATAAGGGTCTGTAGTCTGCAGCAAAGCGGTGAAAAAATGTCAGAATAGAATATTCTAGGATAATGGAAACATTATTGCAAATAAAAGAAAAAAATTAGAAAATACACTTCAAAATCTTATATTAATAACAAACAATAGAGCAAAGGATGATAAAGTAAGAGAAATATGATACAAAAAATGAAAATTATAAGAAATTAAAGATAATAGGAAAAAAATAAGAAACAAAATAAGGAAATTGAGAAATGAAATGAACAAAAGGAGAAAAAAAAATGAGAGATACCCCAATAACCAAATAGTTGTAATGTGACACAAATGGTTTGAGATTTGGTGCCAAAATCATATCCTCTCGTAATGACATTTCACATCAATTTTGATATTGAGTTTTTTATCAAATTCTGATCCCAACATTAGTACTTGCAAATCTTTGTATACTCTTGCTGTCAATATGAGAACAAAACTAGATATACCAATCTGACATCAATTTAGTAAAATTTTGATGAAAAATCTTGTACCATACATTTCCAAATTCTGGCAACAACAGATATGGCTGGCAAAAATAAAAAAAGACTAGAAACAAAGAAACCAAAAATAGAGAACAGAAAAGAAAACAAATATACAAAGATATGAAATAAACAATAAAAGCATTTTATAACACATTTAACGATTTTTGATAACTATAAATTTACCTTCATATATCATAAAAATAAAACAGAGTATGTAAGAAAATAAAAGATAATAATATAGTAAAACGAATGAAAATCATGACAACAGTAAGAAAATAAATAAAAGAAAGTAAAGTGAAAATGAACAACATATTCGAAAGAGTGAAGGGGATAAGTCCACCAAATAAACAAATACAAAACATAAATACATTATAACTAAAATGTGTATAATTTTTGTTACTAAAATTTAATTACTGATTTAATATCCTCGATGAACCTCCATGGAATATCAGCTAAAGGCATCAGTGTAGCTAATGGAACATTTTCTTCTACTTGTTCGATTTCAAAACCTGGAACAACTGTTTTTAAGGTATTAAAAACACCACTTACTGTTTTGACTAAAAATTTGTCAAATCGTGCTGTAACCACATCTGCCTTTTTATTAGCACTACTACTTGGCCGCAAAAAATGTCGTAGTTGTGGCGGGCATTCATTGGCCAAATGTGTAGTTAAAGTTTTTAAATAATTTTCTAATTCTACACGACCACCTTCTGGCAGCACTAAATTTGACATGATAGATGTTAATTCTGGGATCTGTAAATTTTACATTACATAAAATAAAGTATAAAATGCAATAAAATAATGAATAAATATTAAATTTACTTCTTGTAAACTAGTATGTAACTGAGCAAAATCGCGGTATTGTCTTCTAACTGTAGCAATTGTAGTTTCAAATACATCAACCCCATGTTGTTCTACATCATCAAACTGAATACAATAAAATAATTGTTGTGATCCATCTAAAGCTGTATGGAACTCTGTCCAAGGAATCGACAAATTTGTAAATTGACTACCTTCATATACCACACAAGATTTTTCTTCCACATGTCTGAAAAATATGATATAAGAATATATTTGATTTATTATTACAATTAAAAAATATCGGTACCCACAAAGGTGTATTCACAGCTGATTTTTGTTGTAATACAGTTCTAAGTCTAGCAATTGTTGTAGCAAAATCTGTAGGTTCTTCATATACAGGAGATATTTTATCTTCTTCTACTTCAGAATCCATTTCTGACAAACTTTGACCCCAAAGTCCTCTATGCTCTGTAGCTAAATTATCTAAACGTAAGGTAGTTCGTTTATCATTTACAAACAATACAGTATTTTCATCCTGAGTTGATGAATCAGTATGTGATTCAAATTTTGGTTTTGGTAGCGCTTGTGGAATTACAGCTGCGGTTGCTGATGTTATACCATCTTCTAAAGCATTAAATATATCTTTCTGAAATAAGAATTTTATTAATTTATAGTTTAGTTTATATATATATATCAAAAACATAAAATAGAGAACATACTTTTGTATCGAACGAATTTTTATCTTGTTTATTTTGAATTTTATCAATCTTTTCTGGTATAAGTTGCAATAAATCTGATATAATTTGAAACAACCAATTTGGAGAACTTATAGTTTCAATCACTATTAATAATCTATTTGCTAAGATAGACAGTAATAATTTACATGGTGATGAACTTATTAACTCCCATTGTAAAAATTCTTGTGCTAAGATAGTAACAATCTGTTGAAGCATATGTTCTAATGCTGATGTATTACGAGAACCAGGATGTAAATACTTAAATGCTTCTTCTATATTTGGTGCAGTTCCTTTTTCTATACGACGTAATGCTCTACAATATAATTTAATTTAGTTCTAATTTAAATAATAACTTATTTCCTTAGCAGATATATGACGTATTGTACCTGTGATATTCTTTTATATGCAATAAGAACACATTAGATAGCTTATGAGTAAGCTTTATTTTATCCATTAAACTGATTTCATGAAACAGTTTGGTCAATAACTTTTTTAACACCTTTTGTGCTTCATCAGGAAATGATGTATCATCACTGATGGATTTATACCAAATATTTATACATTTAAAATTTATTTCCTTTACTATATTATTTATCTCTACTGCTCTTTTTCTTTTTGAAGTATTTTTTATAGATACAATTATCCTTCCTTCTTTATTACATTTACTTTTTTGTTTTGAATCATATAATTTTAATTTATTTACTAATCTTTTATATAACCAGTTATTAAAGAATTTTATATCAAGTGGGCTATTCGCTTTTAATGCAAGTTGAAATAAAGAACAGCTAAGCCATATTGATGTTATTATAATAAAAGTAGCCCATAAAATAGAAATATACATTGGTAACGGTGTGAGACCTGTCCATTCTTGTATGATTAAAGCCGCAAATAATATGCACAATATACTTAAAATCAATAATATCTGGTTCAACCAGCTCATTGGTATAATTTTCATTCTTTTAAACATAATATAAGAATATTACTTTTATTATTACATTTTGTGCCAATATAATATAAATCTGTAAAACAAACGTTTTTATTACTTTATATGGTATACACATTATTCAATAAATAGAAAAATGCTATTATAATATATTAAACTGAAACTTTAAAACATCTTTACAATCTTATAATAATATTAATAATGCATAATACTTTTTGTTAAATGAAGATATATAAAGGTGTCAAGATAAAACATTACTGTTTTTAAGAAATTAAACACTTGTAGGAGTTGTAAAAAATACCTTATATTCCTAAAATGTTCTTGCATTATTTGTATTGACATGTCAATGTTTTATACTGTAACCTCAACATCCTTGATTCTCGCTTGAATTCGATCATTAAATTCTTTTACGAACATCAGTTGTTTCAAAGATATACATTAATTTATTACACTTCACTAACTTATTGTACTTGTACTTCTATGTATCTGAATTTCTATAAACATTTTACTTTCTTTTTCCTGTGCGATAACACGAAGATTATATCTTACAATAAATGGCGATTATCTCTGTCATCATTTCATTATCTTCGATTTTTTAATACACATGATAGTAACAATTATCGTAATTTTTTGCAGATCAACAATATTTTGTATAATATATCTTATTGAATTGTACTTTTTTAATAAATTCCTTTGAACAAAAAAAGATGTATGTCTTGCTATGCCTTCTATACTGTATTCGCGAGTAATAATTATCTTCTGCTTTCTGTTGATAAAGAAGCACTTTATGACATATGTGCCGTCAAAACATATCAATACACACATATAGAGACTCAAGAACAATTGAATATATGGGGTGGACGTTATCAATACTACACATGTATGTACCTTATTACATATTTTTCTGAATAGTGCGAAATTCTTTTATCATAAGTGAAGTATATAATTTTGAAAAACCTTTTAAAAGATGACAACAGATTTTTTCGTGATTTTTTAAATAAGTTTTCAATGTTGTCTTCAACCTTTATACAGATTTATTTACTTATTAACTAAATAAAATGAAATTAACAGCAAATATCAAAACAAATTCAATTTCAATAAAAAAACTTTTTTATCTAACAAAATATTTTTATATCTGTAAACTGTTTTATGTTATTACACAATTGTTGTACACATATAATATCTTACCATTAATAATCTATGTTTGAAAACATTCTTGTTAACGTCTTGTTAAGTTATTTTATAAAGTTTTATTATTTATACGTATAAGTCTTATAAGATGAAATACTAACAATATTCTTTTATCTTTCGAATATTGTGTACAATAATATAGTATCAGGCAAGATAATGTATGATGTTATTATAGTAACAAGAAAAAATTTTAAATGCTCCTAATAAACCTTAACTCGAATTTAATTTAATCCCTAAGTTTATTGAATTGGTAAAATACGACAGCAGCGGTACCAGCCGAAATTCTTCCGGGGGAAATTGAGAGATGGGGATTAGAAATTACGGCTATCCTTAATATCTAGTCGTAATCCTAAATTAACCTGATCTTACAAGAATACAATAGTGCAGAACACTCGTTATTTCTTTCTCTACTTCTATTCGGCTACAGTATAAGTCATGATATACAATTGTACTTACTAATTTCTTTCGCCTTACACAAGGATAGATTTCAGAGAGCAGAGCTGTACGAGAGTAATTAAATTGTAAGGAGCTTAAAGTTATACTTGTTAAATGGACAAAACTATCTGTTATTTGTTGGGGGCAACATTTTCCTCGCGTGTTTATTTCACAAAAAAAGAATGAGGCAAATTAGCCTAAACTAGTGCACGTCCATCCTATGCAAATATTGTTACACACGTGTATACAGTAACGGACAAAAGTTTAAGACCAAAGAGTCAACGAAATTAAACTAACTAATTTATAAGAAATGACATGATAAACAAAATTTGCATTCTGTACTAATCATTAAATAGTGTTTTACCATAATAACAATAAAAATGAATGTACATACAATATTTGCAGACCATAAAACTGTTCTACATTGTCCTCTTATCTAAAACTTTTGTCCGCTACTGTATATACAGTTGCTCCAAAATTGAGCATGTACCTAGGTTAGCAATAGTAATTGGCGAGGAAATAAATAAAAACGAATATATTCTAAAATAAATACCCAATATATGATTTATTTACATATTTTAACAGATAATTCTTAATAAAATTTTAATAAAATGAATTATTTACTCATATTTAACCAAAAAACATAAAAGTGTACGTGTTTTATTATGACAAAATTGAACATATAACGAATAGAATTATACATAAACAACAAATAAACTTAATTTTAATATTTTGTTGTGAAATCCTTAGTTATAAAGTTATGATTGCCTTTAAACAATCTTTGAGTTATTGAACTCGAAGTATTTTTCCGTATTTCAGTAATTCTTAGTTTCGCATCTGTCTTACTGGTAAACCTGTGATTACTCAATTTTGATTTCAATTCCTTTCACAGATATTTAATTGAATTGGCATCTGGTGATTGTGGAAAGGTATTTAACAATTTTGTTACGTTTTAGAGTAGCCATTCCTTAATAACATACTACGTGTACTTAAAATAATTGCCTTGTTGGAAGTGATACGTCATTTATAATCTTTCAGCCGAAGAATAAAATTTTTTTTAAAACATCTGAATATTTTACTTAGTCCATCGTACATTCAATAAATTCAACATTGCCAACTCCATTTGCTGCCATGCATCCCCATAGAATCACAGAGCATACGCCGTGTTTTATAGTCGAAATCGTATTGTATTTGTTAAATTTTTCATTTGGTTTCTTCCATACAAATACCCTTCCATTTGAATTAAATAAATTAATTTCAACTTCATCAGAAATTATTACATTATTCCAAAAAACTTTGTCGCAATTAACATTTTTTTTGCAAATGCCAACTGCTTTCTTCTGTTCACCTTAGAAATGTATAATTTCTTTCTCGCTATCCTAACATGATAGTCTTTATCGTGTAGTACTCTACAGACAGTTTTTGTAGATATTACTTGTTTAATTCTTGATGATACTCCTTTCGTTGGTTTTGATACACTAATTTTTGGATTAATTTTAATTTCTCTTACTATACACCGCTCATCAGCTTCACTTAGTATTTTTTTTCTTTCACGTTCTACTTTATTACATAACTAGGTTTACGGGACCCGTCAATTTGACGGGTTTCGAGTTCCATGAGCAAAATTTGCCAAAACAATTACTATTATTGTAGAAAAAAGGTTCTCAAGATTATTTGTTATTATTAATAATTACTAATTAAATCTTATTTTAATATTTTTGGGATATTTGTTCGGGAGCACCTAGAACCCCAACTCTGATTTAAAAAAAGATTTTTAAAAACCTTCCCGGGGATATACCTAATAATTTTCCAAATTTTCACGGCGATTGGATGTATGGTTTTTGAATCTATTGAGTACAGACAGACAGACACATATTCATTTTTATATATATAGATGTACTGTTGTATTTATAATTATTAATGATTTTCTGTGTGATAGAGTGGATTCTACTTATTATTCTACCAATTTACCTTAAAAATTTGCCCTGGTAATACAATTTTACTGCTATATTCTGTACAGAAATATCAGTTTCTGATCTTTTCGAATCCACGATGCAAACTTTGTTAAAAAACAATGGCAAACGATAATCAAACGTAACATAGCAATACAGTAACGTAAACTAACTACAGTTGAAGATATCCCAAACAAGGGTAATGCAAAATAAACTCAGTTTTTAAATAGGTATTTAATTAACTACACGTTCAATACTGTGACAATAAAATGGGTGTATTTTTACTTCTCGGGTAAATTATTAGTTAAATTAACTTAATGGGTAAATTTTAATTCTTCGTTAAATATACATAAATAATTTGTTTTATTAGAATTTTTTTTAAACAATTATCTATTAAAATGTGCAAGTATTCACTTTTAAATATGTATGTTTTTACTTACTTGCCTGCCAATTATCATTGCCAGCCTAGGTGTATACTCAATTTTGTGAGCAACTGTATACGTACAGTAGTGGACAAAAGCTTAAGACGAGATAACAATGCAATACATAGCTTCATGATATGCAAATATTGTTCATATACTTATTTTTAACGTCATTATAGTTGAACATCATTGATTAGCATAGAATACGAATTTTATTTATCGTACTATTTCTTATTAATTAATTTATTTATTTTCTTTGACCCTTTGGTCTTAAACTTTTGTCTGCTATTGTATGTACAGGCATACAAGTCACGAAAAGTATGAACTCTAATTTTAGTTGGCGAAGCGTTAGAATAAATATAAATCCTTGTAAGGCTAGGAGGCAACGACGGGAACATCTCCGGCATGCACTTCGCGGCAGGTCACACAATCTACGTAGTCGGCTGCTGGCAACTGTATTTTTCCTATTGCTTCATTTGCACCATAGCTTTATTGCTTGTCTTGGATTACGACTTTTCCTAGAAAGCTATAACCGACCGTCTTTGGATTCAGGACAGATCTGTTTTAATTGTGAACTTTGAAATCTATTGTTGTCGTTAGAAACATTGTCACTCTGTTACGAAAAGAGAATAATACTTACTTGAACAGAACATGTATGTATACGTCAGGAAAGAATGAAAGAAATGGATCGTTTTGTTTTGCGATGAAGAGCTAAAGTTCCATAAATAGCAAATCATTTTTATGAAAAATTGGCAAATTTAATTGTTTCTATTTTTGAAGGACTTACTAATTAGCTCGTAATGCATCTATTATGTAGGATGTCCCTAAAAAATATATGCAAGCAAGCACCAGGTGTTCCCTGATAGAAAAATATGATGAAAATATAGAATGCTACTTTTTCGTTTGGAGCTTGATTTTTGAGAAAATCGAGTTCGAAAATTCGCTTTGTACTCACGGCTAAAATACGATTCGTTAAGTAATGTATGACGTTTATTATGTTTGTGAACAATGTAACATTTATAAGCTACTGGGTTCAAAAAGAAATAAAATATTTTATTACACCAGTTATGAGTTTGTTATAAACATGATGTCGCTCAACAAATCTCACACTTAGCTTTAAGCTCATGCATTCGAAGCAAATTTTTAAACTTAATTTTCTCTAAAATTAAGTCCCAAACAAAAAAGAAATTATTCTATATTTTATTTCGTATTCTTTTTTCTAAGAAATCACCCGATGTCCACTTAAACATATTTTTCAGGGACACCCTGTATAGCACGACTGAACAGGTGTAGATTGTAAATCTACTGCGGGTATAATAAACCTTTAATATAGATTAATATTTTTGTTTTACACATTTCATACTTATGTTGAATACTTCGACTTCTAATTTTACTCAAACAGTTTTTTATGCGATCTAAAGATTAGAGGTAAATATTAATGTAGTTTTCTAAAGTTCCGTCTGAATGATTGGTTACCAAAATATACAGTAGTCGAAGGTAACACTTTACCGACTGCTAGTAATTCAACATAATATGCACTCCCGGCTCATTTTGGCGTGGGTGCATTGCTAATGATTTTATTATTAAAGGATATTTTGTTTGCGTAATTGATAGTTTAATATTTGTTTACAGTATACGTATGATATCGCTCAGAAGCGTGCTACCTTCGTATAAAGGGACGTTAGAAAATTTATTAACAATTTATTTAAGCAAAAAGCCGATTAATAGGCTCCCGGTCGGTAAAGTGTTAAATATCACGAGGATCAATAAAACAATTGTCTTCAACTTCTTTGGCTTGAAATTGCAATTTGTTCCTGACCATTATAGCAGCATTTTGAATGTTCGCCAGATATATCGTTCGCCACAATAAGGTTTACATAATCCGACATCAAATTATTATATAATACAGTTTTATTACCATTAGTTATATGATATAATAAGAACAATACGCCAGACAGCAATATGAGCCGACGTCGATGCGCCTGGTTATGGTATTCCATGTTCTTTGCCCTCGTCGATTACCACCCCGTATGTGTCGCGGATGCCAAATTACGTGCGCTTACGATTTCAAGAAAACCTTTGTATGCGTATGTATATTTGTACGATGCATGTAAATTTGCATATACAAGTTTACAAGACTGAAAAGTGCTCATTGCAATGGCCAAGGAGATTATTCTCAATAAATTAATTAACGATAATAACAAACAGTCATGTTGTACAAATTACAAAGTAAGGTACAGTCTGATAAATGTGTAGAATAAAAGCACTTCAGTAATTTTTCATTTCCAAAAACCTCGTCTTCCCTTGTTTCTACTTTCTTCTCTCTTTGTTTTCCAACCACGATCACCTATGCGTAGAGAAGTCGTCGTTCGAAAGTTGCCAACATGAATAGGAGAAAAAAGAAAAGAAAGCAGGTGAAAATCAGAACCCAACGCGCAGGGTGAAAGACCTTAGAAGCACTTGCGGTGGACAATGCCTGGGCCAGATTCGTCGTATTCCTGCTTAGAAATCCACATCTGTTGGAAGGTAGACAACGAAGCTAAGATAGATCCACCGATCCATACGGAATACTTCCTTTCGGGAGGAGCGATGATCTTGATCTTGATGGTCGATGGAGCGAGCGCAGTAATTTCTTTCTGCATACGGTCGGCAATACCAGGATACATGGTGGTACCACCAGAAAGTACAGTGTTCGCATACAGATCCTTACGGATATCGACGTCACACTTCATGATGGAGTTGTACACGGTTTCATGGATACCGCAAGATTCCATTCCCAAGAAGGATGGCTGGAAGAGAGCCTCTGGGCAACGGAACCTTTCGTTACCAATGGTGATGACTTGTCCATCAGGCAACTCGTAGCTCTTCTCGAGGGAGGTGCTAGCGGCAGCGGTAGCCATCTCCTGTTCGAAGTCCAGAGCGACATAGCAAAGCTTCTCCTTAATATCGCGGACGATTTCTCGCTCAGCCGTGGTGGTGAAGCTGTAGCCCCTTTCGGTGAGGATCTTCATGAGGTAGTCGGTCAAGTCGCGACCGGCCAAGTCCAGACGGAGGATGGCATGGGGAAGAGCGTAACCTTCGTAAATGGGTACGGTGTGGGAGACACCATCACCCGAGTCCAAGACGATACCGGTGGTACGACCGGAAGCGTACAGGGACAACACTGCCTGAATGGCAACGTACATGGCTGGGCTGTTGAAGGTTTCGAACATGATCTGGGTCATCTTCTCGCGGTTAGCTTTCGGGTTCAAGGGGGCCTCTGTGAGGAGGACTGGGTGTTCCTCGGGGGCAACACGCAATTCGTTGTAGAAGGTGTGATGCCAGATCTTCTCCATATCGTCCCAATTGGTAATTATACCGTGTTCTATAGGATACTTCAAAGTAAGTATACCTCTTTTACTTTGAGCCTCGTCTCCTACGTAACTGTCCTTTTGACCCATACCGACCATCACACCCTAGAATGATTATTAAATACATCAACGATGTTCAACATTAACGGAATGAGATATTTGTTCAACTTGAGTATTTTTAAAAATTGGCATACCTGATGACGTGGCCGACCAACGATGCTGGGGAAGACAGCACGCGGTGCATCGTCTCCAGCGAATCCCGCCTTGCACATACCAGATCCATTGTCAACGACTAGTGCCGCAACATCATCATCACACATCTTGGATGATTATTAGCGTTAGGTCCTGCTGAGAATATATTAAGCGTATAAGAAATGTATCTCAAACTGAAAAGATATTTTGTCGTATTTGTTCCTGATTCCAGTTTGTCTTTTTACTGGATAATTATTAGTTAGGTGTTAGAATCGTAATGCATTTTTGGTTCGTTGTGAACGTTTTAATTTTTATGTTCGGAAAACAGTGTAGCGGGATGAAATTAATATTAATATAATTTAGTACAACCAAGCAATATAAAAAAGGGTAATACAAGACAATGGATGAAAATTTTATGAAAATTAAAGAAAAAGTGAATAATGGATATTTATTTGTTTTGAATAAAATTTTTGGACTTTATGAATTATAGTTGGCAATTTTGAGAGAAAAATTAAACAAAATTAATTTATATGTATTATGTTATATATAGATTATTATTGTTTAATTGTTAATTGTAGTAATGAGTGGAAAAATAAATCTATGTCACACTGCTATACTAATTGTTTCAATGTTCATTGTTTAAAGAAATATTAGTGGAGCAAAATTTAGTTACTGGATCAGCAACAGCAATGAACGGAGTTATAAAAGCACAGGTAGGTATTAGAGTCACAGTCGTGGTTTATCACTTCACAATTAACATACGCGGACCATGCAAGATCTTGGAACGATCGATTATATTCAGTCCTCGTAGCAGCCTTACAGGCAAGGTCTACACCGATCTCCGCTGCAAAATCACTGAAACGCCTCGCGAAACGTCCAGAACGAATGCGTTACGTTTTTACACACTATCTCTTATTCCCCGAAGCAGCACGAGGACCGAAGTAGCCGTTAGTGTATGCATCGCATGCAACCCTCGTCTTGATCGAGCGACCAAGAAGAAAGTTCTCAACGGAACACACAGGGATGCAGGTTGAGTAGATATAAACTAACCGGAGCACTCGTTCGGTTTACCGTTCGCTAATGACTCGAAAGATCGACAACGGTCGTTTGGGGTGTACGTCGTGCTAGAGACGAAGAGCGGCGAGTGGCACAGTGCCGGCTCCGTAGGATCCCTTTATCCATATCGGTTCGCAGCCGAAAATAGCGATCCGCCCCTTAGATGGAAATCTATCGTGCATTAACACTCGTCTCGGCCCACCGCCACCGCCTAGTTCTTAGCCGCCCTAATCGTGACGCTGAGAGGGAGAGACGCTCTGCGTCGTGACGAGGCGACGCGGCAGCCGACGGCCCCCCAATCCAAATAAGGACTCAGTATACGCCAGGGCTGTCGTTCATTAGGCGCTAATCAAGGGAGAGTCGAAGGGCACCGACGTTTCAATCGATTTACCCCGAAATTTATGTACAACAGTGTAAATTTGTTACTCACTGTAGAAGAAAGGATACGGTGAAGTTGAGCTCTTAATAGTTATTGTATAGAGTAATATACAGTACACCTTTTGAAATTGTTATTTTAGTTTCTAAACAGAAATTCTTGATAGTAAATAAATAGCAGACATCGGTTCGATAAGTTTAATGTATAATTAGTTTAAACTAATGATTTATATTGTGCACGTTTTGAAATTGTTATTCTGGTTTCTGAACAGAAATTCTTGATGGTAAATAAATAGCAGACATCAGTTCGATAAGTTTAATGTATAATTAGTTTAAACTAATGATTTATATTGTGCACGTTTTGAAATTGTTATTCTGGTTTCTGAACAGAAATTCTTGATGGTAAATAAATAGCAGACATCAGTTCGATAAGTTTAATGTATAATTAGTTTAAACTAATGATTTATATTGTGCACGTTTTGAAATTGTTATTCTGGTTTCTGAACAGAAATTCTTGATGGTAAATAAATAGCAGACATCAGTTCGATAAGTTTAATGTATAATTAGTTTAAACTAATGATTTATATTATGCACGTTTTGAAATTGTTATTCTGGTTTCTGAACAGAAATTCTTGATGGTAAATGAATAGCAGACATCAGTTCGATAAATTTAACGTAAAATTAGTTTAAAGTAATAGTTTACAGACAAAAAGATTGATGAGGTTTATACGGTTTTTAAATTGTACTCTTCTTTTAACGAAAACTATAAATTGATGTGTATGTCGGTTTAATAAATGTAAGAATTCTGTAGTTTATGAGTAACGAGAAGAAGGGTAACTAAATTTTTTATAATTAGTGTAAATAAACGATTTCATTAGACGTGTGTTATGTTTGAAAGTACTTTAAGATGATATACACCTAGTTGATAAAAGAAAAATCTAGCATAAGAGAAAAGTGACAAATCAGTCTTCCAGAGACCAGACCATCATATCTTTTAATAAATACACTATGTATAAAATTTTATTATTATAAATATGTATCAACTAATTTTCAGTTTAATGAAACCAAAATAGATTATGAATATTCTGTCTTTCTTTAAGTTTAGTATAAATTGTTGAAAGATTTCAACATGTCCTTTTTAAATATTTATAGTATTGCATTTCATGTGTATCTTAGAGAACTTAGTAGAAATTAAAACAATAATAAAGCGAAATTAATAAGAAATTGAAGTACGGGTATCAATTGAAATGTAAAAAGTATATTTATGAAAGTAATGCATAGAATTATACGTTTTAATACGATAAATGCTAATGTATATTTGTGAATAAAAAGAATTAATTATTATTAATTCTAATTAACATTAATTTTAGAGAACATTAACTACTTCTTAAAATATTCTTGCAAGAATAAAATTCCTGATACTCCAACTAATAAAGCTAATTGAAATTTCAACACTGTGAAACAAAAGGTATCAGCTTATATTCAACAACTGTCATTCATGCTCAAAAATATACTTTCATATACTGCTTTGTACCAATAATGATAATCTGAATTACAGTTGAACCTTGATTTTCAACATTGAACTAAAAATTAATTGGAAATAGCTGTGTTAATCGATCAGTAGAAAATATACAAAGTGAAAATTTGATTTAACTTATGTGAAAATCTACAAATTTTCAAAGAATGACTCTGACTCAAAACTATTCCTAGTAATTATTTGATCTTTCGAAATCATTCAATTTTTATGTGAAATTTATTAAAGATGATAACCAGATGAACCGCTATAGATGAATTAGATTTGGGTTAGGATGTAAATTCTTTGATTTTTCGCTGCCTCAACCGCTTCTGTTATGTCTTCTTTCTTCCCTCTAGATAAAGAATATTAACATTTCACCTATCAGGAGCTTATTAACATTTATCTAACCGCACGGTGCCACGCCTAACCGAATACTGTCTACAGTGTATTAAGAACTTATTAAAAATTGTACTTTGAAAAAGCAGAAAATGCATTTGATGAATTTTGAACCATACTAATTCAAGACTAACTAACAACAAAAGTAAATAGAATCAATGGCAACGTCCTTATCGTGGAAAAAATGGGAGATCTCCCTATTTGGTTGGCTGCGTGTTAAGTTTAAAACATCGAGTCATTCGAAAAGTTAATGTATTATGTATAGCATCAAATTATTAACTGATCGAGCTACTTTCTATAATTGGGAGTGCACAGGGCGACCATGTAGCTCGAGCCACCACCGATCCCCTCCACCATTTTTGCAAGTGCTACCGTTGAACCATGCGACGCATCCGCAGATTCACATTGCTGAGTTTCATCTCCGAAACACGGTATATCTTTGTCGCAAACGAACTGTTACACGGGACCCCTTATACCCAAACGTACGGTGATCCGATCGATCGGCGAACAGTTTGCAAGTTTGGTGATCGTGCTTAGAAGATGGTAATCGGTGGAGCTTCGAAGGTGAACTTATATATGTATGTACAAGCGTTAAAGAAATCGAAATGATCTCATAAGCAATTTCAACCCCTCATAATGAAGTATAATATCTCGTACAAATACCTTACCGATTTTTAAATATATTTTTCGTTTATATCAATAGAGGAATAGAAGAAATTAACTTATGTACAAGCGTTAAAGAAATCGAAGTAATCTCATGAATAATCGTTATAAACCAATTTCAACCCCTTCATAATGAAGTATAATATTTCGTACAAATACCTTACCGATTTTTAAATATATTTTTCGTTTATATCAATAGAGGAATAGAAGAAATTAACTTATGTACAAGCGTTAAAGAAATCGAAGTAATCTCATGAATAATCGTTATAAACCAATTTCAACCCCTTCATAATGAAGTATAATATCTCGTACAAATACCTTACCGATTTTTAAATATATTTTTCGTTTATATCAATAGAGGAATAGAAGAAATGAACTTATGTACAAGCGTTAAAGAAATCGAAGTAATCTCATGAATAATCGTTATAAACCAATCTGTACCCCTTCACAATGAAGTATATTTTGTATAAATACTTCAACGATATTTTAAATATACTTTTAGTTAATATCAAAAGAGAAATAAATTATCATTTCTTTTTTATTAGCATCAAAATTGCCGTGATGAAGTTTGATTCCGTGAAATTTCTATCTGACAATGTCTGATATTGAAAGATTAAGTACGTTAGTCATAATATAGATGATAATTATCGTTTAAATGAAAATAATATTGTTGTGCATTTGAAGTTAGGTATTTTTAATTATTCGACATGTACATGTACAAACATCGTTTCGTATAGCAGAGAGGTAGAACCGGTAAAAATTTTGGAAACTGTATTTTTTGTTTTATGTTTATCGCATGTGAAACTAATGAATAAGTAAATAAATTTTAAATAGTAAAAACTCCTTTAAGGTAAATTATAGAATTAAACTAATCAGAGATTAGCTATAGTGAGTTAAGCTATTAATAGAATAAAAATTCCAGGCTTTAGCTATCTTTTCACAAATTTTGAAATTTGTAACCATTTAACGTTTGAAACGAAAATTTGCAGATGCTGAGGTACGCAAGTCACAAACAAAAGAAAAATTCAACTTGTGGACTACACCGAAGGGAAAGCCAGCAATGAACGTGCATCTACATTTGATAAATTGGCAATAAAGTTCACGAGAACGTAAAGAAGTTCGTTTGGATAAACCGGTAATTTTGTAGAAGCAACCCCGTTGCATAAATGAGTAACCCCTTGCATAATTCAACCTATGCATGATAAATTATATACATTACTATCCTTCCCGAAATGCTACTTATATTCAAACTGAGAATGTCGATAGTTTTTTATACGAGTACTAAATAAATGAATTTTTCTTAAATCCCTGTTACTATTCAAGGTACGATATTCCTTATTCCGTTTTTGTTAACTCATATAAAACTTTTATGTTAGCACAACCCTCAATAGATACGAACAGTAATTGTTCCTCCTATCTTAATCCGCCCATAATATTTACCTACCATATCCATAAGCAAATGCACAATATTAATAAGAAATAAGCCGATCTGATCTTTTGTCACAACATACTTTAGAATATGTAGTGTTAAGTGTTGCTTTCATTAGATGAATTAAAAATCGAGCTAAATAGGTTCCATTAAATCATAGAAACGAATTTTCTTCGCTTGAAAAGTAATGAAACGTAAAACGTAATACCAGTTGATAATCAGGGAATTGTAAAATGAAAAGCTACGGTTTCATTCGTTGTAAGAATATAAGACTGATTTATTCCGTAGATGTAAAGTTATATACAAAAGATGACGTATATGTTCAGACCATGTTCGTCGGAAAAAATCTGACCGCCGCGTAGAAACAGTACCGATAGAATTGAACTAACAGAGACGCAACTAGACGAAGCGGTACGGCAGTGAACGATTAAACGTGTTTTAGGAAAAAGGTGTAGCGATAACAATTATCGATAGTAACAATAATTTGATTAAGCATATCTGCTTAGAAGCACTTGCGGTGAACGATACCAGGTCCGGACTCGTCATATTCCTGCTTAGAGATCCACATCTGTTGGAAGGTGGACAGAGAAGCCAGAATGGATCCACCGATCCATACGGAGTATTTCCTCTCAGGAGGAGCGATGATCTTGATCTTGATGGTCGATGGAGCAAGGGCGGTAATTTCCTTTTGCATACGGTCGGCAATACCTGGATACATGGTGGTACCTCCAGAGAGTACGTTGTTGGCGTACAGATCCTTACGGATATCGACGTCGCACTTCATGATGGAGTTGTACACGGTTTCATGGATACCGCAAGATTCCATTCCCAAGAAGGATGGCTGGAAGAGAGCCTCTGGGCAACGGAACCTTTCGTTACCAATGGTGATGACTTGTCCATCAGGCAACTCGTAGCTCTTCTCGAGGGAGGTGCTAGCGGCAGCGGTAGCCATCTCCTGTTCGAAGTCCAGAGCGACATAGCAAAGTTTCTCCTTAATATCGCGGACAATTTCTCGCTCAGCCGTGGTGGTGAAGCTGTAGCCTCTTTCGGTCAGGATCTTCATGAGGTAGTCGGTCAAATCGCGACCGGCCAAGTCCAGACGGAGGATGGCATGGGGAAGGGCGTAACCTTCGTAAATGGGTACGGTGTGGGAGACACCATCACCAGAGTCCAAGACGATACCGGTGGTACGACCGGAAGCGTACAGGGACAACACTGCCTGAATGGCAACGTACATGGCTGGGCTGTTGAAGGTTTCGAACATGATCTGGGTCATCTTCTCGCGGTTAGCTTTCGGGTTCAAGGGGGCCTCTGTGAGGAGGACTGGGTGTTCCTCGGGGGCAACACGCAATTCGTTGTAGAAGGTGTGATGCCAGATCTTCTCCATATCATCCCAATTGGTAATGATACCGTGCTCGATCGGGTATTTCAAGGTGAGGATACCTCTTTTGCTCTGGGCCTCGTCGCCAACATAGCTGTCCTTCTGACCCATACCGACCATCACACCTTGATGTCTGGGTCGACCTACGATTGAGGGGAAGACAGCGCGTGGAGCGTCGTCTCCGGCGAAACCGGCCTTGCACATACCGGATCCATTGTCGACAACAAGGGCTGCTACTTCGTCGTCGCACATTTTGTTTCTTCTTCGATTTTAATGCTCTGTAACAAAAAGTATGGTCGTTTATAGTTCCTCAGTAACACTTGTTTGGTATTCAGTGTGGTTGATATTTAGTATCATCATTAAATACCTATCTGTGTATCCGATACTCTGTCGGAAGTATTTATAATTTTGTTGGGTTTCTGTGATTTCTTGCAAAAATGTATCAAAGACTCGTGATATACAACACTGACACTCGATTGATCTTGAAGTTTCTATAGATGACAATGTTATTTGGCAAAAAAAGCAGTTACGGAACCGACAAATAATTTGTTAACATCATGTAGTCTAGAGTAATTCAATACCCTGGTATATATTCTAAAACTTTTTTCATATTCTTTCCTCATCTTTTATACCTATTTATAAACTAATTCTTGTAGTCAACAGATACCTAGGAATCGTCTTATTTTATTTCATTTGTGAATAAGTACGTACATTGTTTGTTTAAACAGAAAGAAACGAGATGTACGGACATTAACGAATTGAGCATGTATATCCTTTAAAACTAACAATCGCAAAGCAAAGAAGAAGATTCTTTTTTAGAATTAACTAAACGTTTAACGATCAGTATTATTTGATAATAAAACGAAGTGTAATAAAATTGTGTAGTTATCGAGAGGTGCACTAGAGTTTTCCTCGAAAGCGTCAATGTTCACCAGAATTGACCCAGTTGCCTATAAAACGGAGCAAGCGGCTCCGGCGCGGCATCGCGGTACTATTTCTGTGTGCCATGGTGCTAACTTTAGACGTACAACCAACGGACGATCCCTAATAAGTCCAAGCGACGATTATGGTGGGCCACACCGGCTCTGCTCAAGCCACGAGGGATAAAGCATAACGAGGAGAGCTGCGCATGCCAAAATTATGCTCTGCTCACAAAAAGAGGAGTCTCGTCACCCACGGCCGTAGACCTCGCGTATGCTTAAACACGACGATAGAGCCAACCATTCGTCCCGTTCGCGTATTTTTAGCGCTCGTGATTAGCCGCTTAGAAGAATTTTAAAGCCCGGGGAAGAAGTACTAACGGTACCGTTGTGAGAGGAAAGTTACTTGAGAATGACTCCGCTGATGGAAAGCATTTCTTTGCACTTCAAAACCTTTTTCGAGTTAACTTAAATATCACTCACTTATGAGAAAAGAGAAAAAAGTTTATAGTTAACTTTTATACAGAGTAAATTCTATTTTGTTAGTTGTGCTATTAAAGTGAGGACACTTCGCGTTCGTTTAACAAAAATCTATAATATATCTTATAAAACCTTCATATTTTTAATGTCTAGAAGTACTTAAATTGAAAAAAGTTATTTCGCGTAATTAATTTTATACAAATAGGTAATTATTTTCGCAAAATAATAATGATATAGTACTTTTCAAGCAGAATAATAAGAAGGGCCTTTTTCCATATATATTGCAAAAATTATAATCAGCTTTCGATTATTCGCAAAGTAAGGATTAATAATTTCTAATAATGCAATGAAATAGTAACAAAGTATAATTGCTACAGTGATAAATAATAAGTGAATGAAATAAACTTTAACAAAACCTAAATGTATTTCAAATAATAAATACTTTTAAATCACGTAGCAACATACAAGAATAAAGGTGGTTTAAAAAGCCAATTAACTTCAGTTCGCATTTTAACATAGGTCAGCAAATATACCCTAATTAAACTCTTAGCTGGAGATACGTTAAAACAGTGGCATGTTTGATTGATTATACACGTAATGGTTTTGAAAAAGAGATTTTTTATAAATCATATTTATATGTATGAGCGTTAATTTTTGTTCTGTTTTGTACTGAATAATCTTATTTGGTTCTGTAAGAACTTAGAGAGCAACGATCTGTATAAAGCCATAACAACACTTAAAGCTGATTTGCTAAACTCTACATCAAGACTTGTCTCATAAGAATTTATCTCAGTTTAAGAGATTTATTTATGACCTTTTCAAAGGGGACAGTTTTCACGTTTGCACAAAAGTGGCTCGTATACATACAGCAGAGTTGTATTCTAGTTACTGTTTAAGACAAGAGCAAAATAGCAATTACAGTAGTCTGAAGTAGAGATTAACCATGTAAAAGATCCTCAGGATTAAGCACTTTTCTGTTTCTGTGTAATAAATTCTACGGTAAACAACGATTTGCATAAGTATCATAACAGAGGTGTAATACAGTGTTGTATTACTGTATATACACAAAAAAATGTATTGGGCTGAATCTTAAAATAGTTCATGCACTTAAATGTTACTTCTTATAGTTCAAGATATAAAGCATTATAGCTTGTATAAACAAAGTAAAATATTATAACAGTTAATGAACATTTAAAAAAATGTATCTCTAATTATTTAAAATGATTTGGTAAAGATACAAAATTTAATGTATGTTTAAATTTATAGATAAGTGTCACAAAAAGAACTTCAACATTTTATTTTGATTTTTTTGTATTCTATTCTAATTTATTTCAAAATTGATAAAACTGAAAATTATTTTAAAATGAATAGTGTTTGTCAAAAGTAATTCTTTCTATTAATAACTTAATATATTAATCGTTATCTTAGTAAAGAGTGGATTAATAAACTGTTTAATAGTCTGTAAATTAAATACTAAACTTCACTTATTGAATATTAAATTGTTTTAAATCCATTAGTCGAATGCGATCTAATGGCAATTAATGGTATGGAATTAGATACTTTCGGTTACAAAACCGGAATATATTACAATACAAATTATTTAAAGGAACTATATTATTGATAGCATTTATGTATCATCTACATTACTTCAGTATTTACAATTACCTAATCGCTTAAGCGTTTTGCTAAATGTTCAGATATTTATTACGTTAATAAGCTAGTACTAATGCTTCATAATAAACTTAACGAACATCTAAATTCAAAACTACACTAATATTCTAATAACATTATTATAATAGCTCTATTTCATTCTAATCCGTACAGAAAATCACAATTTTCAAATTACAATAGAATTTCTATCCAAGGAAGCTACAAAATCATTTCTTATTCTCCATATACACCAAATGCAACTAATCATTGATGCAATTTGAGACACTGGAAGGAACCTCGACTGCTTCCTTAAAAACATAACATTCTATTTTAAGGTTTCCTTCCACAATAACTTAACAGTATTTATCCACCCGTAAGAAAGTATGTTTACAATGGTAATGCATCGATATAAAAGTAATATTTTACTGTAATATCGCGTAAAGAATTTATTGCTAATACGTACAGTCAGTTACAGTTGAAATGTTATAACAGGAGAACCAATTTCATGTGAAGACCAATCGAGTATCGACATTGTCAATAGTTTTAATTACGTAGCCGATAGTATCCATGATAAACGAAATTAATATAGTTTTCAGAGAATGGTTTTCTACGTACCGTGCACGGGACAGAGTTGGAGCGGCGTCTGTGCCTCGGCAGCGTCGCGACGTCGAATATATGCTCTCGTCAGGACGCCCCCGCATTCTTGCGGGATGATATTTGCCCAACAGGCACGAAAAAGGCTTGCCTCGCGCGGCGTCGCGACGCTCGCCGAACTAGGCGGCCGCAGACCCTAAGTGGACCAAGAAAAATGCGCCGCTTTGAAAACGTTCAGTACGATTTCTTCTTATGGTTACTCGATTTTTCACTGCTGCCATGATCCTTGTTGAACTACCTTTTTTCAGAGGAAAAAAGGTTTCTTTCCTCAAAGGTATCAGGTAAACACAAAAGCTTTATCAATTTCAATGTAATGAAAATATTACAAATATTTTTAGTATTTACGTAATGTTCACTTTGTTTTGCAACTTCTCTTCGTGTTAGCTTCCTTTTAACAGACCTGTGATTCTTAAAATGTACAGAATCATGGGGAGGCTGTTTAATTTGTTCCTTATTAATAAACGTTCGACGAGTTGGAAACGTTTTGCATAAATGTAAATAATTTGACGTGAATAAATAAAAATCTGTCGAGACTATGGCCAATAAAATCTTTTGTCCAAAGTAGTTAATTTCTGAATAACCATCAGTGAATGCAATTCTACGTACATAATCAGTAGTGCAAAATTTACTGTAATGTAGATGAAACTATACATGTGTCTTGCTTAATATTTATGTATTTTTAATGTAACACATCTGTAGTTATCCTATAATTATTATAATTTTCCATTTATCATGATTAATTTGCAAAAACAGAATTTATTCTATGGACCTCAAAAAATAACAATACTTTTGGTTCATATCTAATAGCTCTTGTAAAAGCTTAGTTTCTGCATAATTGCTTCAAGTTTTATTTAAAAAAAAATAAAATAAGGTGTACATTAGTATGAACGAAAGATCACAAAATTGGCAAATTTTTGTTTGTTCAAAGTTATCCTTTTACAACTACATGCTATTTAGAGGCTAAGTTGAAGATATTTGAAGTTTGTTATTCAAATTATAGACAAACAAAATATATTTTAATTTTCTTTTGTTATGCAAAAAGATTCTCATACTTGTGCCATCCTGTTTCAGATTGAGATCCTGTGCAATTTAGGAATTGGTTATACTTCGCTTACATAGAAAGTGATATGGATCAGAAAGCAGGGACCACATCAAGTACAAATAAATTTGTATTTAAATTTTCGAAGTCATTTTCTTAAACGTATTATTCTTATTAACAGAGATACAAATTGTTCGTAAACCGATTAACATTCCAATATTTCAAGATTTGTTAATACAATAGATTGTCTCTTTTTAACACAAGCAGAAAAATGATTGTAATTTTTATTATTTAAATGAAAGTAAAAAATTAAGATTTTCTACCGTTACTTCTGATATAACATTTTCATGTTACTTTTTTTGTACAGAAAAACGATCTTCTACACTATTAACAAATAATTTTAGCACAATTACAGCTGAAGCATAGAACGTAGTGATTGCCAAGGATTTTGAACATTATGAAGGTTAAACATGCTATTGTGAATTTTATTTATACTTTGTATAATCATGTCTGTTTAGTTAAAAGATTATGTTTGAGAGGGATCTGTCATTTAAGTATTGACATTTATCATATACTTTTCCTCTTTTCATGATAGAAAATTATCTTCTCTCAAAGTATTGATGTATTTATCAGTATATATTATTTACTTCAAGCCTGAAATTTAATAACAACTTATAAGATTATTTTTTATTAACATAAAGACTTCCTTTGATACGCTCTTGATCTCTCTAATTTCGTATTTATTCATAATGCTTTCAAATTCTTCTGCATAAATTACGAAATTAAAATATTGTTTTAAATGCAGCTGCAAAATCTTTCAGTGTTACGATAACACAAAACAATTTCGATGGAAAGATAATATTATTACTCATTATCTGAACAACAGTGATCCTTTGCTTTAATACAATTTTATTGTAAAACTATTTTACACTGTTGTTAACACAAACGGTTTCATTAAAGCAATTAATATTACGTTTACCATAAATTGATCATATCCTTAAGTACGTTGCATCTAAATTACTAAAGCAAGAAGCCTCTATCAAGTTTCGAAGTTTTTCGAATAATGTTACAAGTAGTAGTGCAAATGTTACATATATTATTATGAAAATATAAGTAATTTACTAGAGCTTCAATTTCTCTTTGGTACCGTTATATTTTATTTGATTCGAAGGCTGATCCACGATCAAACTTAATTTCTGCGCGTATTCTTCTATTTTCGTCATGTATTAGGGGAGGAGGGATATTTCGAGATTACGCACCCAGATGAAAATAAACCGCAAAATCTGTGGCTCTTTTATCGGCCAAAGGTACAGATGTTTATCGATAGTAAACGCTTTGGAAAAATGCAGCATGTTGTTTCTCCTCGAAAATTACCAATCTGACACAGTTTGGAATTATAAACTTGCTGGCTGAGAAAGAGAGCCCGACTTTCTTTAGGAGTAGACATACCTACGGGGGCGAGAAAAATGTAATAAAGAAAAATGTATACAGAAACAGATTAGTAATAATATGTCAAGGTCATTTGTCGGTTCGATGTCACAACAATAGTTATTTTAAAACTACTTGAGCGCCAGCTTTACTTTATTCTCACGAACATAATCAATTTAAAGTACTCCAAAGAAAACGGCAACTCGTTCACATATTTAGTTTTATAAGTGTATATATAAAAAAAACGTATACTATATAGATAAGATCAACGCTGATTAAACAGGAATTTAAACATAAATTAATATTTAGCAGGGGATATCGAATATGAAAAAACTAAAATCGAATAAGAATTATGTTTACTATTTATGTTTGATATGTATTTTGGTATTCGATTACTTGTTCTGTTTAATTTAACCATAAATAATGTAAATTCAATCGCATGGACTGCTGCAACACTTAATTTGACATAAGTGTGTATCATTTCTATACAACTATTTATGTTACAGATGTGTTCCTGACGAAGCTAGCAAGGACGTAGGATCTTGAGAAACAGCAGGCAACTTTTTTTTAAGAAACCAACCACGATAATCACTTAAAAAGGGTTTAGATGTCGGTTATGGACATTGAACGTAACGCAGAAGATAAAAACGCAGGATATATTCAGAGAGATTTAAGACAACGGAGATAAGGGATATAAATAATGGTATGAGAGAACGTATATTTAATTCCACTTTTTGATATACCGTATAACAATATAGCAATATAGTGTATAATATTTACAAAATAAATTAAAATAGAAGTACTTTGATGGTGAGTTTGCTTTAACAGGCTAGATGCAGTAAAGTTTAAGAGATTTATCGGAGATGCAGGGTTTTCGCGTAACAGTGAAAAAAGCGCAGCTCCTCCCGAAGTTGGTCCAACTCTCCCGAAGATCCTGCTTTTTCCTTGCATATCCAGAATGTCCCTTTCATATTCGAAAGATGCACTTGGTAGGTAGGCCAGACGATTTTGGTATCGTCTAGATCAGGACTGACCATCTACGAGAAAGCTCTGTATCGAAAACCAACACCTTCGCCGGCTTCCTCGGCCACGATGAAGTGACAGATGAATGTGACTTTTATAGCCCGGTTGAAGAACATTAAAGTCACCAATACGATCGATTGGAGCGCTGTATCTTGCACAGCGACATAGATGACTACAACGATGTGTACTTGATGAGATCTGATGATGACCTGGATTCTATGACATTCCGATAACATTTTTTTATCGCAGCATGATAATTGCTTATAGGAAACCAATGGATCGTATACTCGATTTCCACCATGTCGATTGACTTTTCTTCGACACTTGTGCGACGTTGCTGAATCATAAACAATAAGCTTAGAAGCACTTGCGGTGAACGATGCCAGGGCCGGACTCGTCATACTCCTGCTTAGAGATCCACATCTGCTGGAAGGTGGACAGAGAAGCCAGAATGGATCCACCGATCCATACGGAGTATTTCCTCTCAGGAGGAGCGATGATCTTGATCTTGATGGTCGATGGAGCAAGAGCGGTAATTTCCTTTTGCATACGATCAGCAATACCGGGATACATGGTGGTACCTCCAGAGAGTACGTTGTTGGCGTACAGATCCTTACGGATATCGACGTCGCACTTCATGATGGAGTTGTACACGGTTTCATGGATACCGCAAGATTCCATTCCCAAGAAGGATGGCTGGAAGAGAGCCTCTGGGCAACGGAACCTTTCGTTACCAATGGTGATGACTTGTCCATCAGGCAACTCGTAGCTCTTCTCGAGGGAGGTGCTAGCGGCAGCGGTAGCCATCTCCTGTTCGAAGTCCAGAGCGACATAGCAAAGTTTCTCCTTAATGTCACGGACGATTTCTCGCTCAGCCGTGGTGGTGAAGCTGTAGCCTCTTTCGGTCAGGATCTTCATGAGGTAGTCGGTCAAATCGCGACCGGCCAAGTCCAGACGGAGGATGGCATGGGGAAGGGCGTAACCTTCGTAAATGGGTACGGTGTGGGAGACACCATCACCAGAGTCCAAGACGATACCGGTGGTACGACCGGAAGCGTACAGGGACAACACTGCCTGAATGGCAACGTACATGGCTGGGCTGTTGAAGGTTTCGAACATGATCTGGGTCATCTTCTCGCGGTTAGCTTTCGGGTTCAAGGGGGCCTCTGTGAGGAGGACTGGGTGTTCCTCGGGGGCAACACGCAATTCGTTGTAGAAGGTGTGATGCCAGATCTTCTCCATATCATCCCAATTGGTAATGATACCGTGCTCGATCGGGTATTTCAAGGTGAGGATACCTCTTTTGCTCTGGGCCTCGTCACCAACGTAGCTGTCCTTCTGACCCATACCGACCATCACACCTTGATGTCTGGGTCGACCTACGATTGAGGGGAAGACAGCGCGTGGAGCGTCGTCTCCGGCGAAACCGGCCTTGCACATACCGGATCCATTGTCGACTACAAGAGCTGCTACTTCGTCGTCGCACATTTTGCTGCTTTTTTAATGTCTCTGAAAAAGGATTTATTGTGGTTATATAATGTTATCAATTTGGTTAGTGGAGGTTTTTTTTCCGTTTCAATAGCAATATCTTTTAATTCTCTTATGCTTTGATATCTAATAATCAATAATTTAGAGATATGAAACTAAAAATTTCATGTCAAAGGTATCTTTAGGGTGAACATTTGAATATCGCTTTTTTCAGTCTTTTCAAGTAAAAGGTACAAATTTTGATTACTGATTATTATTGGTGTATCAATTCTGACAATTTATGCATCATTCGTGGATCTGCATCACTATTCATGAACTATTGCTTCAAAATCCTTTCGAACTACTCGAATTCGGTAATAAGGATACCGTCGAAATCCGTCTACTTTACCCAACCCTTTTATGAATTTTCCACAGTCCGTAAAACTTTGTACACCAATTCCCACCTGACAATTATAAAATTTCATCGATTCTTTAATCGATACACTTGCGTCACCACAAAACGCCAAACACTACGCACACCTTCTTCAATGTTTCTTGGCGATATTGAAAGGCAGGGCAGAAAAGATAGCAGTATAACAAGACTTCGTAGAATTACTAACCGTGGGGTGAGTTGTGAATCGACGGGCGGCTGAGGAGCGGCTGAAGCTTGGGGGCGCCGCGACGCCAGATATAACATCCGCAGCGTACGCGACGCTACCGAAGATGGACACGCGGGACGCTTCCAGGGTTGGCCAGCGCGTGTGCCCACGCGAAAGCTTAAAGTGACGATGTCTGTGGATCAGACACGGCTATGAACCAGGAAATCAGTATAGCGCCGATGTTAGAATTTCAGTAGAGGGTGGGACAGCGCTACAAATTTGGACGCCCCTGGCCGTCCGAGAACAGCAGTGAGAATTATGTAGCTTTGCCTCCCACCGACTCTCCAACCTTACCCAAGTAGCACATAATCTTAGCTAGAATTAGTTTTTACAGTGATTCATCGGTATTTGCGATTTTTATTAAACGTTAGAATGATAATCGAACAAACAGTTTCAGTAAATCGTTGTTTCTTATACGAGTGAAATTATGAAATTGGAAAAATTAAAAACAGGTTAGATTTAGCTAACGTTTAGGTTGATTTGAAACGGTTTCATTGGATCTTGGTTGTTCCTCGTACGTTCTTGTCGAACGTTTCATGACAGGTAACCAGATGAGTTTATTAATGTTACGTAAAGTTTCATCGATCTTGCAATGTTCATCTTTTTTAGATGAATATTTTAATAACGTATTTTAAACAATTCGTTTCTATTGTGCATTTGTTCGAAGACTTTTTACAATTTCTCCGCAGGTCAACAGATTATTGGCTCAGCCCAAATATGGATGTAACCGAATTGAACTAGTATTACTAGAGCTTGAATCATTTGATAAGTATTAAACATTATTTTAAATTAAAAACTGGGTAAAACTTGGTTAAATAAGCACATATTAAAACTAAATGATCCGCGAAAGGTAACTAAAATGATTTTTTTAATACATAAACCTGTGATCAAGAGCAACTGTTTTACAGTAATTTAATCAATTTGTGTAATAGTAATTAGGCCTCAAAATTAATGTGTTTTCTAGTATTCTACAGTCTGGTATTGGTTTGTGACAAAACAAAAACTTTATATTTTGAAGGACGTTACAAATAATAGAAAGCTTAGTTGTTTATTGTGTTAAATTTGTTACACTCGTCACTCCGATATCATGTTCAAAAATATGCGTGTGGAGTAATAGCGCGTTATTACGTAAGACAACTGTCTTTCAAACAAATTTTCCATTAATTCAAATAAATATTTATATATTATTTTTAAAATAAGACTGTAAAGTTTTAACTTCGGATGTTCTAAATGCTGCCCTTATAATTCATCCTTTTAAAGTAGAAGTACGTGCTTGCACACTAAAAGTAAGAGTATACATTCAAAAGCAAATAAAATTTAAACTTTAAACCTTTGTCCCCATTGGTCATTACAATTTATTTATTTAGGCATTAGATAAATTGTTGTGTACTGGTAATTTAGGAAGCACGTGGATGACGTTGAGAAAGCATCTATACAGTAAATCTATGTGTGCGTTAAATTTATTAGACGAATCCTTTGAAACCTTCGCTGAATATCCTGTTTTTTATATACAGTAACGGACAAAAGTTTAAGAACAGAGGACAATGTAGAACACAGCTTTATGGTCTGCAAATATTGTCTGTACATTCATCTTTATTATTATTATGGTAGAACACTATTTATTGATTAATACAGGATGCAAATTTTGTTTATCATGCTATTCCTTATAAATCGGTTTATTTTCGTTGACTTTTTGGTCTTAAACTTTTGTCTGCTACTGTATGTATTTTAACGTTAACTAATGATTTGCAATGATTATCAATTCTGTTTTTATAATTCTTTGACAGTCTGTTTTATTTCTTCTTATACGTACTGAAGAAATCCTAAAAATTCTTTCTTATATCTTTGTTTGCATAAAGTAATCCATTATTGAGCTTCGATTTTGTTTAAGTACTATGCTGCTATGCTCCTCCGCGGAATACCGTAAGTTCAGATAGGTTTGATTATTAATTTGTAGATTTTCAATTTGTTGTATATGTTAAGTTTGAGTTTTCTTCCAATTAACCAGTACATTTGTTTCCTTTTCAATCGAATTCGGGCAATCTTTACTGTAATCCTTCCACGTTAACTTTGAATCGAGATGTAACAAGTTTGAGTAACTTGCCATGCATCTAATGCGAGAAGCATGCGAGAAATACTGAGTTATTTTGATGACCGAATAATTCTCGAAGAACCTGTGGTCACCAAGGTCGTCAACTCTTACTCTACTTGATTTTTCTTATGGGGCTTTTCGAAAGGACGAGTGTATAAGAATAACCCTCGTACAATCGATACCCTCAAAAATTGCATACGGCAAGAAGTAAACGCTATTAATAAGATTACGTTAGATGAAGTGTTGACAAATTTGGAGAAACGTGTACAAAAGTGCTTAAGTTACAATGAAACCAAATACTAACATTGGTTAAAAAATTAAACATACAGTGGCTTCAAAAAGTATTCGTACACTGTATTATAAGGAAATTCATCTATTTCTGAAATTCTGATTTCAATGAAACTTTATGTGTGTACAGAGCATGGTATATCCTATATGGAGCAATTTTTTGGCGGCAAAATATCTTTTAAGGGGGCTTATAACGAATCTCAAAGTTTCAGCGATTTTTCACGCTTTGAATACAAGCTTTTCTGTGTTCCTTTTTTATGGCAGGGTGATAGAGTATTAAAAATTAAACATTTTCTATTTGAAAGGTTTTGCTTCATCAAGTACCATTACAAAGTTATCTTTAAAAAATGAGAGAAAACTCAGAAACTTCAACGCTGGTTTCATCCCTTTAAAATGGCATTTAGATAAAAAGAAGAGATTAATTTATACGTATACTATTACGATCTACATACCCACAAAGTTTTATCAAATACTTCTATCAGACTCAGAATTTCAGGGTTAAACGAATTTATTTGTGACAGAGTGTACGAATACTTTTTGGAGTCACTGTATGTTTTTAACCAACATTAATTTGTTTCTTTACGTGTAAATCTATAATTCTACATGAAATGCGTTGGATACGTGTAAGGTGGCCCGGATACTTTTGGAATTAACTGTACAGGCAGGGTGTCCCACAAGCATTTAGCAGCCAAACTTTGTCAGTGTATTCTGTAGGTCGAAATCAGGGAATGTTATTATATAATGTAAGTACAGCAAAAACGGGAAACATCCAAAAAAATGGTAACTTTTGATTACTGCGATTCGATGTTGCAATGTTACGTGAACAATATTCATGTTTAGCCTGTTTGTCTAAGCTGTACTTAATGAAAAAGTGCCATTAAATGGTACTGTATCGAAACGGTCACTGTATGAAATCGAATAACTGATTAATGATTACTTTCAAAATGTTTAACAATCTCAGAGAGCGAACACCGATTAAATAAGCAAACTAAGTATAAATATTGCTGATGTACATATTTCAACATTATGTTGCGGTAATCATAAGTTACCATTTCTTACGTGTTTTATGTTCGTGTCATTATTCATGAACGAAAGCTGTAAACGATTTACGTTTATGTAAGATCTTTTTTCCTATTTAGACCTATAGTATATACTGATGAAGTTTTGACGGTTAAAACACTCTATGTACAATCTTACCAACTAAAAACAGAGTGGTAAAATTGTGCGTACAGTGATTCACAAAACTGAAATAATACTTCCTCTTCTATTATATGTTTTATTTAATTGAGATCTATTTACAGAGTTGTAAATTACGATGATTAATTGTAAAGAAGAATATTTATCATAGAAATAACCGAATATTAAAACTGCAAAAACGTAACTGAACTATTTGACCGATTTCGTACTATTCGATATTTTAAATAATATTAGGTTGGAGGGAAAGTTCTGTCGTATTTTCCGTTTCCGTTAATTCATGTGGAACCCAAACACTTTGCTTTAACACAAAACCAAGAGATTTCATGTAATCCCCAACAGTTGTATGATGAACGCCAAACTCTTCTGCAATTTCTCGACTTGTTAAATGTGGATTATATTCCAACATGGATCGCAAAACATCATTATCGATCTTGGATTGTCGTCCAGATCGATCACTTTCTTGGAGGCTCAGATCCCCGGAACGAAATTTGCTAAACCATCTTTGACAAGTACGAACATTTACAATATCTTTTCCAAATACCGCACATAAATTTTTACATGCAACCGATGCGTTGCTTCCTTTTTGAAATTCATACAAAATGCAGTGTCGTAAATGCACTTTATCTACTGACATGTTTTTCACTTTAAATGTCACAAGTAAATGATGAACGGTAAAAAAGGACTCCTTTTATATTATACAGCAGGTAAAAAAACAAAAAAAATTCGCAATGACTCACTAGCCAGATATTTTTTTTATTTACAAGAAAAATTACCTGCCTATTTAAAATACGACAGAACTTTCCCTGCAACCCAATATTATGTCTGTTACGCTCTAAATTAGGTTTCTAGATTTAGTGAAATTTTTTTGAAAACAATATTATATATTTGCGATTCAACTACCTTAGCTAAGAGTATACCTATATCGGTCGCACGTACTTGGTAGAACGTTAGTGCTAACAAGCTCCGCTCCCTACAATATTTTAACCCTTTGCACTCGAGAGGTGACTGTTAGTCGTCTAATAATATTAACTTCAAACATTTTCAAGCGCGAAATATTTACTAAGATTCTCTTAAATTAAACTTCATTTAGTTTAGTTAAGTCATATACTAAAATCTACATATACGACTATTTAACCTCTAGGTCTGACTAATAAATAAGGTAAGTAAAATCTGAAAATTTGCAAAAACTCGAGCGCAAAGGATTAAACTTAATATACTTTGTATAAATATCGTGCAATTTCTAGAAAATACAACATAAGCATTAACCAGTAACCTACTAACTCTATTGCTCAATCAATTTGACACCTGGAACAACTCGCAATATCATTGCTCTTCATTAAGAGCAAACCTGTGCTACGCTAGGTTTTAATGATTAAATTAATTATTAAAAACAGGAATATTTCGAGAGCGATACACTGATGTTGCATCTATACCGATCAAAAACAATGTTCACGCGCATTCTCAAACCGTTGTTCTGAATCCATCGTTAGCGATATTTGTTAGAAATTAAATACAGAAATACTACGAAGCAAAAATTAACCATAAACCAGCTTTGTCTTAACGTACTTTCTCAAGAGCTTTTTCCAAGAAGCTAAGACATATCTGACATTTTAGAAAGTTCGAAAACATTGAGAAACAGAACAAAGGAGCTGAAGAACCCGGACGGGGTTGTAGGAATTTCGACCACTGCGTTCTGCTAGTCTTGTGACAAAGCTCGCTAAGTACTGTCAGAATTGCCCTTCCTCATGTTACACAAAAGTAATAATAAAATATCAAAGTATTATTTCATAAATAAGAGTTTATTTTATTTAGCAATATAAAACCCCATTCCCAATAATATTTGCATACCTTGTTGCAACTTCTCTTTCGATATTTTCCATTATTCTTTGTTACTAATTTCAGAGATTCAAATCACTCGATTATCGAAACTAGAATACTTTTAGAATACTTCTCATTCGCGAATATGAATCCTTCGCTTGATAATCCTCAGTTTGAACTTCGTATCATCGTAATCTCTGTCATCTTGTTAAGAGTGTCCAACACGAATTTCTTCAGTTAGCTACACACAAACTTGATTCTTCCACGTCTCGATTTAACCCCGACTATACTGTAGTTTTATCCACAGTTAATCTTTTGTCTCTTGAAGATCGTCGACTTGTGTACTATCTTACGTTTGCGTGTAAGGTACTTCATGGCATCATTAACTGTCCCCAAATTTTATCTATGATTAATTTAGACTCTTCCCATATATCTCTAAGATACCGTCATTTCTTGAGACAAGAATAGCACAAGTATCTTTACGGACACTTTAACTGTTTTATCAGAGTATTTATTAATGTAAACCATCTCTTTCTATCTTCTAAATTTTGTCTGCTTATGTACTCACCCATTTCAAATACAGTACGTTTTGTATTTTATCGTCTAACAACAGGTCCATATGATTATATGTTATATTTTTCTTTTTTGTAACCAAAGTGTTATTACCCGTTAAATAAATAAATAAATAAATAAGTAAATAAGTAAATAAGTAAACAAGTAAATAAATAAATAAGTAAATAAGTAAATAAAATAAGTAAATAAGGAAATAAGTAAATAAAATAAGTAAATAAGTAAATAAGTAAATAAAATAAGTAAATAAGTAAATAAAATAAGTAAATAAGTAAATAAGTAAACAAGTAAATAAATAAATAAGTAAATAAGTAAATAAAATAAGTAAATAAGGAAATAAGTAAATAAAATAAGTAAATAAGTAAATAAGTAAATAAAATAAGTAAATAAGTAAATAAAATAAGTAAATAAGTAAATAAGTAAACAAGTAAATAAATAAATAAGTAAGTAAATAAACAAATGAGTAAATAAATAAATAAGTAAATATATAAATAAATAATCACGAAAGAAGAGTTTCGTTCGATGTTACTGTTTCGACATTCACAAAAGAAATGTTTTTCGATTTGATTCCTTTGAGGATTACAAAAAGAATGTTTTAGGCCATCACTAATCGACAGGAGAGGGAACGATTTTCCATATCTAACAATCCTCGCTTCGAGCCTATTAACCCTTTGACTGTCACGACAAAATCACAAGTTTCGCTCAGAACACCACGGGAGTACACCGCAAGATGTAATATTTCATAGAAATTAATCTTTTATTTTCGATGTTCTAATAAAAATTTTTAATCGTTGAATGGAGCACTTTTTATTAGGTGTTTGCAAATTATTTCGGTGCCTTTGCGTTTAACGCTTTGTAACTTCCATTCAAATTAAAATGCCTTTCCTGCCCTATGGTAATTTGAAAGTAGCAGTATTATACTCTAAGGGACATCAAAACATTTAACGATAACTCGGTATAATTTCACCTAATAACAGTAAACAATATAGCGTTCGACAAGGAGTATTTAAGGCACTGCATTCTGTTTTCTTTTGAACCGAACAAAAATGCTCCTGAAGCTAAAGAAATGGTTTGTTTCGCTTTTGGTAATGACGTTGTGACGTATAAAACATGCAAAGAGTGGTTCGAAATGTAAATTTTAATCTATTATGAATTTTAAGAAAACTTTTGAAAAACATTTGAAAAAGCTAAACAAGGGCTTGCGTTGCAATTGGGTGTTACCTATCAATGCTTATCGTAACGTTTAGGAAAAATTCAAAAGTTAGGAAATTGGGCTTCGAACGAAAAAGGCACCGAATTAATTTGCACACCTAATAATATGTCAGTCAACGGAAGCGAAAACTAAGTACAGGTAACCCTCCTATAACACGGTAGATAGGTTCCTAGAAAATGCCGTGTTGTGTGAAACCGTGTTTTATGAGACCCAGAGTCAGTGCAAAAACGAGAGTTACGTTCGAAAAACTTATTAAAAACAAATTTTTTTTTTAATTCTACATAAACAACTTAATCTTTATTAAAAATATAAATGTATGTACAACACAAAACAAAAATATTATTTTAATTTAACGCAACTTTAATTTAATAAATTTCTTCGTCGTCACTACTCAGTATAATCAACCGAGAACGTTTTTTATCACCTTCACTTTCAGAACTTTTTTCTTAATTTAAAATTGTTGCATCTTCTTCCCTCTTAAAAAATTTTGTAATTTTACTTTGCTTGCTGATGCTTACCAGGTCATTGTAAAATGCTCGGTATGGAGCTAAACAGTTTTGCAGCTCCCTTTTGAATTTTCAGCTTCTTTCAGCGGAAGTGTCTGCATTCAAGAAAAATGACTCGAGATTTTCAGCTAAGCTTAGACGTTCTTGTAATTTTTTAAATGTTAAATTACTAACTTAAACGGTTAAGACGACATGCCTCGCCACGGCTGTAGAAGTACAGTGTTGTGCAAAAGTTTTTGCAATTTTCTTATCGTGTTAAAGCAAAACCGCGTTATAGGATGCCGTGTTGTAGGAGGGTTCCCGCAATTTATGAATCGTGTTAGAGCGAAACCAGAGCGAAACCGTGTTATAGGATGCCGTGTTGTAGGAGGGCTACCTGTACTTCATTGGTAAGTTGTCCGAAACCAAGGAATTCCTCAGGGGTGAAAGTGCTCGTTTGTCTCTATCATAGGTAGAATACCTGTTTACTTAAGTAGATACATATGGTTGGAACGCGTGAGGCCCGTCTGTGCAAGTCTAGAGTTTCTCGACCATACCTTCCTGACCCCAAGTTAGCTAGGGTTATTAAATAATAAAGTGCAGTTGCAGCCAGGAAGGTCTCCAAACTAATTGAGCCAATTTGCTAATCCTCAGTTTCAGACTTTTGAACCGTTCAGCAAATAGACATAAAAAATGTTGCTTATTTTAGATGGTGGCCCCGATTATTTGTCCGGGACTACAGTGGCTAACGAAAGTATTCGAACGGAAGTGTAATTTTGACTTCTGCGTTCTGTGCTCGGAATAAACACAGATCGTGTAGAAATATGTTTTGCCATATATTAATATATTATATATAGACTTCAAAGCATAATAAATTTTTGTTTTAGTACAAACCGTTGTTTCAATATTTAAAAAAATACTAAAAAAGAGCGAATTTTGGGATAACAAAAGTATTCGAACACCTTATAAAACTTAGTTAAAAGATTAAAATATTATATTTTTAATAAATGTAATAGGTAGTTGGATAGTGTGCTTGTTCAATAACATGTTTCAAACAGTTTGACATTCTAAATGTTAGTATTTATTTATGATCTACGCTTTCCTTTATTCTCCTTTTAAACGATTTTAATATATTTCTTGGGTATTTACTTCATTCTTTTAAATTTTTATGGCCAAATTCATTTCATTTAGGTGTGTGTAATTAACTTGTAAATATAATTTTTAATATTTCTATATAAATAAATACAACAGGATAGAACTTAATTTTATAACTAATTGTACCTCCATAAATAATATATTACATGTTCTAATTAATATGAGCACAAAATGAAAGAAATTTATCTGAGAAAATTTGTTAGACCAGCAAAAACAAATATTTCCACCTGTTAGCAAAAAAACATGAACAAATTACACCATTTTTGTTTGATAGCTAAAAAAGATACTGGTTATTCTATTTGATTCAATTCTGAACATATCGTGATACGTAATTGAAAAAAGCCGACCTAGTCCATATTACGATCCTAATCCATATTTCCTATCTTTTCTCCTAAATGTGTTTTAAATTTTTTAACTAAAATTTCATTCATATGATCCCTGTTAAATGTCATGTTATGCTACCATTTTACTACGTCCAATCTAGCGATTTGAAATTTTTCAATTCTACATTTTTTTCATAAGACAAGTAACCTTGTAAATACTGATAATTAATATATTTATTCGTAAATTCTCACCTGTGATTATCAAAACCCAAGATTTCAATAGAAATTTTTATGTTAAACTGGAATTCTGAGAATGAAGGATCACTTTGATGTCATATTATAGTATTATACGTACAGTAGCAGACAAAAGTTTAACATCAAAGGGTAAAGGAAAATACATTAATTGATTTATAAGAAATAGCACGATGAAGAAAATTCGTATTCCAAGCTGATCGATAGTGTTCTACAATATCACCAATAAAAATGAATATATAGACATTTGCAATGCATAAAACTATGCTTTACGTTGTCTTCTCGTCTTAAACTTTTGTCCGCTACTGTACCTACATTCCTGAATTCATTTTAATACCCACTAAAATCTCAAAAAAAAATTAATGTGAAAACAAACACATTCTTTGTGGAACGTTTGCCTCTTGAAACCATTTAATTTGCATATGCAGTGTTCATTTAAAAACTTGAAATTTAAATAGAAACAACGTAGTGTTTTCAGGAAAAATAAATACAAAAATTTTACGATTTCGAAATTCTTATCCTACGGAGAAAATGAATTCATCTTAAAAAGGTATTATACTTAATAAAGTAAAAACTTTTTAGTTCCACTACTCCCAAAGCAAATGTTTTATTAAACGATTCAAACGAAATTTTTTCAATTTTTTGTCATTATTACATTCATTTCACATTTGAACTTAAAAGTAGAATAATAAGCAAATATAAAGAAACTTTAAGCAAAATGAAAAATGAATTTGAAAGTAGATTGTACTATTGCTTAACCACTTGACATACGAATAAAATGCGCGTCGACGCGTCCGAAGAATACCATTTAATTTGGCTCAACTGAACACTCATCTACAAGCTCAGAAACAGGGCGTTTTCTTTTCAAATTTACATTGCTATATAACATTCAATAAGATTGAAATATAGTGTTAGTGTACAATAATTAACCCTTTGAGTACTGAATTATTTGAAGATTTTTATGACCATGGGACGGATTTAATTTGTCGCTATATGGATTAATATGTAAAAGTAATACATTTTATTTGAAATACACTTATATTGGTGATATAAATATATTTTTAAAACAGTTATAAAATATAAATAAATATATAAATGAAACAAAACAGAAATATTTATATAGGACGATTTATATACCACTGGCGGGGGTGCCTGTTTTTTAAATTCAGATAACGAGTCAGACTCGTCCACCGTAACTTCGCCCAAGTTTGCAGATGACGAGTCTCACTCGTCAAATGTACCCAGAGGGTTAAGTAATACTATAAAATAATAATTTAATCATTTTGTAACCTGTGATACATCTCAAAGCATTTAGTAATATGTAGTGGAACGAGACATGTTTTACACTGCCAAGTCGTTTCACTTCTTATATTATATTTTACGCAAACATGGCATCTTTTTTCAGGATGTTGCTTTTTATTTGTCGCAGGTATATGTTCGGGAAAATGTGTCCAATGTTATGCTTGTAACCGAGTTGGGCATTCACTTTGCGACCGTCTGCCGCGTGTCGGAAAGTCCGGAAGGGACAAATTACAGAACATATCTTCTGCAATTTTCAATCGAAAATTCACAATCGATTGCCTTTGTGAAGTGGGCAATTTGGAATATAAGACATAAACATTATAAATAGCTATATATAATAATGGCCGGCATTCGCCGAAGACCGTTCTTAACGTCTCGGAGACGTCAAAGTCTACAATGGCACATGAAATGAATGACGTCTCCCAGACGTCATTGTACGTCAAGTGGTTAATACAGAATCAAAAGTATATTGAAAACACGTTGCAAAGATCGTACAAAATTATTGTAAGTGTAATTTTTTATGTAATAAAAAAGTCGCATAAAAATGTAGAATCGTTTCATAACTTTTGAATATCATTTAATAATAATTAAAAAATTAAAGGAATTTTCAGTTCTCTACTTTTGGAATAGTAAAAGTAAAATAAGCTTTTATTCTATTAAATATAATATCTTTTTAAGATGAAACCTGATAAAAAAATGTGTTATATAGAATTTTCTTCTTTTCTCCCGTAAAAATCGGAATCTGCGAAGAAACATTTTATTGGAAAAAAAAAGGAAACTGACCTTCAAATAATCTTGAAAAGATTTGATAAGTGAAAGATAAATAGAAAAGTTGTAACTAAGTAAGTACTTACTTACATAGTTAGAAACAGAAACAGCAGATAAGTGGCGATCTCACGCTGATACATGTATAGCAATGGACGTGCACGTATAACCAAAGTGTGATTGTGTATATAATGTCAACGTTTCTTGGCAAACATCTCGAAAACTAAGGCCAACTGTCTATTACTGGAAAAGGAAAAAATTGCTTCAAATATCCATTTTTACAACATGTTAAAAAATCATCACAATCGGAAGATGAAGGGTACTTTGACAAGTTAACTATAACCTGTTTTATTACTATAAACCTTTAAAGGTTATGTTATGTATATAACTGAAACTATAATTTGCAGTAACAGTTATCCTGTAATTCGAACAAACATTTTACATAATTCTATACTTGACAATTATATAAGCACATCTGAATTTACAATTTCCTAAATCTCTATTAACCATTCTGTGTACACAGCAACGTATTATGCTGCATGCGACTTTTTACATTCGATTTCTGTAAGGGGAGCCCTTGAAGTAAACATAAACCTTCAGGTTGGCACGTTTCAGTATAAGTACTACAGGCGCAAGGTATTGAAACAAAAATTGGAGGACGTTACGATGTAACCGGGCAAGGTCATTCTATCTGATGAATCAGGAATGAGGAGAGACTGGTCGTTGGCGACTGAACCAGTGGTTATTAGTACTAACAATAAGCAACCGAGATGTTAGTTTAGACTAGGCATGAATAATAAAAGTGAACTCGTAAGACCTTGCAGAGAAGTCATGAACCTTAGCAATGTCTGTATATATATATGTAAACATTACCATTCAAAAATATCTGATCACTAATTTATTTTTGAGAGAATATAGTTTCATTATAAAATTGTAGATAAAAGAACTAGAGATGATTTAATTCCGTAACTATATATATAGCAGAATATTATAATAAGGTAATATTGACTTTTAAAAGTTAATATGTAATAATGGAATTAGTATATTTAGTTTGAATAAAAAATGTATCAAGTTAATTTCTAAATTATGGAATAAATAAAAATTGTTCTAAACTAATAGATACACTATCATGATTAATTCAACCAGTGATCCACTAGATACCTCAATGAATCACACATTTACATATTTCAATTTTACATCATTAATCAATTTTTTAACAGATAATTTAAAGCTATAGAAGTCGGTAAGCTTTTTACAAGAATGATAATATCGAAAGCTAATTTACATTGACTCAAAATTTAGTAAATAAATTAATAAATAACAATAATAATTAATTTCTCGGAAAATTGTCCTTTAAGTTTTATTTCCTTTTTTAGTTTTTTTTTTTTGCTGTTTTATTCAAAAAACAATTCATTTGTCAAATTTTTAAAATCATCCTGAAATCCTTGGAACAACCAATCGAAATCTATTTGCTCAAACCGTGGATAACAAAACAAACGACTTTCACTGAAAAAAACTGCAAAAAGTAAAATTTCCGTCACGATGCAAAAGATGGTGAATCTGTCGATGCGTGCAGCAGAATGCGTATCCGTCGCAAATGTCGCGTTTGTTACGGTCAGGAGAACGTTCTCGACCGGAGAGGGGATAATGCATAAAAGTTACCGTATCTCGCCATTCGACATCACTGACTGAGTGATCCTTGACCAGTGAGCGAGTCGTCGACAGAAGGGAACGGTATTTGGTTAAATTTGTGAAAGTTACTTCTTAATCGGTTATAATCAACAATCAACTGTTTCAACGATTCGTTCAAATTCAACAAAGTTCAAGAGAGATGCTGCGTCCGTAAGTATTGAAAACATAACGAAATTTTTGCGTATTTAAACTTCATACTCCATTTTATGATTTTAGCAAATTAACTACTCCTCGTAAATGTATAACATATCGTTATTTGCTGGATTGTTTTCGTACCAGAACAGACAGAGTCGTCGAATCCTTCTTAAATATTTCATAATTAAATTGCAAAATTGTTTTGTATCATTATTTTCTTTTCTCATTTATTTCCTTCTTTTTAATGTAAGTAGAATAACTAGTAAATAGTTGCTGTACAATACAACAGCATTTAGATAAAAAGAGAAATGAAAATGTTATAAAATTCTAACGATATGAAATAACATACTATACTATTACTAGTGTTTCGTGTATTGATACGTTTTCTTTTTAATAACAGAGTTACTATTTAATCTCTTTCTGTATATATATTTTCTCTATAATTCATAATTTTTATTTAGTACCCATTTAATTTAATACCAACACAATTATATTTAAAATCGAAAAATTTATGAATATTTCAGTTAGTTCTCAAATGCTACCCTTGGATCGCAGTTGACCTGCAGCTGTTCCAATTTTTTTATTTTCTTGTTACTAGATATCCATTAATAAAATTCATTGCTTGGTTTTTATAACATAAACCTTACACGGTTAGTGATCACAGTCATAACTGCCTCTATAAAACATTAATGAATCACAAAGGATCGGATAACATACTTATCACCATACTAATTGAAAGTTAACAAAAAATATTTAATTGTTTACTTTTGTCACTTAATAATATCTGCTTTATTAAAGCAGTTTTATCATTGGTTTGAGTAATTTAAATATTCGACTTGACTTTACGATCATTTTAACATTTATGAACGATATATTGAAACATATGCATAATTATAAACTTACAGTAGAATATCTTATAACGAACGACCTTACAATATACGAATACTATACATATAACGAACGGTTTCTCTTATTAAATCAGAATGCTTACATCGAACAAATATGCTGCAACTAGCATATATTTTATTTCTATTTCCATATATTTCTATACTAGCTTTCCCTTTTTTTTACATACTTCGTATCAAGAACTTACTTAAGTAAGTACCTAAGTACGTACGAGAATGTGCGAAAATCCGAAAATTTCAAATTTTCGAAAAAGTTGACATTTCAAACCTGCATTCCTTAGGTCAATCTTTCCAGCTTTATGCAGTACTCACACATATGTTTGTAATTATGTACCTACTTTAGACCATACATACTATTACACGTGCTTTGTGTATAGTGCGTGTATAGGAAATCCACGATTCCGGTAAAGCAAAGATAACTGTCGAAATCTAACGTCACACTTAGGCAAAAGATAATTTTCCAAACTGGTTAACACGGCATCAAAACATGTATACAGTAACAGTGAAATCGAATCGTATTATATGTATAATTAATTAAAATAATAAGTTCTCACTATTGTAATATCCAATCATATTACATAGAAGACAGTTTGCAAAAAGATGATAGGATTAGAAGCAGACTGACGAAAAGTATCTTGTTTTGTAATCAATAATTGAAAATAAATCATTTGTCTCCAAACATCTATAGGTTATTCTTATTAAATACTTCCTTAAGTTAAAATAAATGATAAGAAGATTCAAAGTAAACATTTTCACATACTCATTAATTAAAATAGTTTAACACGTTTGAAACATCGGTGTACTACTCTTTCGAAATTACAGATACATATATCACACTATCGTAGATCCGACGTCACGTAGATGGCTTTATCTTTGCCTAAAAAAAAGTTATCTAAAGCAGTATCTATAAGTATATATGATCTAAGGTACCTACTAAGTAAATGTTATGTGTTGCTGACAAGAAGTCTCGCAAAACGGCACAGAGGGAAAAAGGAATCCTTCGTTCACTCCTCCTTCTCTACACTCTCATAGCCACTGCGTTAGGTTCTTGATGTTGCACGTTGCTTATAATAGTTGATATGCATGATTGCCTGAGTCAATAATACGCTAAAGCAAAAAATGCGTGTAAGTTGGAGTGTGTACCTTGTTCACGGACCAATTAACTCTTTGCACTCTAGAGGTGACCGTTAGTCGTTTAATGATACTAACTTCAACGATTTTCAAATTCGAAATATTTACTATGATTCACGTATATTAAACTTCATTTAGTTTAGTTAAGTCGTATATTAAAATTTACATATATAACTATTTAACGTCCGGCTCTGAACTAACGTCTGAAAATTTGCGAAACTATCATATGCTAGGATTACGATGTCCCATGAGAGGGGACAGCCGAGTACAAAGGGTTAAACCCGCATTCCTTCCGTGAGACTGCTCAACAACATACATTACTGTAGGAGCTGATGAAATGACGTTTGGAAGGAATTCGGGTATGATTGGTTAGATTCATGGAGGCTCGCCTTATCCTACGACATATTCTAAATCGTTACGTATTATTGGTGGAAGGAATCGTACAACTACGTCAACGTATGACTGTGTAGTGTAAACGTAAACGTCAGTAATGGTGGACTGGTAGAATAACCCCCTTTACCTCTGTGCCCCCCTTTCCCTCACCCCCAGGTGAGACATCTCACCAGCTCGCAATAGTATCAGTGGGACCGGGAAATAATGTCGTTTCTGCTATTCCATCTCTAGATACTTTGCTCAAAAACCAATTGATTTTTATCGATCGGGCATTGAAAATTTGCACACTAGATGGCAAAAGGTTGTTGTTAATACGGATGATTACATCATTGATTAAAAATAAAAAGTTGTTAAAAATTTATGTGTTTGAATTTAATGTAAGAAAACGACATTACTTTTCGATCACTCTAATACATATTAACACTATTCCTACCGACACTTCACGTATACTTATTCCTACTGCGACATTCCCACGTAAAACAGACTACAAATTTTTCTCAGAAAGTAAAGAATGAAAAAAGAAATGAATATTGAAAAATGTATTATACGTATATTTGAGGAAAAGTCTAAAATTTAAAGGCGACTCAATTATGTTGTATATATGAAATTCTAATCACAATTTTAAAAACGGTCATTTGACCGGTCGTGGTAGGAATAGTGTTAAGAGCTGGAAAGATGGTACTTGAGGCGGACCTATTTTTTACAGGATGTATCTAGTTTCATAGTCCTTATAGTGGGGAAAAAGGGGGTGGGGTGGTACACGCTGCCATAGAAATAGGACATCAGAGTTAGCCAGAATTAAATACAATTAAGAATTAACGATTACGATTGAAATATGTAATCGTTAATCTCAATTAACAATTAAAGTAGGAATTTGATCTGCAATTGATGATTAAGTACTAAAATAATTGTACTTTCCTGAGTCTTGTAAAAGTGATGCTTGAATACTTTCTTGGACGTCTTCGATTCGGCATGGATCGTCAACGACAATGAAAACAAAAACAAGTGACAATCGTCAGAGTTGAGAATCAATTAATCAGAATTTTTTATCTGATTAAATGATTGATAAAAATGATTAGAGAAATTAATTTCATCAATTAATTAATTCAGTCGCCGATTTTTTTACGATTAATTTGTTTGATCGTATTCATCAATCATTTAATCAAATTAAAAATTTTAATCGATTGATGCCCAACTCTGTAGGACACCTAAGCAAAGTAATTTTACTTTAGTTTTAAGTAAAGTAATAGTACAGGAAACTAATACAAAACCGCAAAAATATGGAACCTAGACAAATTTGATTATTCCCTCCTATATTTCATAAAATTAAATGTATTTTTAATACAAGTATCTATGAAGTACTGTGACTTCTATTATTATCTATTGGACATCAGGGCATTCGAAAGATTAGATCTTATATCCATTTATTTACAGTTATATTAACAAATTAAATATTTTTTAACCTCATCCTATTTTCTTAATAGGATTACATGTTCTTGAATTGGTAGAGAAAAATAATATATATTAACTTTTGTTCGTAATACGATAAACATTTAATTCACATTAGTAAAAATATTTTACATTACATTACTATCATTCCAGTTTATAATTCTTATTTTAACATTGAAATTAATTTCGTTTTATAATATTTCAAATAAATAAAATACATTCGAAGAAATTAAAAATAAACTCTTAACAAAATATAAACAACTTATAAATAAACAAATCTGTATTTATAGTAGTTTTTAAAATTATATACATGTAGGGGAAACCGGGATCAATAGTAACACTTTGACTTCGAACTCTCAAAAGTATTATACTTAAAATAAAAATTTTGTTAGAAAAATGTTACCTAATTATTATAAATATTACTGATGATGTTAGTAAAAAATAGAAGACGGAAAATATGTTACAACTACCCCTTACCCCGGGGCAATTGTAACACACTTTTATTGTTAAGAAATTAAGTTATTTATTAATTTTATTAAGTTATTTCATATTGTTCAATAAAGATAAAATTAATAAACATAAAAAGCTAAATATAAATCAAATTTAAAAATAAAGAAACTAAAATTATCTATTATTTTTATTTGCTTTCACAATTTTAACAAACACATAAATCACGTTGTTTTGTACATTTTTTGTGTGTCCAATTTTTTTGTTCTATGCATATTTCCCATTTGATAGTACCCCCCTATCCTAGTGACCCCGACCGACGATGTTACAATTACCCTAGACCCTGCTTCTGAACTTATATTGCATATCTTTACTAACAATACGTTTAAAAGTTCTAATTAACGTTCATTCAAAAGGATCAGGCTAAAGATTAAGAGAAAGAGAAAGTACTTACTTGCACGAGGAATATTTATATCACAATTCTAACGCAATAAGAAAATGCTACTTTACAATGTCGAAAAGTCATTTCCCTCAATATATGTAGGAATGCGATTGAGTAGTGCGAGTTTAGGAAAATCTGAATAGTGCTTGAGTTGGGCGATAGTCGTGTAAACGTAGAATGTTTGGACTCAAGTATTTCTAAGACGTGAAACATGAGCATTTGAGAAAACGTCGCGACTGAGGAATTTTGGGTGGTCGTGACCGAATGCACCAAGTGAGAAAGGTTAACAATTAACCCTTTGCACTCGAGAGGTGACTGTTAGTCGTCTAATTTTCAAGTTCGAAATATTTACTAAGATTCACCTATATTAAACGTCATTTAGGTTAGTTAAGTGATATACTAAAATTTACATATATGACTATTTAACCTCTGAGTCTGACTAATAAACATACTAGCTGAAATCTGAAAATTTGCGATACTATCATTTGGTGACTAACAATCACCTCTCGAGCGCAAAGGGTTAAAAAGAAAGGAAATGAGTGTTTGGAAAAATATAGGACGAGGAAAATGAGAGCACGTGGCAGAAAGTGTTTGACTATGAACGTAGAAAGAGTGTGATTCTGAACGTAGTAGTTGCTAAGTTGTAACGTCGTTTAAGTCGTTATTGTTAAATTGATTTAAATATACATTTATTCATATTTTAAGCACTTCACTTTTATTTTATTCACACGTGGATCCCATCTCTCGCTCTACTAAAGTTGTTAAAGCAGAATTTTCCTATATATATTGTATTTGTTTGTTGAGCAACCGTGTTGTTAGGGCCCGGATGTACGTACTTCAATTATAGTTTTGCAACATATATTCAAAACTTGCGTACTAATTGGATACGATAGATCTTAAATTATTTAACGTGTTACAATTGCCCCGTGTTACTATTGACCCTGAGTCTCCCCTATGTAATAATAAAATTGCTATGTATGTTATATAGAATTAATGATCTATACTGAAAATATGAATCTATGCTTACGCCACTATACTTAACACTAGGTTTACGAAATCCGTCAATTTAACGAGTTTTGGACTTCTTGAGCAAAATTTACAATAGCTATTACTATTATTCTTAACAATTTTTGTTGACTCCTATTAATGGAGTGATACGAATATACCCTAATCTATTTCCCTCTCAGCTCTGCAGTTTAAAAATTCTGTATGATGTATACCTATTTCTTAGTATATGTATATTAGTGATAGATGTACAAGGAATGTCCGTAAATCTAGTGTTAAGACTTCTCATACACCTGTTTACTACCTATCTCACTCGGTTTCAATATATTTTCTGTTTACTCTCTTCGTTACTCGAATCGATTAATATGCATGATCGCTTAGTTCAATATTCCACTGGATCCGAAAATGTGTTTGAAAAGATGCCAAATGCCATCTCGTCAGCATCGCATAGTATTAGGGGGATCGGAAAGAAATGTCATTTCTGTCATTCCATCTCTAGATATTTTGCTCAAAAACCAATTGATTTTTATCGTTCCGGCATTGAAAATTTGCACACTAGATGGCAAAAGGTTGTTGATAATGAGTGATTACATCATTGATTAAAAATAAAAACTCGTTAAAAATTTATATGTTTGAATTTAATGCAAGAAATCAACATTACTTTCCGGTCTCCCTAATATAATATATATCTACTGTTCGTGGCTGGTAAATCGACACCCTGATCGACATAGGGACAAAAGAGGTACTTAACCCGTTCGCTTCGAGCACCGCATATTTGCTGCATCCAAATGTATTTTGTATTTTAATTATTTTGTAAGTCTTTTCAAATTAAAAATGTAAATATACTTGTTACATTAGTTCAATAATTGTTTTATTCAGCACAGTTGTTATTTAAGACTTAGAAAACTGTATATACAGAAATCATGCGCACTGTGCATATTTCTGACGCCAGTTCGTTCAATGATGATACTTCGGCAGACTGCACTGCCGTAGCGAAAGGGTTAATTAACACTAGGTTTACAGGACCCGTCAATTTGACGGGTTTCGAATTTCATGAGCAAAATCTGAAAAAGTAATTACTATTATTCCCAATAACTTTTGTTGATTTTTATTGATGGACTAATACGAATATACCCTAATCCATTTCCCTCTCAGCTCTGAAATTTCAAATTCTGTGCGATATATACCTATTTCTTAGTACATGTATTTTAGAATTACAGTGGCTCCAAAAAGTATTCGTACATTGTATTATAAGGAAATTCATCTACTTCTGAAATTCTAATTTCAATGAAACGTTATGTGTGTACAAAGCATCGTGGAGCAATTTTTTTGGCGGCAAAATATCTTTTAAGGGGACAGAAAACGAATCTCAAAGTTTCAGCGATTTTTCACGCTTTGAATACAAGCTATTCTGTGTTCTTTTTTTATGGCAGGGCAATAAGGTATTAAAAATTAAACATTTTCTATTTGAAAGGTTTTGCTTCATCAAGTACCATTACAAAGTTATGTTTAAAGAATAAGAGAAAACTCAGAAACTTCAACGCTGGTTTCACCCCTTTAAAATGGCATTTAGATGAAAAGAAGAGATTAATTCATACGTATACTATTACGATCTACATACCCACAAAGTTTTATCAAATACTTCTATCAGACTCAGAATTTCAGGGTTAAAAGAATTTATTTGTGACACAGTGTACGAATACTTTTTAGAGCCACTGTAGATGTACAAGAAATGTCCGTAAATCTAGTGTTAAGGATGCAATTCATTTGCACGTCTCGATTCTTTTTGTCATGGGTTGACATACGATCCAATTTGTCGATGTTATCTTTTGTCCAGTAGTGAAGGTACCTGTTACCCTATTTTTACAGTTGCGTTAAGAAAGGTGGACTTACAGAAAATAAGTTGCAGGTATCAACTTACCAACCGCAAACAGCGCATACACTATTGGCCAAAAGTTTGGAATCGCTTTCAGAAATGCAGCCATATCAAATCTGTGACAATTTATGATTCGTTTGGAATTAACATTGTTAATTTTAACAGCAATTTCCTTTATCGTGGTAGACTTTTCATGAAAGAACTTTCTGAGACGCCACCATTCTAAACTCCTTTCTTTCTGAATTCAAATGTTTCTTAACCCTTTGAGTGCAAAATATTTCCAATTGAAGTGCTTCGTGTGGTCGGCGATTGCGATGTTACTTGTACCCTGACAATCGCGTTGCGGTAAACGGGAGATCGAGAAACGCATTTATTCGTCCATGGTCTCTACCAGTGATTGTCGTGAGACGCATATATGCGCCCATAGCACTCTCAAGAAGTTAACGCCAAAATGTATGACCACTGAAAAAGTCATGAGTCGTAGAAGACAAAAATTGGCAAGCGCATATATGCGTCCATAGTCCCTACGAACAACTTTCGTCGGACGCATATATGCGCCGATAGCACTCAAAGGGTTAGAACCTTGGGGTGATTCCAAACTTTTGGCAGATAGTGTGCACGATATGTATACATATATTACATACATACAGTTACTCCCACTCGTATTCGTACAGTAGGCGCAACGTTGTCAATATTTGAATTATTGTAACTTCGTGAAGAGAAGTCGCACAGTAATCCTTTTCAGCTCGTTTTAAAGGTCGAATCTTCTACTTTCAGACCTTTAAGTTTGAACACTTTAAGTTTGAACTTTAAGTTTCTGTAGGATTTCTCTGCGGTTAGTTATAATATCGTAAAAACGAGAAACATTTTCTTTTAAAAGACTGTGCGAATTCAACCTTCTCTGAGAGATTAAGAAAATTCTTTTTAAATCTGAAATAACAGCTAAATTAAAGATCAAAGTTTTCTCTTTGTAATAACCTACCTAAACGTTGACGTACAATTTTTCGTCACTGTTTTATGATACTTTGAATGAAGAGTGTTTCGTCGAATTTAATATATTTTTACACAAAATCAGACAAAACATTCTTCATTCAAAATATCATAAAACAGTGATAAAAAATCGTACGTCAACGTTTAGGTAGGTTATTACAAAGAGAAAACTTTGATCTTCGTTATAATTGTTGTTTCAAGTCAATAAAAAATTTCCTTAATCTCTCGAAGAAGTTTGAATTCACACAATATTTTTGAAGAAAACATTCCTCGTTTTCACGATCATAATTTGTCGCAGAGAAATCTCCAGGAAAATCGAACACAAGGGTGTCAAAGTAGAAGATTCAACTTTTAAAACAAGCTCGAAATGATTACTGTGCGACTTCTTTTCACGAAGTTACAATAATTCAAACGGTGACAACGTTGCAGCCTACTGTACGAATACGAGTGGGAGTAACTGTACGTATTTCTTAAAGAATCGAATTGGAAGATTTGTGAAGTTCATACCGATTTTGAAGGAAGATTGAAGCGCAGAGGATTTAACTCTTAGCATACATTTATTAAATTATACAGGTGCCATTCCATTGTACAACTTTTCTCCATCTTTCAGACAACTTGAAAATTCCGTCCTTTCAGAATCTCCCAGGTTTTTCAGCGAAAAACTTTTCTACGTGATTTTTTATCTCGACCAAGGAGTTGAAGTTTTTTCCATTAAGACAATTTTGTAATGTTCGATAAAGGTACAAGAAACAGCGCATATTTTGTTTGCCGTTTTTGTGGCATTTTTGCCTTTCCGATGAAAGAAAAATATTAAATGCCTAGAATGCACTTTATTTTCTTCCATATTCAAAGGCGTATAAAACTGACGAAAATTACCGTATCGCACCCAAATTTTGTTTCAAACATGCCTGAATTATTGTCTTTTACGATATGTACACATATTATTTGTTCTCAATCATTCTAATATATTTAAGCCTGTCCTTATGCCACCTATCAAACATCGGCACCAACTTTCCGGACAACCCAATACAAACTGCAAAATATGTTTCTCAAATATTTATCAAAGCAGGTTATGTAAAATTACAAAAAATTTACAGATTGCTGGTGGCGGTCATCGTAACAGTGGCATGGGGTATACCGACCCTCCAGGATGACAATGAATTCGTGGCTAATCCATCCAGTCCAGAAACCTCACTAAAGGAAGCTAAAGAATTTTTAGATAAAATTGACAAACAGTACGCGGAGTGGAACAACAAGCAGTCACTCGCTGAATGGGACTACGCGTCCAATTTGACTCCAGACAATTTAGCAAAAAAACTAAATGTGTCTTCGAAAGCGGCTCAATACTTTAAATCTGTATGGAAGGAAGTGAATCAATTCCCTTGGAGAGATATCAAGAATGAAACCATTAAAAGACAGTTTTCAAAACTCAGCATCTTAGGCACCGCGGCACTTCCCGAAGATGTAATTAATTACTATCAATCTTAACTCTAGAACTACCAACAATTAAAGAGTACTTATTTGCATGAAGGAGATCTAATTGAGAATTACACGAAAAAGTATCGAATATACAGAAAAAAAGTCTTTATATATACCTTCTGCAAAAAATCATAGTAAATTTTGGAAGCTTGGTAAAGTAAATTTATAAGGTTATTATGAATAATCATCAATCCGTCATTTTGACTGCTCTGGTAGTTCTAGTGTTAAATTCGTGATATATTCAATACATAGATACATATCTAGTGTTTAATACAGTTTAACATTAGAACTACCAACAATTAAAGTGTACTTATTTGCATAGAGGAAATCAAATTGAGAATTACATGAAAAAATACCGAATGCATAAAAAACAAATCTTTATTTATACCTTCTGTAGAGAATCATAATAAATTTTGGAAACTTTACCACAGTGAATTTATAAGGTTGCTATTGATAGCCATCAATTTGTCATTTTAACTGCTCTGGTAGTTCTAGTGTCAAATAGTATCACTGCTCCTATTTTAACAGAATTATACTCTGAAATCAAGAAACTTCTTACGTCTCATTCAAAAAAATCGCGGTAGTACTAAATTATTAACTTGTTTGCAATAAAACAGTTAATATAAATGAACGATAGTAACTTATCCCAATTTGAACTTGATACGAATGCCTTCGAATCGAATTCAAATCTAACTTAAACCTAATCTGAATTCAACTTAAATAAAAAGAAAAAAATAAACATTAAATCGTGTGAACTCATAATTTCTCAGGTGCATAAATATCACTATTTTTATTATCCAATAGCGCTGAATGACACAAAATTCTCAGAAATAATAAAATTATTTGTGGTTAGTGAAATTATAAGAGGGTGAGAAGTGATCAATATGATGAATTCTCAAAAATTTATTACAGCTTTTTCAAGAATATGAGAAAATCGTAAGTAACATGGAAAATATCTATAGCACTGCCAAAATTTGCGATTACAAAAATCAAAGTAAATGCGACCTCGCCCTGGAACCGGAACTTACACAAATTCTAACGAAAAGCCGTGATCCTGAGGAACTGAAATACATCTGGGTTCAATGGAGGAAAGCAACTGGTGAAAAAATGAAATCTTTGTACACGAGATACGTTGAACTCAGTAATCTGGCTGCCACGATGAATAATTATACCGACAACGCGGCTTATTGGTTGAAGGATTACGAAGCTGACGATTTTCCTGAGCAAATCGGTAAATAAGACCTTAACCTTTGATAACTAAACTTAAATTAGTGTTACTCTGCAACTAATCATTCGACTCGTAGACTACGAATTAAAAACATGTATATTTTTATATTTCCTTTATTTATTTCAAACAAATTAGCGTAACTTAGGGAAAGTATTATAACATCTGAATTAAACGATAGAAAAGTGATAAAAAATTAGTGGTTGCAATCTTGGAAAATGTTAAACGATCTTGGCAAATCTCGAATTCGTAAAACTGGCAGCGATCGGTAGTCTGTTAGACGAATGTTTAAATATCTAAGTTTAAAAGGCACAATATTAGTTTGCAATACACTTTCAAATTTAAATACGAAAAAAATGAATTACGATTACTTGTTTATTGATAATTATACTTCAAATCAAATTCACAAAAATGATATCACTGAAATATGACGGTAATTTTTAATAATAAACCATTTACAGAGGCGCTTTGGCAGGAACTGAAACCTCTTTATTTACAACTTCATGCATACGTTCGACGAGAACTTCGAAAAAAGTACGGTAAAGATATCGTTTCGGAAGATGGTCCAATTCCAGCACATTTGTTGGGTAATATGTGGGCTCAAAGTTGGAACAACATTGCCGACTTCACTATTCCGTATCCAGGAAAACAGCTACCAGAGGTTACCGATGCCATGATTAAACAAGGTTTGATAAAGATTTAAGTATAATAAACGGACAGCATGTAAAATGAATAACGTACTATTCGACTAGCTGTTGCCCACGCGGAAGTACTTTGATTTCAATTTTAGCTATTTTCAAGAGATGCCCAATTTTGCAAGCCTTTAACATTAATTTAAACCAGAAAGTTAAATACTTACTAATTTTTATAGTACTTACTTCAAAATCGGCGGATTTTCAAACAAACTTTCATCCCTTATTTTACGCCCTTGGGAGTTGATTTTCCAAAAATATTGAGACACGTATTTCTTTATTTCTAACCAAAAAGCTAAATATCAGTTTTTATAGTTCTTGCTTCAAAATTGGCGGATTTTCAAACAACCTTTTAACTCCTGTTTTACCTCCTTAGGGGTGGAATATCAAAAAATCCCATCTTAGTGGGTGCCTACGTCATAAAAGGAACCCATTGCCCCAATTTCATGTTTCTAGCTTCAGTAGTTCAGACTCTGCGGTGATGAATCAGTCAGTCAGTTAGAACATGTCTTTTTATATGTACAGATACACGCAAATAAGCATTTACGGTAGCGGATAACATAAATTAATTTATAAGAAACAGTACGATAAGAAAAATTGGTATTCTATGCTAATCAATAAATAGTGTTCTACAATAACAGCAATAAAAATGAATATACAGACAATATTTACAAACCACAAAACTATATTTTATATTGTCCTCCCGTCTTAAACTTTTGTCCGCTACTGTATATGTGTGCACTTAAACGTTATACAACAGAATACACAGTGTAATGATATGAATGTTACCAAGAACTGAAATTAAAGTTTAACCACACATCACGTACACTAATACCTTTCGCTGGCCACATCTGTCAATGTCAGATTTTCGAAATGCATGCTACAAATCTTTTCACCAACATTAACACATTGCGGACGGGGCTCTGCGCGTTCAACACGCCCTCAAAGACCGCACATTTTCGAACGTTCCAAAAACATGCTATAATGACTGATCATTTCTACATACTTGGAATGATTCATTTGTTTCGCTAAAATTACTTAGGAATGTGAGAGGCTTCGTTACCATGGTTACGTAACAGAAATATTTGCGGCTGGTTGCTTAAGTTGCCGATTAAATAAAAAAAACATGAAAACGAGATATCTCGTGAGCCGTCCGCAATGTGTTAACAGCAAGCGTTGGTGCTGCACTTGCAGCAACAGTATCAACGTATGGAGCAAAAACCCATCGAGCCTTGTAGCATAAGTGACACCAAATTGGTTATAAAAACCGTAGTAAAGCTTGGCTAAAACAACAAGATTTGGTCTAGTTTTTGACGATAATTTGTGCAAAAGTTTTGTATCAGATTTGGCATCAGAATTCATAAGAAATAGAATTACAAATACATAAATATAATTTTGATGTCAGATCTGTTGAAATTTGGTACTAGGTTGGTGTCGCACCGGCATTCTACTCTGTTATTGGGGAATAATGTTACATGTAGTAGATGTTAAAAATACTGAAATTATTTGAAAAATTATTCGATAATTCAAACAAAGTAATATTTCAAAGTTAACATTATTTCTTAATCCAACATAATCTTTTTATAACAAAAATTTTACTTGTTTATGAGAAACAATATAATTAATTATGTTTTCTCATTTTAATACAAAAACTAAGAATTAATAATTGCTGTTAATAGATTGTTTAGTGTAAATATAATGATATGCGTAATGATAAAATACTATAATACAATAATAAGTAAACAAAATAAAGCTTTTAAAATACAGATGGCTAAATTACATGAATCTTGTAGAGAGTTAACAGAAAATATTTTTATTATATTAAGCAATATGCCGAACTTTACAATCTGATTACAAACAATTCTTTTTCTAATTTACTTTTCAACTGTTTTCTCAGGCTACAATGCAACAACCATCTTCCGTGTCGCTGAAGATTTTTTTACTTCGATCAATCTCACCGCAATGCCGGATTTATTCTGGCAACGATCGATATTGGAAAAATTGAAGGACCGCGATATGATTTGCCATGCAAGTGCTTGGGACTTCTATGACGGTAAAGATTTCAGGATTAAGCAGTGCACCAGGATCAACATGGAAGATCTGATGACCGCGCATCATGAAATGGGCCACGTCGAATATTATCTGCAATACAAAAATCAGCCCACCGTTTTCAAAGAGGGTGCAAATCCTGGATTTCACGAAGCTGTCGGTGATGTCATAGCGCTTAGCGCATCTACTCCGAGCCACCTGAAAACTATAGGGTAAGATATTGGTAGGTTGTACTTACACACCTCGATAGAAAGATAGTGCATATGGGCTATCTTTAATTTTAACACTTTACCGACCGGAAGCCTATTAATCGGCTTTTACATGCTTGGTCTGTAAATTTTGTAATGTTTCCTTACACGACAGTGACTATTTTGAGCGATATCGTGTATACTGGGTGTTCGGACGAAGCTGGGAGAAAATTGAAGAGGTAACTTTATGCAACAATCTAAGACGAAAATCAAGAGTAACAATATTGCGTTTGACGCTTTGTTTATTAGTTATAAGCAAGTAAAGAAATTGGCTATTTTACGCCTGAGAGCAGGCAAACGGAGCAACACGGTCGGTAACGTCGCTAGCTGTACAGTGATGCTCAATCAGTAACTACGTGCATTTCTGTAGTTGTTTAGAGGTAATCCATATTCCGCACGTAGCTGTGACTGAGTATCACTGCGTAGTCGTTGACATTACTTACCGTGTTGCCCTATTTGCCTACTCTCAGGAGTAAAATAGCCCGTATTTTTAGTTGCTTATAACTAATAAATAAAGCGTCAAACACAATATTGTTACTCTTGATTTTCGTCTTAGATTGTTGCATAAAGTTACCTCTTCAATTTTCTCCCAGCTTCATCCAAACACCCTGTATACTGTAAATAAATCTTAAAATATAAATTTATCGAAGGGAATCATTGTAATCGATTCATTAGTGATGCATTCGCCCCAAAATGAGCCAGTCAGGAGTGCACATGCAATAAGTTGAGCCACGAGCGGTCGGTAAAGTGTTAAGGAGACATATGTAGTATTTTTCAGTTTTAATAAATGAAATGGTAATATTATGATTCTAGAATAAGGATCTCGTTTGAAAGGTAAAAAAATGTTGCTACCATTGGTGTCTAGTTGAGAAAACGGTTAAAATACCATGGACAAAATGATAGCACTGGTATAAAAAAGGACTAAAGTGGTTTTGATTTTTGAAAACAAAAAATAGTTTCTTATAGATTTTTGAGTGCTAAATTCGAGTCTGCCAGAAAAAAATGTCTAACATATCAGTTGTTAGAAATATTTGAAAATATAAAAGCAAAAAATTAGGATTTTTGTCAGATTTGCGAAGATATGTCAGGAACAATAATTTTTTTCAAACATTTATATTCATTGTAACATATAGTACAATTCTTCTTCTGCGAAACCGAACCTAATTTGTCATCACACGATTTTCCATTGCCGAGATACATCAATTTAAAGTTAGTCCATTTTTTTATGCTTATTAGTAAAATCATAGTTTGTATGGCTAATCGATTAAAACAGAATTACTTTAAATTGATGTACCTCGACAACCAGAAAATGTATAATGATAAATCAAATTTGGTTTTGCAGAAGAAGAATTGTACAACATGATGCAATAAATATAAATGTTGGGGAAAAAACTACTGTTCGAGGTATACTCTCGTAAATCTGGCAAAAATCGGACTTTTCTCCATTTCTATCTTCAAGTATCTATGATAACTGATGTAAAAAACAATTTTTTCTAGCAGATTCGAATCCAGCACTTAAAAATCTATGAGAGACTACTTTTCGCTCTCAAAAATCAAATTCCTTTAGCCTTTTTTTTATACCTGTGCTATCATTTTGTCCGTGGTATTTTAACCGTTTTCTCAGCTAAACGGCAAAGATAGCAACATCTTTTTACCTTTTAAACGAGAACCTTATTCTAAAACCGAAATATTACCATTTCAGTCATTAAAACTAAAAAATTCTACATACGTCACTTTAAAATTAAAGATAGCACATGGGCTATCTTTTTGATCGGAAGTATACATAGTTCAACCAATTTTATTAAATATATGAAATATACAGGATGCACGAAATAACTCGATCATATTGAATATTTCGCTTACATGTAACTGGAAGAAATGGCAGAGGAAAAAGTATCTTAATTCAGAAGGGCAAATATTATGGCATGTAAAACATTTTTCTCAAGATTACATTTTTTTAGATTCCAAGGTTATAGAAGCTTTTCTAAATAGAATGACACGTTTTTGTCCGATCAAGATTAACCAGTTAAGCGCGGAATCTAATTTTAGAAATCCCCCACAGGGTGCGGAATTAAAATCAAGTTATGGCGTGTATACACATCGAGCGTAGGGCAAATGGTCCCATCATAAATTTTACGAAAAACAAGAAAGAATTACATTTTTATTTAATAGAAAATTAAAAATTCATTTCTAAAAAGGTTACTGTTATTAGAAATTTGTTAAAAAATTGTCAAAAAATAATAAAGTACATAAACAAGAAAAGCTTGGTAATATAAAGGAAACATACTATCAAATAATATTCTTGTGGTATTTTATTGAAATTTCGAGTTTTGATAGTCAGTGGTAATTTTGTATTTTACACGACGAGTATACACGTCAAACACACTTAACTGGTTAATCCAATGACTAATAATAATTACCTTCTCGTAATTTCAAACGCGAAAAATTAAAAACCATTTTCCTCAAACAAATGTACATTATTATTCATTGTTTCTTGGAATGTCACGAAAAATTAACACAAGGATTAACCGTCATGGAAGTTAGAACAGCAATTTTTCAGTTATGCCACCCGTCTTCAAAATTTGTACCGTTTCGTTTTTGTCGATATGAACACTCAGTTTCCTAAAATATCTGTTTCACTTTAACAGGGATGCAAAATTCTTATATAAATAAATTCTTCTTATCATGTTGAAAATACAAAAATTTTCCTTTATAATCTAAATATCTTATAATATTTAGTATTTTGTCACAATATTCAAATACATTATGGTATTTTATTAAATTAAATTTAATTGCATCTTCCCCGAGTTAAGACTAGATTTACAGTTATGAGCTAATTTGACTCATAAAATGATTTAACAGTTAATCGCTTTAAATGCATGAAATTTATGGCTTACATGAAGGAAGTTCTCATCAGAATTCTAAAAACACCTTGTTAATTTATTAGTTATCTGAAGCCAAAAAAGACTTTATTTACCCACCTCTTTCATCATTTCAATTTATATATTGCGTGTGAACAGGGCATTTTTAGTGGAATAATACAATCTTATAAAATCAATTTTTTGTAAAATGATTTGATCAACTAAGGTAATTTCGATATCTATTTGTAAAAGGTATTTCAATTGATATTCATTTTGCATCTAATCACCTTTCTGGTAAATGTAATAAAAATGTTTGCGGTAAATATATTTCAAAAACAGAGTTTATATGTAAAAAAAAGTTATCAATGAAGTTTTTAATGATAAATCTTTTATTTAAATTGATTTGAAACTATTCTTTTTCGAAAAAACTTCAATCTTGTTGTATGAGACAAATTGGCTCACAGTAAAAATAGGTATATAATAAACATCCGTAAATCTAATGTCAAAAACGAACCGAGAGGCATACTCATTAAAAACCCCTTCCTATTCCCCCCACGTTGGGCCCAGATCGGAATCGCTCTGACATGATTTTGGTCTAGGCCCGTGACAAATCCCTACTCGGGGTCATGTTCAACTCGATAATTACATGAAAGTAAAATGTGTATATTTTAGATTATTAGATGATGAATCAACTGACACGGAAGCTAATATTAATCATCTTTACTTGAAAGGACTCGATAAGATCGTTTTCCTGCCATTCGCATATATGATGGACAAATGGCGCTGGAATGTATTTCAGGGGGAAGTTACACCAGATAATTACAACTGTAATTGGTTAGTGCCATTTTTAAACTATTGACACGATCGTGACACATTTAAAAAATAAGAAAACAGATACATAATTAAAAAATAATGTAAATTGAAAATGAAAAATATAATACATTAATATATTATTAAATTTGATTTCGTATGTTTATGAAAGTTTTATTACTTAATACTTAAATATTGTTTTATACTAAAGATATATGCTATTTCACTTTTAACTTTTAGGTGGGATTTAGCTGAAGTATTCCAAGGTATTGAGCCACCAGTTGATCGATCGGAAGACGATTTTGATCCTGGCGCAAAATATCATATAGTAGCCAATGTAGAATATATCAGATACTACGTGAGCTTCATTGTGCAGTTCCAGTTTTACAAATCACTTTGTATAGAAGCAAAACAATATGATCCACAGAATCCAAATTCCAAACTATTACACCAGTGTGATATTTATAATAACAAAGCAGCAGGAAATTTGCTTAAGTAAGTCTCAATCACTATAATACTCATTTGTAATAAGTATTAAAATTTATGGAAATTTATTATTGCAATGTAGATCTATGTTGGAATTGGGTTCTTCAAAACCTTGGCAAGATGCAATGGAAAACATTACAGGCCAAAGAAATATGAGTTCTGCAGGACTTCTGGAATACTTTAAACCATTAACAGATTGGCTTACAAAAGAAAATAAGAAAACTAACGAATATATTGGGTGGAAATCTAGAAAGACACGTACGTATTTATATAGAATATATAGAATATAAAATAAGTAGATAAAACAAGAATGTGCAATATTTTGTTCCAATAATCATAGTTTATTATATGATAATTATTGCAGAATGTGTACAAACCAGATCAGAATTCGCGACTACTGAAGAAACAACTGAAGTATACGAATAAAATACTTTCTTTTAAACATTATCGCATGTACATTTTGATATAAAATTACATAGAACTTCATTCTTCTCAAGATAATCTTCGTACGATAAACAACAAAAGTGTATAAGTGGTACAAATTCAATAATGATGAATTAAGCATATTCTAAAATGTTAAATTTTTGTTTTTATTTCCTACTCTTTTAAATAAAAATCACATTCCAGTTTTATGACATTCATGTTATTTTGTTCTTCCCCTTCCTCTTCCACGTTTACCAGGCTTATCGCTAATACTTTTACTTTTCGGTTCAGTTTTATTAGTAGTTTTACTTTTTGATTCAGTTTTCTTGCTTGTACTAGTCTTCTTTGCCTAAAAAATTCGTTTTAATCAATATAACTTTTAGTTACATAATCATATGATTTCAATAATACAAAATATATTTCAATTCACCTTAATCATTTTATCTGTATCAACGTTATCATCATCTTCATCAGAGTTTGCTTCCTCTTCTTCTACCTCTTCTAAAAGATCTTCATTTCGTAAACTGGGTACCGCTTTCTTCTTTGACGCACCACTCGCTACATATGGTATTGCTGCAGAATTTTTATTACACGCTTTTGTAAAAGCAACTTTTACCTATGAAGTGAATTTTTTCTATATATTTCTATACTTAGAAATTTAAAAATCATTAAAACTTATGTACAGCTTATAACATACCCTACTATTTATTGCTTGCATTGGATCTCGATCACCGGGCCACAAAGAGAGTTCTAACAAAGAATCTAGATCTTCCCTATTAGTCACAAATACAGTAAAGTTCAACAACGAAAATTAATGCTATAAAATTTATAATATAAATAACAAATCTTAATAATATCGACTAACCTTAACAAATGATAATGATTCATAACATCTACTGCAGAATTTATATTTTCATCAACTACTAATGGTCTGGTAATAGCATCTCTAAGAGGTTTAATGTAATCCAAGTTTATTGCCTCTTTACTTGAACTAGTAGTTAAACGCGTGTGTACAGTTATTTCTTGTATTAGCCTATAAATCATATTATTAAAAATTTAATACACATATACATTATAAAAAATGTAATAGAAAAGGAAACTAATAATTATGACATTACCGATCAAATTTAGTAGCTTTTGAGTTACGTCCAAGCCAAGCTGGAAAATTAATTTGACCACCAATGTGTCCAGACATTATTGTTCCAGGTATGACAGAAGAATAGCAAGCTTGTACTGGTAAAAGAGACCAAGCATTATTACTTCTTATAGATTTTTCAACCATATCTCCTAGTGCTAAACTTTCAGCACTATCTGCTATTCTTCTTAACAACTCATTTCTATACAACAACAAAAATAACGTAAAATGCAAGTAATATTATATCACCAATAATTATAATAATAATGAAGAAAGAGAACAAGTTATACAACAAATAGATTTTTTTTAGTATTCTGTACATGCAAACTGTAAAGTAAATCATTTTTTTAATACAAATCATGTTTTTGCATGATTTTTTCTATTTTTAACTACATAAAACACGATTTATTTTAATTATATAACTCATTTCATATTTATATTACTTCGTTCAATTATATAACTGATTTATAAATAAAAAGAAATAAATATATTTTACTTGATACATACTTTGGCGCTTGAGGAACAACTAATAAATAATTTTCTTGTACAAACAATGATGCTATATTGTAATCATGGAAAAATAAGTCACTTTTATCGTGGATACTCATATGTTTATGTTCTCCAGCGGAGAATACTTTTCTAATAACATCCCAAGGACCCAGTTTCAAATCTTTGTTTACATGCTTTTTCTCGGATTTTTCTTCGGAACTAGTTTGTACACCAAGTAATGATAAATGGTTTATAACTTGACGAATATCATGATTAGTTGATTCGATTAAACGATCAAGATCTTCGCTCGAAATGTTAATACTTTCTTTGAAACATATAGATTTCATTGCACCCTAAAGAAAAACAAAATGATGTTAAATATAAAAAAAAAAACTAAATAATCAATATTAAAAGTCGATATTATTTTACCCTAATTTGTTCCAACCTAGGTTTTTGAAATCTAAGATCGAATACATAATTAGCAAGCGTTCTCATCTTAGGATTATTTCGATCATTACAAATACAAACAATTGGTATATCGGTTGATTTGATTAAATTAATTAATTCTTGTAAACCTCCACGATCTTCGTTACCGACCATCCCATCTACTTCGTCCATTAACAAAACATGTTTTGATGATACTTGGCTTGTAGTATCTGTAATATTTAGAAATATCAGTATAGGTTTGTTACAATTTTTATACATAATACATTAAATGCATTCAACCAGATTTTATTATTGTTAATATATTCTATAATCTTTACTGACAACAAATTTTTATACAATATAGATTAAATAATATGAAATAATAATTAAAATCAAAAGCCCTTATTTAAAAACTTCTGAAAGAATTATTCATACCTAATCGATAGGATTTTTGTAAACATTACTGTGCTATTTAAATGTGCATAGTTTTTTCGTTGATAAAACAATGATTATCTCATTAAAGGGGTAAATCCCACAACACTGATCCCACGATAAGATAGAGGCAACATTACCAACAAAATTAGAAAAAAATACAGTAAAGCTTAAATAACTGCTAATCATTTTTGTTTGGATAAATGAAAGGTAATCATCCCCACTATTGAGGGAAGATTTCCCCTTAATACGCCGTGAAACTCGATGTAAAATGTATTGATAGAATTTAATTAGTTATTGTAGAAACTACATTTGTACAAAAACATACCTTGAAAGTAATTCTTTAATGTGGTGTTAGATAAAATTTTTGATACTTCTTCTTGAAGAAGTTTTTTGTTTCTAGTATCTGATGCATTAAATTCTATAAGATCAAAACCTAATTCATTACAAACAACTTGAACAGTTGTAGTCTTTCCAATTCCTGGAGATCCAGATAATAATGCGGCTTTGAAGAAAGCTCCATCATCATTTTTTGCCCAAGGACCTGACATATTAAAAATTATTCAAAATTTTAATTGTACCAAACACATGTTAGAGCACATGCTACATATAAAGCACCTACTAGGTTTTGTATGTTTCACTTGACCACTTTGATTTTTATGCCAATTTGATAACCAAACATACAATTTCTTAGCATTACTTTTGTCTCCTTGTTGTCCTAAAAGCTGTTTCATAGTCTTAGGTTTATATTTTTCAACCAATAACTGCACTGGTACGCTTCCATGTATCTAGAAAGAATCTAAATAACATAAAGCTGATAAAACTATTATCAATATTGTATTTAACTATTCCTTACATCCTTTATTTGCATTTTTATATCTTTTACATCACTTATTTTTGTTTTATTCTGTATAAGCGATTCTTCGCCTTCATTATGTTCTTCCATAATTGGTGATTTTACTTTTGTACTTTTATTATCAAGTTGTTTTTTCTGAGGTGATCCTTTTAATGATTTTTCTATCTCTCTGTTACTACATTCTTTTTTATTTGGTGAGTGTATTTTTGCTGTTTTTTCTGTTTCTTCATCTGCAATAGTTCGTGCTTTCTTTGAAGGTGAAAATAATACTTCTGATTCTGCACATTCTGACTTTTTTTTCAATCTATCTTTTGATTTTGTATAACACTGTGTTACACTATCAACCTGACCTGCAGGTCTTGTTCGAATTAACTCTAGCAAGTCATCCTCTGATATTTTTTTTATGTTAAAGCTATTAGCCTAAATACATAAATTTTAAATAATTTATTTCTAATATGTTTTAAACAATTTAAATACTATATGTAATATAATAAATTACAATAAGATTTCAAATGTTAATAAAAATATTACTTTTGACACTTTTGAAGGACCAGGTTGGTCACCTATTATAACATAGTCAGTCTTGTGTGAAACTTGATGTAAAACGCGACCACCATACCGTTTAATAAGCTCTTCGCTTTCTTCTCTTTCTAAAGAATCCAAAACACCAGTTATTACAAAACTTAATCCTGCGAGGCAATTTTCTGCACCCTAGAATTTTGACATTTCTTTTAAAATATATTTATTCATAAATAAAAAAAAAATATAATTACTTATAATATTATTACATACAACAGGAATTTCTTTTGAGCCTGGATTTCTGGCGCCTCCCCTTTGAAGATACTGTTGGTACATTGCAGCACTTTGTTTTTTTTGTTTAATTCTGTTTTCATATTCATCTGAACTCTCTATCTCTTTTGGAGATACCCTTTTCTTTTCTTTAGATTTTATTTTTATTTCAGAAACATCTGTTGATATTTTAGATCGTTTTCTATGTTTAGATTTATTACTATATTCAAGTCCTTGACCCTCCATGCTTTCATTTGAACTACTGTTACTTTTTTCTATATTTATTTTATTAAGTTTCTTTTTTTGTTCAGTATCCTGTTTATTTTTAACATGCATCCTTTCTTTTTCTTCTTTTTCTTTATTTTCAACATTGCTTTCATGTAGATTAGAATCTATAAATATAAAGAACTAATATATTAGTATAAAAATATGATATATAGTAATGCTATGTTAACTGTCCATGGCTAAATATTATCAAGAGGTTTGAATGTTTCTACAAAAATAATTAAGGGATAACAATAAATAGAAACCCAGGTAAACGCTAGGTCTGTTAATATAGCATGACTGTATTTATTGTAAACTGTTTCTATTAATACCTTTGTCTACTTCAATTCCTGTTAAATACTTCTGTTCAATATCAGATGTATCTAACTGGCATAAAGTGGCTTCAAAATCTTTATCATTGTGACCCTCAGCTTCCTTTAAAATTAATAAAATTAATAAATATTTTACAATATTAATATGATATTTTGTTACCTTTTTGTATAGTTGTTTGGATATCTGAGGTGCTTCTTGTCTGCTTATTGGATTTTTTCCAAACATATCACCAGGGGAAACAAGTTTTTCATGCTTAACGTTTGTAGAATCAGATCCAAAACGTTTTTTCTCCAATATCTTTGTTTTCTATAATAGACTCAAAACATATTTTATTACCATTATTAAAATTAATATCATATAAAATCATAATTCTTTCATTATAATAATAATTATTAATCGAATTTTAAACTAAGAAACTAAGAGCCTTTTCATATTGCCTGGTATTCACCATCCAGTTGGAAATGAACATCAGTCGAATACCACTCTATCTAAATAATGTTCATCTTCATCGTCGCTGCGTCGGGCTTATAATCGAGTAACATCAAAAATATATAGCATAAAAAACAATTTAATATAGAAAAAAGCAAGGCATTCTGTAAATAAGTGACAAACGAAGTGGTTATTATGAAACTGATTTAATAAATAATTTAATCTTGTGTTTATGAAGTTACCTGGATCTTTAATGATTTATCTTATTATTGTATTTGTAAATTCTCATTGTTTTTGAAGTTCTTAAATTATAGTTAATTTGTCTGTTATTATGATAAGAATAATTATTAATATAATTACCACAATAATTCACATCTGCATATTTAAATAAACTTTTAGAAACTTTTCTACTTTTATATTGTTAATTACATTTTTATATTATCATTATCATGATTGACAATGTAAAACAATATATTGGACTCATTCAATAAATGAAAGAAGAAAAGCAACTGAAAAATAATATAAATTAGTGCATTAACTTATATCGTGTTGTTATATTTTCTATTATTAAACATTACATTATTTGTTTCACTGCGTTAAGTTAAATATTCAATTTATCAATAAATATAAATATATGTAAAAATTTTGTTTATAACATTTAAAAACATAATGTAAAACTCAATGTAAGAAACAACTCATATTACATATCTAAAAGAACATATTGTGTACAATTATAAATTGGGATTATATCTTGTCTTTTCTTATATTCTGCTTTTTTTAATACTATGCATTTTTTATGTCGCTCAATGATTCACATTATCAGTATAGCAACGTAAAAAGAGAACATTACTTAATTCGCATCTAACTCAAATGGCAAAAACTAGACGATATTGAAAAGCTCTAGTTGTCATTAAAAAATATGTTAAAACCTTGGACCGCTTAATTGGAGATCGTGAATCTTTATCATCCTCATCGGATGAAATAATTCGTTTTTTTTTAGATTTTGTTAGAGCAACACTCGAATTTGATTTACCGGTTTGAAAATAGGATCGTATATCCTGGAAAAAATAAAATTCAATTAGATTTTATAAAATCCATAACTTTGATAAACAGTTTTATAATATACGTCAACGAAAGCAAACGTATTTAACCTTAAATATATTATTTAGTTAAGTACTAGAAAACTTACTTTTGACATGTTTCAAACGTAGTCAAATTCAATGTGAATATAATATCTGAAATGAATACACAGTACTTTATGCAGAAATAGTATAAATATGATTAAAAGTATTCTCTTTCGACGCAACTAATACGATCAATGCGCACTTTTATGAAACGTGTTTACGAATCAAAGCATGTTAGTATACATATATGATTTTGAATTCAATAACGATCATTTTACAATGAAACTAAAACTATTTATAATTTATATTCTGCACAAAATACAGTATAAGATTTAATTAAATTAAAATAAGGAATGTTTTTAATTCTGTAGTTTATTCAATATCATTCAACATAACTTTATAAAACTGTCAAATTTGAGATGGCATTACGAACAAAGAACAATACATGTGAGAATTCTCCGAATTCTTTTGAACGTTTAAATAATTTATGCAAAAAAAGTTATGCGTATTTTATAATATTCTAAGATTTGTTCATTTCATATTATATAATATTTATAAACGAATTCGCAGCAGTAATATATTAAACGTTAAAAGATAAAATATAACCTCCAAAATGGTAAAGGAGCAATTCAGAGAAACGGATGTGGCTCGTAAAATGTATGTATATTATTCTAATTTGCTTGAAAAATAAATTTTATAATTTATGCAACTTTAATTATATGTATTTCTGTTATAATATTTATTTGCATCTATCCAATTTATTGTAATTTTGTAGAAATTATAAATTATTAAAGATTGTGTCACAATTAAAGTGAGTTAATATCTAATATATTTAATTAGTATCTACTACTTCTTATCAATTTTATTCATATCTTTAAATTATTTTAATTAATTAATTTGAAAAATTAGCTCTCATGTATCATTTGGAGTGGACAGCCGTCACAACATGGAAAGGCAAGCCCATATACATGTTGTCGCTAAAAATTTATATAATCAAGATGTTGAACATACTCCTGTTCCATATGGAGTTCTTGATAGGAAAATGGTAAGCATAATATAAAATCTTCTTTTTATATGCTGTTACTTGTTAACATCTAGCCTTTAATAATAAATTTTTAGGGAACTTGTAATAATACTACTAATTGTGCATCATGTGGTAAAACGTTAAGTGAATGCATTGGTCACTTTGGTTACATTGATTTAGAATTACCAGTTTTTCATGTTGGTTATTTTAGGTCTATTATTGGTATTCTTCAAACTATTTGTAAAGTAATGTATCATTTATTTATTTGTATTTTTATTACTTATTACATTAAGTATGTTAATAATTGTAATATTTGGATTTATAGAATTGTTCTCATGTTATGCTATCTGAAGTAGATAAAAAGCGTTATTTGAGTAGGGTATTAAACCCCAATTTAGGATATTTAACTCGGAAAGCACTACGTAAACAAATTTTAGATAAAGCCAAGAAAACTACAGTTTGTCAAAATTGCGGTGATCTTAATGGAATTGTTAAGAAGACTGGTTTACTCAAAATAATTCATGAAAAGTATAAAGCAAAAAAGAAAATTGATGCCATTGTTCAACAGAAGTTAGCAGAATATAATAATGTACTTGAAGATAATAAAGTACTAGAAGGAGTACTTCAAACTGGATTAGTTAATGTTTTAAATCCTTTAGAGGTAAAAAGTTAAAGTTTATTAATGTCACTTAATTTCTTCAATGTTTATTTTATAAAACTTAATATTGTATAAACAATGTTATAATTGAAGGTACAAAACATTTTGGAAAAAATACCAGAAAATGACATTCCTCTGTTAATGATGAATCCAGAGTGTGCTTTACCAAAAGATTTAATATTAACAAGAATTCCTGTACCACCAATTTGTATTAGACCTAGTGTTGTATCTGATTTAAAAGCTGGTACAACAGAAGATCATTTAACAATGAAATTATCAGAAATAGTTTTTATTAATGATGTAATTCAAAAACACAGACAAAATGGAGCGAAAGTACAAATGTACAATGAAGATTGGGAATTTTTACAGTTGCATTGTGCCCTTTATATAAATAGTGAAATGTCTGGTATACCTCTTAATATGCAGGTAAGTTTCTCATAAATAAACTCACATAATTTCTTATTTATTTTAATATATCAGTAATAAAATATCAAAATACTTTAGCCAAAAAAATCTGGAAGAGGATTAGTTCAAAGATTAAAAGGAAAGCAAGGTCGTTTTCGTGGTAACTTATCTGGTAAACGTGTAGATTTCTCTAGCCGTACCGTTATTTCACCAGATCCTAATCTTAGAATTGAGCAAGTAAGTTTTCATTTAAACAAATTGGTTAAAATATTTAAATTATGTATGTTCTGCATTTTTTATCAGGTTGGTGTACCTATTCATGTTGCCAACATTTTAACGTATCCTGAGAAAGTTAATCCATCAAATATAGAATTAATGCGAAAACTTGTTAGAAATGGTCCGGATATACATCCAGGTGCAAATTTTATACAACAAGGAAAGACACAATTTAAGAAATATTTAAGATATGGCAATCGACAAAAAATTGCTCAAGATTTACAGGTAATTTTATCTGTAAAAAATATTTGTATACTTTATAAAAAATAATTATACCTGTACTTTGTTTAATAGTATGGTGATGTTGTTGAAAGACATCTTAGAGATGACGATATAGTTCTATTCAATAGACAACCATCTTTACATAAATTGAGTATCATGGCACACAAAGCAAAAGTGCTAGATCACAGAACATTTAGGTTTAATGAATGTGTTTGTACACCTTATAATGCTGATTTTGATGGTGATGAAATGAATTTACATTTACCTCAAACTGAAGAAGCAAGAGCAGAAGCTTTAGTTTTAATGGGGGTAACATACAAATTATTTTATAATAACTATATCATACTATACTACTGTACTATACACGGATGAGTTGTTTAAAGCGTGACAAGCTTCTTTTTCAAAATTAGAAACTGCAGATATTGACATTCATTGCCTTTAAAATTAAATAATATAGGACTAATTTTGGGTACAAAATACTTGAAGTTTTCATATTCAAGAGATTAAAGGAACACAAGTCTTATTTTTTTTAATATAGAATAGTATATTAATTTTTTGTTCTTTAGATAGCTTTCATGAAACCTAATAACATTTACTTAAAACATTTTTTTCTATTCTGCTTAGTTAAGGTATTGTAATGAAAAATACTATACATGGAAATTATTTTATTAAATGTTCAAAGTGTTATTCATTTAAGTGCATATACGTATTCCTTTTTATTTATGACCATAATTGAATTAAAGATATGATAATTGTAATTACTTAGGATCGAATATGGTTATAAGTAAAAAAGAAACAGTTGCATCTTCTACTTGTATTTACTTCTAATATTTTAATAATCATTTAATTAAATATTTAAAATACTGCCCTGATTATTTAGAGCAGCAATTTTCAACCAGTGTGCTAGGTTTTCAAGTACATTGTGAGTTTACAATCACAGTTTGCTACAAATGAGATGAACAAATCTTTTTTTTGCATATCGTTATATGTGTAGTGAGAAAAATAGTTATTTTATTGCTAATTTTGAATTAGAATTTAGTGATTAGTTTATGTGAACCATGAAATACAACAGGTTAAAAATCACTGATGTAGAATATTCTTCGTTATAATTCTTTAACTAGGCTAAATAGGAAAAATGTGTTAAGTAATTGTTATTAAACTATTTTAATACAAAAAAATAATATATCATTCTATTAAAAAACAAATATATATATAATAGGAGTTGCATCCTTTTCTTTATACCATTTAATTTTAAAAAAAATTTATATTTACATCTGCAGTAGTTTCAAACAGACAAGTTTGTTATATTTAAAATTTTAAATGATTCAAGTTGTATTTGCAATATAAAATATAATACTGGATGTCTAATCAAAATCTGAGTACCCTATTTTTTTTAAAGTGTAAGGAATACTCTAAATACAATTTGTGTGATTTCAAAATAGAAATATTGTAAATTAAACATTTTACAATTAATCTTTTTAAGATCAGTAACCTCTTTGCATGAAAACATAAATTTGTTAAAAATGAATAAACAAAACAATTTCACATAAATCAATAAAGATGTCATTAAATGAATAAATTATTACTTGAGGTGTAAGAAAAATACGGCTTTATACATTAAAAAGTAAGTCAGTATATTAGTAGTTTTTGAAAGTACTCAAATTGTATTTAAAACATTTCTCCTATGGTTAAAATGAAAGAAATATTTAAATATTTATGTTTAATACCTTGTCATATACACTATACATATATACAGTTCTTTATATGCTTTTAGAATAAATCAAATTTAGTTACACCTCGCAATGGAGAGTTACTAATAGCTGCAACGCAAGATTTTATTACCGGTGGATATCTTTTGACTCAAAAGGACATGTTTTTAAATAGAACTCAAGTTAATCAATTAGCTGGTTGTCTACTAGCAGGACCTGACATTGCTATATCTATAAATCTTCCTGAACCAGCTATTTTAAAACCAGCTGTGTTATGGACAGGAAAACAAATTTTTAGTTTAATTTTAAAACCTAATAATGCTTGTAATATTAAAGCTAATTTAAAGACCAAAGGAAGAGCTTATACTACTAACGAGGAATTATGTATCAATGATTCTTGTGCGTATAATTTGTTTATTTATACTTCAAAATAATAGAAAAATAATGAAAGTAATGAGTTGCAGATGTTATTATTCGAAACTCAGAATTATTAGCAGGATCTATGGACAAATCGACTTTAGGTTCGGGATCAAAACAGAACATATTTTACATTTTATTACGTGATTGGGGGGAAGATATTGCAACAGTAGCTATGTGGCGACTAGCAAGAATGGCAAGTTATTTCCTGATGAATAGAGGTTTTTCTATTGGTATTGGTGATGTTACACCTGGACAAGGGCTTCTCAAAGCAAAACAGGAACTTTTAAATGCAGGGTAAGAATACAGAGTATGAACTTAAAAAACATAATATATACAGAAAAATATAAACATCTTATATAAACGTAGTGTCATATAATAAAAATATGCTTCTTATTTATTGCTTTTTTAGATACTCTAAATGTATAGAATACATTCATCAAATGGAAAATGGACGTCTTGTATGTCAACCTGGTTGTACAGAAGAAGAAACATTGGAAGCAATGATATTAAAAGAACTTTCAGTAATTCGTGATCATGCTGGTAAAGCATGTTTAAAAGAACTTCATCCAAGTAATAGTCCATTAATTATGGCTTTATCTGGCAGTAAAGGAAGTTTTATAAATATTTCTCAAATGATTGGTATGACTTATTAATCCAGTATAGGCAATATTCATATTGAGATTTCACTAGTATTATGACTAAATAAAAAAGCATTTTTTTACAGAGGAAACTTAATAGGATATACATATATACGTACACACACACATACTCTTAAATTCTTGTTGAAATGTGTAATAAAATAACAAAGTAAAAAATTAAATAATTAAATAATTTTATTTGAAATTTCTGAACATAACAATTAAAAAAACTAATTTATTCTATTAAGTTACTTTTACAATTCAACGAAATTTTCATATAAAATATTTTTCCACATTTTCAAGTACCTTTTTTTATTTACAATATTTGTATAGGTCATTCTAGATACAGAAATAAATCGAAGATTATAAGAATTAAATTCCTTCATACAATATATCGTTTTCGAAATGATTCAAATTTAAGCATGTAAAATACTTTTGCATTTAACTGTGTTTAAACCTGACGAATTTTGTTATACATTATTTTATTTATTGTATTCTTTATTACATTATTGATTGTACTTGTATATAGTTATAAGTTGAGTGTACAATAAAATGTAATATACTTTTTAAGTAAAATGTAGTACATAGTCAAATTCATAAAGCAGGAATAATTATATGCATATCATATGCCTGCAAAGAAAATGACATGATTCAAAAACAGAAATTTTCAAGTCATGATTATAAAAATGTTATAGAAAACACCCTTCAACTAATTATAAAAATCTTAATTTTTTATTTTCATAATTTGACCGGTAAAAATCAATTATGCTGCTCTTCATGTGATACTGTACTGTATATGCTGTAAGTGTATATTATTATTATTTGTGGCTAGAATATCATTATAAACAAATGCGTGTTGGATACAATCAATTAGGAATATGTATCAATTTGGAATAAGTCATAAATTTGATGAACAGAATAATGTATAATTATATTCTAAAATAGCTTTTCAATTCTCCTGGAAAAATTACTTTTTCGAATTGTACCATTTTCCTTGCAAGCATGCAATATGCATTTTTTTAAATTTCGAGGTCATTTATCTCAAAAGCAAAACTTTGTACGAAAAAATTTTATTTCATATTTTTAACTTACTCCTCACATGTAGAATAATTTTTAGTTTGGTTGCACCACTCATTTTGAAGATATATAAACATATATACAGTTGTATCTTTTATTAAAATTTATTTATCTGATATTTTGATTCTAGCATGTGTGGGTCAACAGGCTATCAGTGGTCATAGAGTTCCAAATGGATTTGGAGATAGAGCATTACCACATTTTGAACGATATTCAAAAATTCCTGCAGCCAAGGGTTTTGTGGAGAATTCATTCTATTCTGGTTTAACACCAACAGAATTTTTCTTTCACACAATGGGTGGAAGAGAAGGTCTTGTAGATACTGCAGTTAAAACTGCAGAGACTGGTTATATGCAACGAAGATTAGTTAAGAGTTTAGAAGACCTGTGTCTTCATTATGATATGACTGTTCGTAATTCAGTGGGAGATATTATACAGATATTGTATGGTGGAGATGCTTTAGATCCTACATATATGGAAGGTAAGATATTAATTATAATATCGACAATAAAGTAATAAAATAATTATTTTATTAGGAAAAGACTGTCCAGTGGATTATAAAAGGGTATTAGATCATGTAAGAGCTAAATCACCCTGTAAAAATGAGAAACCCCTAGATGGCCCTAGTGTAATCAAAGCTACAAATGAATTACTAAATTCTGAAGAATATGAATGTCTCAGTAAAGAATTCAAACAAGAATTAGCGTAAGCATTGTATTTATATACATTATAATGATATTAAAAAGTAATTTATTAAATGTTATTTATTCTTACAGCACATTCCTTAAAACTGTAGCGCGTAAAATAGCGCGTCTTCGACATAATGCCCCATCAAATATACCTGTGATTTTACAACTTGAACGACTTACAGTTTCTCAATTAGTTGAATTTATCCATACTTGTAAAGAAAAATACATGAGAGCAAAAATAGAACCAGGTACCGCTGTAGGTGCACTTGCTGCACAAAGTATTGGGGAACCAGGTACTCAAATGACATTAAAGACGTTCCACTTTGCTGGTGTCGCATCCATGAATATTACTCAAGGTGTACCACGTATCAAGGAAATTATTAATGCAAACCCGAAAATTAGTACTCCTATCATCACAGCAGCTTTAGTAAGAGTTCAATACTTACGATGAATTCTATATTATAACTAAAATTGAATAGGTATTATTTTCATTTTCTATTTCATTGTAATATTAGGAAAATGATGTAAATCCAGAAAGTGCTAGGAGAGTAAAAGGCAGGATTGAAAAAACTACGTTAGGAGAAGTGACAGAATATATTGAAGAAGTGTACCTACCAGATGATTGTTTTCTGCTGATTAAGTTAGATATTGATAGAATAAAATTATTAAAATTGGAAGTAGATGCTAACTCTATACGTTATTCGTAAGTATATGAATTTATATTTTATATTGTAAAATAGAAATTTCCATAAAATAGTTTCATTTTAGTATTTATTATGTATAATTTATAACAGAATTTGTACATCAAAGTTAAAACTGAATCCAAAGTTAGTGAATGTTAGAGGAGATTCTATCATCACTGTGAGTCCTAGTAAAAATAAGTATAGTTTAAATTATGCACTCACACAACTAAAAGAAACAGTTCCAAATATTGTTGTGAAGGTAAAATAAAAAAATATAATTAATATATTGTACAGTAAATATTTATTAAGTTTTTAAACATTACATGTAAGCTCTTATATTTTTATAAATTGTAGGGTTTATCATCAGTTTCTAGAGCTGTAATCCATAATGATGATTCAAGTGGTAAAACAACATATAAGTTATTCGTAGAAGGAGATAATATGCGAGAAGTAATGGCAACTCTTGGTGTTTTGGGCAAGAAAACAACTTCAAACAATACCATTGAGGTAAATATAAAATTAAAGTAAATAATTTTTATTAGAGGCATGAATACAAATATTTCAGGTTTTCAAAACATTAGGAATTGAAGCTGCAAGAACAACTATAATGACAGAAATTAAATTAGTTATGGAAAACCATGGAATGAGTATTGATCGAAGGCATCCAATGCTTGTAGCAGATTTAATGACTAGCAGAGGTGAAGTATTGGGTATTACGAGGCAAGGTTTAGCTAAGATGAAGGAATCTGTTTTAAATTTAGCTTCGGTAAAATTTGATAAACATATACATTTTTGCATATATTAATTTCAAATGAAAATACTAACAAATAATTATTTAACAGTTCGAAAAAACAGCCGATCATTTATTTGATGCAGCTTATTATGGACAAAAAGACGTTATTTGCGGTGTATCTGAATCAATTATAATGGGTATTCCAGTCCCTGTAGGAACGGGAATTTTTAAATTACTTCACAAATATCCTTTTCAAACTTATTTCTTTAAATTGGAAAAAATTAATCAATTTATAATTTTATATGTACATATATATTTTTAGTATTTTTCTTATTAATAAGATACAGCTGATAAAGATCAACCAAAAAAGAGGGATTTAATATTTGACGACCCACAATTTCACAAGAAGATTACTAAAATTGCAATGTAAAAATAAATGAATTGTTATTTACTTTCTAAGAAAACATTTAATGTATATAAATGAAAAAATGTATGCTAACGAAATTAACATTTTTATATTTCATAATTTTCTTTGTTTAAATTTATGTTTTAAAATAAAAATATACTTTTATATAAAGTATGTTGTTATAGTTTATTAAGTAAGCTATCTGTGGTTGCTATGAAACAATGTGTTTGATCCATATTTGTTGTACATTGAATTATTTTGTAACACAATATATTTGGAATGAATCAGATATATTAAGCAATTTTGGTGAATATTAAGTGAATAAATTGCGTAAAACAAAAAATTTCAGTTAAATTTTAAATTAAATAGTATCACAACAGATATCTCGTAATGGTAAATGAAACAAAATTTTGGAATGAAATCCGAAAAGACGCATTACAATGTAAAAAAAGAAAACCCCGAGTTGTTCCTGCTTTTACTATTCAAGCTCTGCAGGTAGAGTTTTCGTATTACAAATTTAAATTATTTAGGTTTTAGATAAACATCGCCTTTATGATACATCTAGGAAAATACTGTAGTTGCGAAACCTCCTAGAATTGGATTATATAAACCTCAACCGCCTAAATCATCAACTTTTCGAAAATTCTATGAATGGGGTGTATTTCCAGTTGCATTGGAAAAGGATAATTATGGCACGAAACTTAACTGGAAAGTTAATATTGAGGATTTAGATTTTCACCATTATTTGCCATTATTTTTCGATGGTTTAACTGAAACTGAACAACCAATTAAGTTTATAGTAGAACAAGGAATATCTGATATGTTAGAGCATGGTGGACCTAAAATTTTACCTGTTATACCCCAATTAATAATTCCTATTAAAAGTAACGATTTATTTTTTATTCTATATGAATAATTTTTCAAATATAAACGTGTGTGTATATAGCATAAAAATCCATATTTATTATAGAAGCTTTAAATACAAAAATGCCAGAAATTATATGTACAACATTGAGAACTCTTCAAACTCTTGTACGTTCAGCAGATTGTGTTGGAGAAGCTTTAGTACCATATTTTAGACAAATTTTACCAGTTCTTAATTTATTAAAAGATAGAAATGGTGAGATTATAATTTGTCCATATAATTCTGCAATAACAGTAATTAAAATAAAATTTTTAATTTTAGTTAATCTTGGAGAAGGTATTGACTATTCACAACAAAGAGGTGAAAATGTTGCGGATGTAATACAAGAAACTCTTGAATTACTTGAAGTATATGGAGGTGAAGATGCTTTTATAAATATTAAATATATGGTTCCTACATATGAATCTTGCATAATGAATTAAGTATTATTTGTATCTGTAAAACATAAAACATAAGAAAAAACATCTTTTACTTTAAATATAATTATTATTTATAAATATGATACAAATATTACAAAAATTATATAGAAACTGTCAAATTATTCATACATTACAATGTAATAAGATTATTTACATTTTTCCTGAATCTTCTTTTAAAGTTACTGTTCTATTAAAAACAATCTGTAACAAATGAATGAAATTAGTAATAGTAATAATATGTAATTTTGAATTTCATAATTATAATTACCTTTCCTGGTGTAGTATCAGAATCTACAGAAAAAAAGCCAATACGTTCAAACTGAAATTTATCATAAATATTTGCTGAATTTGCCAAACTGACATCAATGTATCCAACAATTTCTTGTTTACTATGTGAATTAATATCACTTAAAAAACCGTTTGGTACCTCATTAGGATCTTCAGGATTTTTATGTTTAAATCTAAAAGTTATTATATACAAGTTAAAAATTATTGTAATTATCATGGTAATAACCAGAGCTGTCTTAACAAGATTACAAAGAAAAATTCTAAAAATAGAAGGCTGATAAAATTAGATGTATATTATTATTATATAATATTATTTAACATAAATAGTGAAATTGAACACATAATGTGCTTCGAAATAATACATATGTTTCGGAACAATGTGTCCTGCATTTGTTCTTATTCTCATCCTAAAATTAAAGCATGCATTTGAACCTTTAGGTTTGTGAAACCCCCGACAACAGTCTAGATGTGCCCAAATGTTAAGACGACCCTGGTAATAACAATCCAATATACCTACAAACGTTCGTATAATCTAATGGATGCCAATACAGGATTTGATACCCAATGTATAAAAGCTTTAGGTTTGTTAGCTTCAGAAATAGGTTCTTGATTGACAATCAGATTTATGATATTCCCAGTACTATCTTTTTCGATTTCTTTAATCGTTAATACTACTCCTACATATTTTAAACCAACAGACTGATGTGGCGTTAAACGTCTAAAATCTTTTTCTGCATTCTATAAATGAATAATACAATTTTTAATAAGATGACAATAACTAATACACGAGTGTTTGGTTTAATTTAAATGAAATCTGCTGAATGAAATTTAGAACTCCATTTTCTCCATCTAATGTATTGAGTTCAATGAAATTTAAGTGGTTGACAAGCAAAATAACCAAAGGTAAATGAAATACGATATTTGAAAGAGATAACATATGCTTTATAATAAATGCTTTAAAAATTAAAATTAGTCTTTCTAAATTAAATTACTATTAACTAAAAATACTCATTACACGTGAATCTTAAACACATGTTCAAAACTAGAATCTCTACCATTAACTAATCAATTAATCAAGGACCAACATTGTTATTACAACATTTCATTTACAACTTTTTTTACTCAATTTGCATTGTTAAATTTTGTTTTTTAATATTCTGAATACAAAAAGAAATTTTAGGAATTTGCTTAGTAATTTCATGTTATAATATTGAACAAAAAATGCATCAACTGACTAAAATAGCAGAACTCTATCTTCCCTGCAAAAATTTGTATAAGTAAATAATGATTTTTTAATTCTAATTCTAATCCATTCAAATTAAATCGTATATCAGTGTATTTACTAAATTATGTTATTGAAATAAAAAAAAATACTGTATACCTCTTTAAAATCAGATGCTTCAATATACATAACTTCATCAAAAACAATATCATGTTGTCCTTTATTTGGTTCATTAGGAAAGTTAGGAACTGTTATTTTTATAGAATTTTCATGAGGAAAATTGCTAATTGTTACTTTTAATGGTTTTAAAACTGCCATGTGTCGATTTGCGGTTGTATTTAAAACATCTCTAACACATGCTTCTAAAACAGCTGGATCAACAACTGTTTGAGCTCCAGTTATACCCATCTGTGCACAAAAATTATTTATAGCTTCAGCTGGAAAACCTCGTCTACGAAGAGCTGTTAAAGTAAATAATCTGAAAAATGTACATCTATAGTGAATATCAGTTTTAAATGTTTATCTGTTAATGTACTATAAATTCTGAAATCTGTGCAATATTAAAATATACCTAGGATCATTCCAATCAGATACAATGCCTTCCTCAATTAATTTACTAATTTTTCTTTTAGAAACCACTGTATAGCTCACATTTAATCTACCATACTCCCACTGTACAGGACAATAAATATCTAAAGCATTACATAACCAATAATATGACGATCTCCTTGACTGAAATTCTTTGGTGCATAGAGAATGTGTTATATTTTCTATGCTATCACATAAACAATGTGTATAATCATAAGTTGGATAAATACACCATTGATCTCCTGTTCTATGATGTGGAGTATATTTTATTCTATATGCAACTGGATCTTGTTTTCCTTCTTCTAATGTTACTTTCATTCGTAATGTAGCCTCGCCTTCTTCAAGTAATCCATCCTTCATATCCTAAATAAGAAATTGTTGAATCAATTTTAATACTTTATTTATGTTATAATAAAATTTCTGATGAATAATAATGTAGAATTAGGAAACCTTAATAATTAAATTATACAAAAGGGAGTAATTTAAAAAAATAATTACATTAAATAGTTTTAAACTTTCTGAAATAGGTCTGTTGCGCCAAGGACTTGGAGGTGGGTTGAAACCTTTTATTTCATCACTAGACTGATGGCAGACATATGCTAAACCTTTTTCGATAAGCACAATGGCCCATTTATACAATTGTTGAAAATAATCAGACGAATGAGTAATTTTAGCAGGTTTATAACCAAGCCATTCTACCATTTCATGTATACCAATATAAAATTTTTCTTCTTCTTTTTCAGGGTTTGTATCATCATAACGTAAATAACATATTCCATCATGAGCTGTAGCATATCTATAATCAAATTATTATTTAAAATATAATTATCTGAAACACAATACTAAAAATAAAATTATTAAAATATATTAAGATAAGACATACCCAAAATTAATATTAATTGCCTTTGCATGACCAATATGTAAAATTCCATTAGGTTCTGGTGGAAATCTAGTTATTACTTTGCCACCTGTTATTTTTAAATGTTCTTGAAGTAATTTGTGTGTATTTGGTGTTACTATATATCCTTCAGTTTTATAATTTTCTCCTGGTTTATGAAAATGAACTTTAGTTTTCATCAACTCATTTATTGTTTGAGCATCTATTTTTTCATTTGTTGCTATCATGTTTTCCTGTTGTACTAAATAATAAGAAATTAATGATATAATAATTTGTATTACAAATATTTTTATAAATGATAAATTTTATGAAGATAAAAACATTTAATTTACCTTTTTCAGGCTTTTTCATTTGTTTTGTTAATTTGGGCTGTGGTACAAGATCAGAATCATGTTTTGGACCTAGTAAGTCAAATATCTGGATATCAAATTCATTTTTTATTGCTTTTCCATCTGCCCACTTTAGAGCATTACGTACTTGTTGCATTAATGGACCAACATTAAAGTAATATCTGTAGAAGTATATTTTATTTTATAAATTCATAAAATTTATAATAATGTACTAAAACATTAATTATTTAATAAAACATATACCTCTTCTTCATTATTTCTATTTTATGTATATTTATTACTTTTTCTACTTCGTGTTCTATTTCTTCTGGCAATATAATAATACCTACACCACATTCTTTTTCAAAATCGCATATATTAATATCTTCTTTTATATGGTTAAGCAAATAATTTAATCCAGCATCTATTCTTTGAGTTGTATCTAATTTATTTTCAACTATGTATTTAGTGAGAAATGATAATTTATCAGTAATTTGATTTTTAAGTTTTGAAGCAAGATGATATAATAAAATTCCAATTTCTGGTGTAACAATTCCATATTTATTAGCCTAAAAATAGATATAATTACACATGTAGTATAATCAGATATTACATAATAATATATGTTATTCAAAAATGATTTGAATATAAAAGATTACAGTTTATTCATATTTTAAACTAATTTACTTTACCTCTGTTATAATAAGTTTCAAATTATTGGAAATTTGCTTGTTTTTTAGTGTTTCCTTGGCTTTCTGTTCACTTAATCCAATAGATTGTAATAATTTTATGTCGTCTTCTGATTTCATTGTCATATTTCTTTTCTTTCAAGATGTAATTTAGTATGAATTTGAAAGCGATAAATAAATTAGTCCTTACGTGTACAAAATGATAAACATATATGTGTGTATGTGTAATACCTCTGTCACAACAGAAAAAGAAAGGAGCGATTACAAATCATTTCACCAGCATATTATGTCAGGTTCACATTGGAGAGAACTATTTGCAAGTTATGTGGAAACAGAAATAGCAGAATATTCACATTGAAGCTCGCGAACAATTCAAAAACAAACCAAACCTTGTCCTTTTCGCCAAATTTTGTTATGATTCTTGTAATCAATTTGGTGTCCCTTGTGCTATAAAACACAACGTGTTTTTGCTCTGAACGTTAATATAAGTACTTACGTACTGTTACAGTCAGTGTGACAACAAAACTAACTTATCAGTCAATAATTTGGTAACATGTTGGTGAAAAGGCTTTCAACATGTATTTTTAAAATTAGGCTTCAACAAACATGGCTAACGGAGAATTGATGCGTAACAGTATTACAGATAGATGCGATTTTGGCGCCAAATCTGTTGAAGTTTGGTATCAGATTAGTGCCATACTGGTACTATACGATTATTAACGCACCAGGATATTTATGTTATTATAAATTAGCGACTTTATTGTAAGCATATTTTGACAATTTAGCATCAATTGAATATTCTGGTAAAAATCGTTGTATGAAGCATTCCAAAAATCTGGTAATAACAAAAGTGATTGGCCAGGTTAATAATGCAACATATTAGAACTTTTCAAATTCAATATCTTTATTATATCTATTTATTCTATCATTTTATCAAAATCAAAATTTGAATAACAATAAAATTCATTTGCAAGATTATTTTGATGATGAGGTATAAAATGACAAACTTTAACATGTAACAATCTTTCTGCTAAATCATTCATAATAGCACCTGCAAAATAAAAGCAAAATCAACTTTAAATGAATAAATACAAAAAGAAATTAATTTTGCTAATAATACCTGTACAGAGTACAATATTTTTCTTGGCTAAAAATTTTATTGTAAGAGCAGTTTTTGTTAAGCATTCATCAGAAAGAAATGGTGGATCAGCTATGACTAAATCATACAAATTTGACATATCTTTAGGTATATCTAAAGGAAATTTATAGTTGTATGGTATAAAATCAGAGCCATATATTTTAAAACGTACATCATACTCAAAAAGGGTAACTGTGAACAAACAATTATTAATGTTAGTAACAATATATTTAATATTGCACGCAGTTTTAAATTACAATTAATATATTTTTATACCTTGTCGTTCACCACAGTATTTTTTCAATTTACCATAAAGTGTAGGGCATGATATTAAAGCAATTTTACCATTAGATTCTGTAGATTTTATAGCACCTTTAACAAGGGTATCTGTTGTCTTGTCATCATACCAAAATTGACTCAATTGCTATAATCCAAATTAGTATAGTATTAGAAAATGGAAACTATAAATATAAAATTGAATAGATTTAGAAAATATTTAACTTATTGCATCACATTTATATAAGTTTACAAATTAATGAAATATATCGATAATAACTGCTTTTAATAAAGGTTAATTTACCCAGTTTTCGTCAAGAGAAATATCTAAATTTTTGTTTTTTAAATTGTGCTTTAATTGATTTTGTTTTTCTTCTTTCTCTTTGAAAAATTCATTTAAAGCCGCAATTGTTGTAGGGCATAATTGTAAATCATCATCACTTTCACACATCTTTTGTTAATGTTTATATGTAGTATTTAGGTACTTCTATACCCTTTTAGCTATATTTGTCGATTTCAGGTTTTCGAAATCTTTACTAAAAACTTTATTACCGTGTTACCAAATTGGGGGTAAATAGGTTTGTCAAACTTTGCTTCCACGCTGATAGCAATAGCATATAGAAACTTGTATCAACATTTGGAGTAAAAACACACCAAACCTTGTAGTATAAGTGATACCAAATTAATTACAAAACCGTAACAAAATCTTGGAACTGAACTTTGCTGGACTAAAAATTATTAAATTATTTTTACATGATTTGATGGATTTTGATACGTAGATTCAAAAATTCAAAATTTTGACGTTAAAAATACATTTAACTAATAGTTATTCGTATTTTAAAATGCTTTGTTTTACAGGTTACACTGCTGCCATATTGAATCAACTGTATGTTTCATTTGTAAGTCTATAATATAAATAGGGAAATTGAAATTGGGATAAATAACCGAATCTGGTACAGGGATCATCGTTGAGGTATCTAATTTATTAGTTTAATATGGTCAGAATTCGGTTTAAATTAAGATTCGAGTTAGAGTTTTAAGTGCAACTTTCATCTAACGTTTGAATCCATAATAAATCTGGGCTAGTTTACGGGGTGGGGGAACAAATCATTTTTATATTATGTACTCATCTTTCCATTGTGAACATTGGTTTACAGGCATCTACGTTACCAGATGTAAGTACAAACGCACAGCAGCGGAAATAAATAGTAAAATATAATCTTTTTATATAAGTAGAACTTTTGACTTTGTGTATTTCTAAAATCAAGATTACGGTTTTTGGAATATACATTAAATTCTATCAGATTATATAGAAATATTTTAATAATTATTGATCTGGTAAAGTTTTGTTCCAAGCTTTGCTATGGTTTTGGAACTAATTTGGTGTTATTTATACTACGAGACTTGATGTATTTTTGGTGCAAACGTTGATACAAGCCTGGGTTTACTATTGTTATCAGTATGGCACCAAAGGTTGACATACTAATCTAGTACCATTTAAAGATGTACTGGTGAAAAAGAATGTAGGGAATGTGGAGTATATAGTGATGTATACATAAATTTAGTAGTCGATATCTCTTTTGTATTTAACATTTTATATAAAACCACCACCGAGCATTTATATTAAATGTGCCAGAATTAATGATTCCTGTTTCAACATTCAAACAAAATATTAAATGTCATAAATTAATTTATAATTTATTATATTTTGCTCATTTTACAGTGTGTGTTGTGTAATGTGTAAAATTTTATGTACATTAGTGCATAAGATAATAATTAATGTAAAATCATAAAGATAATTAGATAGAAATAAAATATCTTCTTTTTTAAATTCAAGTTACGTTCAAATTCCCTAGATAGGAAAAAAATACTCTCTATTTAAGTAAACGGATGGAAAGAAAAGACGCGATGGGAAGCGTAAATATTTACATTTCTTGAGTATTTGTGAGAATAATTTTTATTTATAATCATGATAGACGGAAACATTTCCATGGAGGAGGATACAGAATTGCGAGATTTGGTGGTACAAACCCTTGAAAATAATGGTGTTCTTGCAAAAGTACGGGTATGTTAGAAAAACGTTCAAAAACCATGCTTTTTACATAGGTTATGTACATCACATCAAGAAATTTCTTCCAATAAAACTTCCATTTTTTTCTTAATATTAGTTTTTAAATTTTATATAATGTTATAGGCAGAACTAAGGGCAAGTGTGTTCTTAGCTCTAGAAGAACAAGAATCCATAATGGTATGTCATAGTAATTCTATAATTGATTCATAGAAAAAAGGTTGTTTTTGTATATTGTTTGAAAGAAATATTTTTTTTACACTTTAAATAATAGTTTATAATAATAAAGTGTATAGGTATATAATATAATAAAATATTAAATTTATGTATTATAGTAGTTAAAGAGTAAAATAAATTTTTCAGAATCCAGAACCACTTCTCAATAAAACTGTAAAACAGTACCTGTCTAATTCTGAAGGAAAATTATTATTTTCCTTGGTTAGGGAGTTCCTAGAATATTTTGGTCTTGATTATACAATATCTGTGTATGATCCAGAAACTTATTTTGGAAAAGAATATAATTATATTGGAAGAAATAAATTATGTGAAGAATTAGGTATTGAATCTAATGAGCCATTGCTTGGAGAAATACTAAAAAACAGCATGACTAGTGCCTTTAATAACACACAACAGAAGGTATTTTCTTATGTAGCTATAATCTTATGTTTGAAAGATAATATATAAACACAAATATGCTTAAAGATTAATGTAGATATTATAGCTATAATTTTTTTTATAGAATAAAATTGACAACAAACTTAGTAAAACTGATGAAATTACCACGAATATTACTAATACAACATTTGAAATTTCCATTCCAAAAGTATTAAATAATGAAACTGCATCATTGTCAAAGGCTAATGATATATCAGATACATTAGAAAGTTTTTCACAACAAAGTTCAAAACTTCCAATAAATGTGACAATAACTGATAAGAAAAACAAAGAAATATCTATTCTTGATTCAATGGATGAGTCAAATTGTGAAAAGCAAAATGAACTTTTTAAAAATAATATTATAGAATACAGTGAGAAAAATGATGGAATTGATAGCAAAGGGAACAATAGTATGAATTTTGATATACTTCCTGTAAGTCCAAATGGCACAAGTACACTGATAAATCATATAGTAAAGGAGACTGAAGTAGATGCATCCATTCAAACAAATTTACTGAATAAAACCGAGCCTTTAATTAAGTTTGATGAATCTATAGTTACTGAAATGCAAACAAATCAAAATAAAGATATAAATAAGCAAAATAATATAAATAGTTTGGAATTACAAATAGCAAATAATGTACAAAATAAAAAGCCAATTAATATTGGTAACAGTTATGGGAAAACTGTATACTTTGAAGAAATTATTGTTGATGGAAAAAGAGAGAATATTAATGATATATGTAGCACTGAAACTTTTTTACAAGACTTACCATCTTTAGACAAAAAATCACATTCTATACTTAATGATTTTCCACCATTAAATGGCAAAAAAACCAATATTAATGATTTAAAGGAACTGATGGATATTGGGCTTGGTATGCTGGTGCATATTTTCATAATATATTTTTCATAAATACGTGTCATAAATATAAAATTTTTAGGAACTGATGGTACAGATACATATGAAGAGGATTTTGTATCATCTGCATCTGGTAGTGCTTATGATCAAAGTCCTCCTAAGGATCCTGAAAAATTGAATAGCTCAATAAAACAGCAGATAAAAATGCAAGATAAAATTCATAATACAAATAGTGAAGATATAACTGAAGAAATTGAAAACATGGATGATATATTAAGCAGTACATCATGTGTAAGTAAATTTTGCATGAATTTAAATGTTGATTCTTTAATATATTAATATACTGCGATAAGGTTTTTATATATTTTGTATATTGCATGTAATTTTATTCTAGCTTCAGGACATAAATATGGATAAAAATATATCAAATTTTACAACAGGTATTACTGCAAATTGTGCGAAGGAATTGTAATTTTGAATTGTATCACTGCAGAACTGTTGTAAGAACTTCAAAATGTTACTTCATGTATAACATTGAAATTTAATATGTCAAAGCATGAAATATGTTAATGCAAATTGCTATGAATTCATAAATTACAAAATTATTTGATTTCTAACAACACTGCCATTCATGGCTCAACACTTATAAGTTTTTTTTTCATAAAAACGTAGAAGGAAAATGTCTGAATATTTGTAAATATTACATTTTTAGTATTTTATAAGAATTTCTTGTCAGAAACATATTTTTATAAATCATGAATTTTATTTAGTAGCATTTAAAAATAGTAATTTTTAAATAAGTATTCTAACATTATATTAATTATCACATGAAAATGTTTTCTCAACTTTTTATATAAAATGTTATCAAAGTTTTATTAAAAGAAATCAAACAAAATAAACTAATAAACTGCCATTATAATCTTTACTATTATTGTAATAAGATATTAAATTATATTTTTTTGTAATTGAGAATAAAATAGGGTTTAAATAAAAGTTCCAAGTAAAAATTTTTATAAAATATACATTACAATCATATTTATGATTTAGTAATGTAATAAAAAGCAGTTGAGAAAGTAAAAAATTGCATTGGTACAGACAACAGTAAGAAAAATTACTTCATTAAGGTAAACATATAATTGTATTTTTGTTTTCACAATTATTATTTACTATTAACCAAATTGGGAAAATATTATTTAAGACTTTTAATTATACACCTTCAGACAAACAGCCTTCTACGTTATTTTGTAAATGTCTAGTATTATTATTCTTAAAGCCAATTATCTAAATATTAATGTATCTTTACAAAAATGAAAAGTAATCAGTTACATCAGTTGCTGAATACTTAATTAACATCTTTCTAACAAATATTTTGTTATGTTTATCAGAATAATTTCTGTATCTAATTTTATAACTGAAATGTTATCAATTACCTCATTTAACTAAAATTACTGGTATAGTATTGATAGCAATATCAGTAAAACATCCGTCTAAAAATGGATTGCCTAAAAAATACATAAAATTATATTCGTCAAGTATAATGGTGCTAAATGCATAAAATTAAAACTATTTATAAAAGTTGAAGTTAATATTTCCTGAAAAATTAGGTGCTTATATGTTTTCTTACATCCATGAATCAACACCTAAATAACTAATAAGAGTTTTAGACTAAGTAACTGAATTTTTGGGCAATCCAATACATTGATAAACATATTGATATAAATGTACTATGCCCCAAATAAGATGCAATAACTAAGTACAATTCATAATGGATCAGCTGGATGCTTGACAAATCAAAATCTGTGTGTAACGGGTGTACAACCTGCTTCTTTCACAAAACTTTTAGTAGCACATGATTACTGTAATGCCATCAATAGTAAATATTGCAGATGATTCAAACAAAGAGATTTGAAAATTTTAACTGCATAATATCAGTGCTATTAATATGCTATAAAACTACTTCATGCACTAGATAATTAGGAAATTAGAATTTTTATTATAATCTGGACATATTACTTTTAATAAAATAGGATTGTTTAATACTGTTCAAAAATAATTTTTCACTTTCATTGTTTTATTATCATTACATATATTAAAAAATTTTAATATTGTTTATTATTTACCATAAAATTGTAGAGTAACTAAAACATGACTTTCTAACTTAGAAATCGTATTTTAAATATTAAAAATACTATTAAATTTATATATATATATACACTTATATATAATTAGAATAAAAAAAAATTTGAAGTTTTTACTTGTAGAATATTGGGTACAATGAAATCTCTTAGTTTGAATCAATTTTTATTTCTATATATATATTAAAGCAGGTGTGTTCCTAACTGATCAATATGGTTACATTTTAATATGGATATAGTATATAATTTTATAAAAACAATTTCAGGATGATACTGAACATTCCTACATTTTATAGAATGTAAAATATAGATACATTCCATTGTTGTTAAGATTATTGCACTTCTGTTGTATTGTTAGCATTAGTAAAGAAATATATACAATAAGTATTTTTCACACATAAAATATAAAAAAAGAGAGTAAGAGAGAGGAGGATAGAGTGTATGTGTGTGTAATTTAAGAAATGTTTCATATTTATCACAGTATATCAACAAATTTTATTTTACATTCTGATAAAACTGGAAAGTGTGTTTGTAAACATTTCTATTTACAGGGTACACAAACATTTTTATATTTATGTAACTTCAAAAGTGGTTTCAATTACTCGTTAGCCGATTAATGTGCGATCACATATTCTATTATAAATGCATTTTGATATACATATGTACATAAAACTCTTTGTTATATATATTTTTGCCTTGAAAAATTTGTAAGATGTATTGTATGCAGTACATAATGAATATGCAATTTTTTACTTTATATGTCCATCAATAAGTGAATGCAGTATAAAAAGAAAGGGTTGAAAATATATCTTTTTTCAGATTAGAAAAGTTATTAATTTTTTCTTAACATGCGCACGCATACGCACACATTGCGCGCACCATCTTACAGCTGTTTTTGATGACAAAATATTATGCATAACGAATGATAACAATTTATTGTCTTAAAATGCCTGTATTAATCTGTATATAAAATACTGGCATTTAAAAGCTGTTATGTACTGTCGACCAAGTCGCCGGCGACCACTAGGAGTATTAACGTGAGGTCTTACACACTTGGTCATTGCGATCAGTGGAGTCGTTGGGCGACTATGAAAACGTAAACGATACAAAGACAACTCGCTAGTAGTCTTGACTACTTGAATGCATTATAGCAAATGCATGTGTTTATCACAATAAACAGCCTTCTTGCAGATCAAACTTGAGCTTCAATATAGAGAAATCTTTTTTAATATGAGATTCATGATTATAATAATTTTCTCGACATCCATTCTGTTTGATTAGGACTGCCATCCGCCTGGGGTTCCTCGGATTTGTTTTAGTTTCTAGAATATCTAAGAACACTCGAGGGATTCTTTGTGGTAGACCGGGTTTTTTAATCGTACTTCGTCCAAAATAGTTTCTAAAATTATTTTTACGTTGATTTTACTTCGAGATTGTTTGTTTATAACTATAGAAGGTTTGACATATATCTACTTGATACAGTTTTATTTTATCTTGGAATCTCGTACCTAATCTAAGAAATGGTTAAGAGTGTTCAGTTTCAAGCAGGAAAGTTTGGGCTTTTAATACTCTTTGTCCTAGATTAATGATGTTACAGATGGCAGCCCTGTGTTTGATGATTCCTAAGGATTGATAGTGAGACGTTGAGTTTTGTTGAGTTTGGTTGAGTTTGGTTGCTTGAACTTTGGTCCCTGACAATTGGTCGACTGTGTGTAAGGGCTATAATACACTGATGTATGAACTAATTACAGATTTTGTAAACACTGATATAAAATAGTTGTAATTATCGTTATTTACTAATTTATAATATTAAATTGAACAGAAAAAAGTATTAACGAATCACTTACAATATTTTTTCACACAATCCTAAAGATTTACTTGTGTAACCACGTTAAAGTATTGGTAGCTATATTGTGCCTTTTAGTGTATATGAGTAAGAAATAATGCAAATACATACTATGGAATTGCGGGATTTATAAAATACCTATGTTACTTATTTATGATTTTGAAGTATGATGTAATAATATTCATGTATATGTTATTTATTTTATAAAGATTTTTCTCTTTTGCAGATGTGTATTCTTTTTATAGTTACCTTATACATAATCAGTCCCAATAAAAATTTATTTTATATGAATATTTAATAAAATTTTTATTGTAGTGTGAGATGCATAAACAGCTCAAGTACAGAAGTTATAATTACTCCAAGTAAATGTATTATGGTAATCATATTTTTAGTAAACATGTACATATGAGTTTAAGCAATTTTTAATTTATTTTACAATATTAATACTTTACAAATATAGGTGGTAGTGTAATATTACCTTATAATATTGAAAATTAGCTTTTAAATTTTTTAAATAAAATTTATCTTTTACTAAAAATTAATAAAATTGAAACTATTATATAAAAATTATTTAATAAACACATTTATAATACATCAGTCACAAATCCACACAGTAATTATAATATTTGCCAAATAATAATTGGAAAACAGTTAATATATAACTACACAATATACAACCAAAACAATATTTTATTTAAAAATTTGTACTGTTACATTCTGTCATTCTCCCTTTGTATTCGAGCACTGTATGTTTTTAATACAAGATTATATGCATCCATGTACCGGTCCATACACATAGCTACACATTTCTGCAAATAGATTTAAAATGACTTATACCTTTATATTAATATTAATAAAGATATATTTACACCAATGTTTTAACCCTTTTGCATATCATAGTCCAAGCTACATTTAGTAAAATATTTTTAGTTTTTTAGTTCTAAGGCAAGCTATTCTTGACACATGCTATGATTATTTGTTTATAGTACTATCCTATAACTCCTATATAGGAGTAATAATATCTGATGGAAAATAAAAGATAAATATTATTATAATAAAATGCAATAAAAAAGTTAATTTTTTATAACATATATTTTAAACTCAACAATGTACCAGGAAATATTGTGTTATAACACAATTACAGTTGATTTTACACTTTCATTTGACCTAGAGATTCAAGTTCAAATTTTTTTTTAATATATTATGTTGATTACAAAGATAAATAATATCAAATGATTTAAATTTTTTTAAAAAGATGGTATAAAAACTTTATTATTTAGACTGATTTTATCTATCAAATGTTTGTATTTATAAAACAGTTAGTCTAAGTGGTACTTTAATATAACTACTGTTATTATACAGATAATCTAAAAATTTGATTTCTTTGTTTCTTAGGATTTTTTGGAAAATATTTAGTTTTAACTTTAGAAGATGGTAAGCTTATTCAATCTGAAATCTTAATTGTTGAATTGATTTAAACTTTTTCTTGATATAAACCATAAATAAGTTTTACTATTTTTTGAAGAAGTTACTTTATAATATTAGAATGAAGTGACTACAAGTATTGAGCAAGTTCATGTGTTATCTGCCATGTTTCGAACATTGTTTAAAAATTTGTGAACTGAATAATTAAAGAGCGATAGAACACTGTTGTGCATAAAATAATCTATAGATGTGTTGTATTTGTTAGAGATGTAGATGAATGAATGGATATGACAGCATGATTCTAACTGATTCTTATTTTCATAGTAATAATAAAGTATTGTATGCTTGATTTGTAATGCTTGAGTAAATCTACTAATTTGGAATGTTAGTACTCGAGAAATTACTTTAGTTTGTAAAATATAACATTTTTCAAAAAGCATAAATTACATTGTAATTTATACAAAGTTTAATGACAAAAAATACCATAGAGTGGTTGAAGTACTTAAACATATTGAGTTCCTAAGATCATAGTTTTCTTTCCAAATTATTCATTATGTTGTGATGTGAAAGATTTCTATCTGATGAGCAACACCATGCAAATCCATTACATGCACAAGTATATGTGGTGAATCTGCTGTCCAGTATCTAATAAAATGATGTAATAATCTCTTTATTTATTATCCAATTACAGCATATTTTAGAAGTTAAAATATATTACGTTGCTTCATCAATAGTAAAAAACATTTGACTGTTAACAAGTGTATTACTAACATGCATTCGAAAGTAGACAAATAATAAGATTAGCTATTTACTTTTGTCTGTTTTTGAAATACAAATACTCTGTAAATAAAATCAGCTGAGGTAACAATGAAACTTATGCCTTTTTTGTTTTTTAAATAGTTAGTTGTTTTTGATATTTTTTATTCTTATGAGTAAAACCAACAGAATGAAAAAAATTTTAATCTTGAATTTTTAGCTCATAGAAACAGCTTCATAGAATATTCTAATAGATTTTCACTAATTTATTATGTAGAATCATCTGTTAAAGCCATAACATAACATTTTCTTATACCCTGAATATTATATGCTAACACACATGATCACAAAAGGTCAATATAAATTATCATTTTCCTCGAAAGTATTTCAGAACACTTCAACTATTTTATAAATTAAGTTATTCAATGATTTTTTTCTAATTAATGTTACATTTATATTAATATTTAAATCTACTTACAAAGAATACAATTTAATATATGAAAAATAGCTTAGGAGCTGTTTTTATTGATATTACATTAATTTCTGTTTGTTACTTTTTTTATCATTTATATTTTTAAAATATTCATATCTCTACTGGGACAATTTTGACTGAAATGTTCAAAACATATTTCGATATAATATAAATAGTATTACTAAAATTTTATTATATCGACAAAATTAGAATAGAAGCTAGATTATGAAGACGCTTCAAATATAAAAGGTTATAAACAAGGTTATATTCTGTGAATAAGAATTACCTGTTCTGAACTATCCAGAGAAGTGCCTGGCCTAACTACACATTTTTTAAAACATTTCTCTGACATTTTCTGAAAATATAAGATTTAACAACTGTTATTCATTCATTTTAAGTATAAAAAGAAGAAAAAATGTATTTACTTCTATAATCATACCGAAAGTAATTCTTGTGCATTTGCAACAGCAACCTCTTGTTTAATTTGTTGCATAAGTTCACTCCTTTCCTTATCACTTAAAGAATCAGATGTGAGTGCATTCATATTTACAGGTGATTATTAAATTTATTTATATGGAAATATTAAAATCAAAATCACTTTGCCCACGTTATTAACCCTAAACCACCATGACCTTACCGGTTCAATCGATAAATTGGAAGCACGTGAAATTGCACCGTAAAACAGCATTTACAATAATTCATTGAAAAATTATTGTAAGCTACATAGTTAATAATTTCAAAAGATATCTTTTATTACAAATAGCATATTAATAAAGATAAATATTATTAATAAAGAAATTCATTCAAATTATTACATAAAATATCCTTAATTGTCACTTGTATATTAGGCTTGTCAAATTTCTTCATGTATTTAAGACACTGTATTACGAAACTGTCGAGATGAATGTAAATATAAATATTATCTTGATTTCAATATTTTATTTTACTTTTTTATGATTAAAATAAACTTTGAGTACAAATACAAGATATATACACTAAAATTTGATCCATTGCATTTCATAATGCTTAAAAGTAAATTGAAATATTACATAACACTATATACCCAAGTATATTAAAAAAATATATCCATACATGTATATGGTATAACAATCTGCAGAGGTACAGTTTCATGAAACAATTAATATCTTATAAAGTAATGGTAAATTATAATTCAACGTGACAGTTCTGTTCCAGAGAAGTAATAATATATTAACAAGAATAACAGAATGGATCTTCATATTGAAAATCGAAATAAAATTCTTTTCAAACTAAAGCATGTATTCATAGAACTTTCATCTGATCGTTTATACGAATCAGGTATTTGAATCATTTTGAAACACTTATATTAAATTATCAAACAATTATATTTAATAATTTAATGTTAATAGATTTTTTATACAGTTGTCAGCGCAGGAAACTTTACAAATAATTTATCGAAAACAAACGAAAAATTTTGTTCACCTATTATCAAAGAATTTTTAATAGAGATGGATACGAAGCGATTTGATGATAGCAATAATATGGATTGTTATAGGTGTAAACATTTCTTAAATATACCGCAACATTCTTTTGAAACTTATGAGAAGATATCAGACAGCTCAGAAGAATATGTGACTGATTTAAATTTTGTACAAACTATAGTTTGGTTAAAATCAGTCACAATGTTCATGAAAGATATTTCCATAGAACAATTTCATTTGATGTTTCATAAACAGTGGAAAAATGGTAAAAACACAAGTAATGAAATTCGATTTCAAATATTCACATATATTTTTTAATACGCTTGTAAGAAAGGCATTTATATTTCAATTGAAAATATAATTATAAGAATATTAATTTGTTGCAGTCATTTAAATTATTATTACATCGTGTGTTTGATTTAACAGAAAACGGTTAAATATATATTTCACGAGCAAGTATTTGAAAAGGTAGGAAATTTGAATAGGAAAAAAAATATTCACACTGAATGAAATAAACAAAATGTTTTATATTCTTAAACATTTATGACGCAATTTTTATGATTGTATTTTATTTATGAGTAGACTGGGGGTGTTTATGTAGATATAAAATGTTGAAATATGTAACATATGCACAACATACAGTAAAGCTCGCTTAATTGTTGCACGATTTGTTCCGTACCGCGACAATTACTCGAGAGGGTTGATGTTCCGAGAAATGTTCGGCTTTCTTTTATTGGTTATGTTCGTTCATTCGAAACAAAGAAACTAAACAGTTGCTATTCGTAAAACAAAGGAAAGAATGACATCAGTTTACGAATATACAGTGCTGGACAAAAGTATTGGCACAGCATGATTGTTCTGATACAAATGCTTATAATTATGAAACAAATTGAAAAAAAGAATAAATTTTTTAACACATTTATTTATTTATTATTCTAGTTTATTATTTAACAGAAATAGTAACATAAATAAAGTGACATGCGAAATAATAACAGAAACATATTGTGTTTTAAACGTGGACAAAAGTATTGGCACATTATATAAAATTTAGTATAGTTGCATCTGCCCAAAAAATTTTCGATTGTCACCTGATGGTATAGGTAAGGGATTTCCTGATAGTCATTTTTTCTAACAATCTTTCTAAAATTCAGTTGATTAGCAACATCAAAAGCGTAATAAGTAATAATGTTGAGAAAAGGGAAAGAAACTACCATTGAAGAGAGAAGTATAATATTAAATTTGCATAAAATGCGGAAGTCTTATACTGAAATAGCAAAATGTGTTAATAGAAGTCGATTCACTATTAGAAATGTCGTAAAACGATTTGATAATCAATCAGATTTCAAAAGTAAGAATCGAAGTGGACGTCCGTCGAAATTAACGGTCAGAGAAAAACGGAAAATTGTAAAGACAGTGAAAATAAATTGTAAATTAAACTCATCACAACTTAAAGCAATGTTAAATGAAGAAAATCAAAAAGAAGTAAGTTCGAAAACTATACGGAGAGTGTTGAAAGATGCGGGATATTCTGCGTATGTTGTACGCAGGAAACCATACGTATCCAAAAAGAGTCGGAAATTAAGGTGAGAATTTGCAAAAGACTTTATAAGAAAGGATCCCATATTTTGGAATAACGTACTATTTTCAGATGAAAGTAAATTTAATATATTTAAATCAGATGGCAGGGTATTGGTTTGGAGAAAGCCAAATACGGAAATGGATCCCCAAAATTTACAAGCCACCGTGAAACATGGAGGAGGTGGAGTCATGGTATGGGGTTCTAATGCAGTGTCTGGGGTTGGTGAATTAGTGTTTATAGATGAGATTATGGACAAGTATATATATTTAAATATATTAAAGGAAAATTTATTAAAAGTGCTGCGAAATTGAATCTCCCGCGTGATTTTTACTTTCAACAAAATCACGATCTAAAGCATAATGCCTATATTGTACGACAATGGATCGTTTACAATACTGCTCATACGCTAAATACACCACCCCAGAGTCCAGACATGAATCCCATCGAACATGTTTGGAATGAATTAGAAAACATAATGTAACAAATAAAAACCAATTAAAAACGATTATTTTGCAAGAATGGAACAATATAGAGCCACAATTTATACAAAAATTGGTGTCTTCAATGCCAAACCGATTGAAGGAAGTTATTATGAAGGAAGGAAGACCAACCAAGTATTAATTTTTAATTTCTAGGTACTTTCAATCATTTGTGCCAATACTTTTGTCCACGCTTGAAACGCTCAATAAATATGTTTTTGTTATTATTTCGCATGTCACTTTATTTATATTACTGTTCCTGTTAAATAACAAACTAGAATAATAAATAAGTAAATGTGTTAAACAATTTTTTCTTTTTATCGATTTATTTCACAGTTATAACCATTTGTATCAGAACAATCATGCTGTGCCAATACTTTTGTCCAGCACTGTATAACGCAGACTGTTGTATATGTAAAAGCAGCCATTACTGTATATGCAAAATACAGTACTGGACAAAATATTTTGGCACAACAAAATTAGTCCTTAAGATAAAAATGCTTATATCTATTAAAAACGACGGTTTGACAAAAAGGTTGTTTTTCGAGCACCTTATGGGTGGACAAAAGTATTGGTACCAATTATTATTGGTAGAATAATAATACTTATAATTAATTTAAAAATAATGTTTTAATATTTTGTTGACCGTCCTTTTCTTCTAATGACTTCTTTTAGTACTCGGGGCTTTGAATGGATTAATTTGTTTATGAATTCTGGTTCAGTGTTATTCCAATTCTGTAGAAGGACATTTTTCAATTCAGTTTTATTTGTTATATTCTGATTCTCTTTTCAAGTTCATTCTACACTTGCTCAATCGAATTCATATCTTAACTTCGAAGTGGTTATAAACAGTGGCGGACAAAAGTTTAAGACGAGAGAACAGTATAACATAGTTTTATGGTTTGCAAATATTGTCTATATATTCATTTTAATTGCTATTATTGTAGAACACTATTTATTGATTAGCATAGAACACGAATTTTTTTTATTGTACTATTTCTCATAAATTAATTTATTTATTATCGTTAACTCTTTAGTCTTAAACTTTTGTCCGCTACTGTATTATCCACTGACGAACAATATACGCCATGTGTTTAAGGTCATGATCTGATTTAAAATAAAAATTCCTGGGGAAATTTAATTTGTGGGCATTTTTCAACAAATTTTCTTTCAATATATTTAAATAACCATATTTATCCATAATGTCACCGATAGATCCAAGTTCTTCGACACTCAATATCACCATACACCTCCACATCATTAAACCACCACCTCCACGTTTTACAATAACTTGCAGATTATGTTGTTCCACCTTGGTATTGGGCTTTCTCCACACTAATACTCTTCCATCTGATTTAAAGATGTTGAATTTACTTTCATCCGAAAATATAATTTTGTCCAAAAATCCAGTATCCTTCGTAATAAACTCCTTTCTTTTTTTTTTATTTATACACACAAAGTGACCAGCATTTTTCAATGTTCTACGTATAGTTTTGCTACTTAATTCTTTGTGACATTCATCTTTTATCATAGACGCAATTTTAGATAAATTAACTTTTGGATTTTTCTTCATTATATTTATAACTTTTCTTCTTTCCCGAATTGTCAATTTAGGAGGACGACCACTTCCAATCTGATTCTCAAGATTTGCTTGATTTTTAAACGACAATAAAATGACTTGTTTTTATGATTTTTGCAATTTTATTATAAGCAATTTGTTGCAAAAGTATTTAAAATCGTAGAATTAAAAATACGAATTCTTTCTAAGAAATTTATTCTTACCGATTTTGAGTATCGATTACAAGAAAATAAAATTCAAATATTAGAAACCGTCTTTACGGTGTTATGGTATTATTAATCCTCTTTTTTCTTAACTCAGGAACGCAATGTCACCTTTATCCAAGATTTTAGCCATACTGAGGCTAGGAAAGTACATAAGAAGTTGTTACAAAGAGGAGTTCTTAATCCTCTACTCTACCTAGTCTATGCCAAAAATATTTCTAACACTAGGTTTATGGGAATCAATTTGACGGATTTCAGACTTCATGTGTAAAATTTGCAAAAAAAATTATTATTATTCCTAATAATTTTTATTGTCTTCTATTGATGGACTGATATAAGTATACCCTAAGTATACCCATTTCCTTCTTAGCTCTGGAGTTTCATATTCTGTATGATATATACCTATTTTCTAGGATATGTAAATTAAGAATAGATGTACAAGAAATATCCGTAAATCTAGTGCTAAAGGTTTAAACAGTGATGTTCAAGTAGTTAAATTCGCGGATGCCATCGCTATTTTTTGCCTTGTATCGTTCCTTAGTCTGAGAAACAGAGTTAGAGGAAAAGTTGTGATGTTAATAAACAGCAATCTGAATCTGTTAGATTTATTCTCTGTATTCCAAGAAAACAGTCTTACATTAGTTTACTTCAACCGGAAAGGTATTTCCCGGTTACTTCCTGTATTAGGTTGGAAAATTTTATTGTAAAATGATGTTCTACGGTTAAATTTCTAGGTATTCAGTTCGATTACCAATTCGAATTTACTGAACATACTGATTTCGTTCGTTACACATACTTTAATAGATTGAATATTTAAAAATTCATAAGCAGCAATTAAAATTAAAATCGTTATTAAAATTCATACGTGTTCTTTATACCTAGTTATGTTGCACTAAGAAATAAAGCATTTTCTATCTTTTAGAATTAGTAATAAATTTAAGTGTACAATTAAAGAATAAGAAAAGAAAGGAGGAATGTTTCTACTCTTTTTTCTCATAGTGTTCTTGTTAATCATTGTTGAAAAATTTGAAGATCTACAAATTCTAAAAGGACTCTACCTTGACTCAAAATACACGGTAACAGATTTGTTGAGTAAACACGAGAAATATTATCATCCACAACACCAAAATCGGTATTAGACCGTTAGTTACACCCCCACAACGATTTATTTTGTCGAATGCTTTATCGTCGATCTCTCATGACAGTGTAGAGCAAATTTTTAAGTTTCATAACATCAGAACAACTTCTAAATTAACTTTTTTAAGAACGGGCCTCTAGGATTTAGGTTTTGCTCGTATTCTAAGCTTCAGACGACAGATATTCATCAACTCAGAAGATGTTGACAAAATTCCGGACTCCTTTACCATACTACATGAAGATAGCAATTATAGAATATTTGTAACGATAGATAAATTCAAGTGGTTTCGATGTAATCAAGAGGGTCACGTCCCAAAGCAATGCCCTGAAAATCAAGCTTCAAACAGCCTAACCAATGAATCAGCTCAATGTATCACCACAAAACTTCCGGCCCCACTTCCGACCGAGGCTATCCCCATTACTAGTGCCGAAGCGACATAATTGTCATCACACCATCACGGAAATATGAATCAGAATTTGGGTAACAAAAGAGCATTTACATCATTATCGGTAAGTCTTGCAGATACCAACATTACTGGCAATACCGACCATAACTTCACCCCACCACCAGTTATATATACCCGTATAGGCTTCCCCTTCCCACACCCCAAAGAAAAAGACCTACAAACGCATAAAAATCATAGTACAGTCACTCGAGAGTATCAGTGAAATAATCAAATTAGTTATAAACAAAATAGAAGATCCACGATCAAACTATTCATTAAATAATACTCAATTAATTAGTTTCTTAGAAAATTAAGAGTAGAAAACCCGTTAGTCGTAACTCTAATAAATATACAAGATTTAATATGAATATTAACGGTCATCTATCCTCTGTTAAAGGGCAGAAGTATAAAAAATAGATTACTTCGAATCACAAATAAATTTAAAAACGGCCTTCACGATGCCTCTACGAATATCATTGATCATACGATGCTGTTCGATTTTTCAACTCTCTGTTGTACTCCTGTCTCTACAGAGTATGAATCCGAAAACCCACGCATGCACAGAACTAATTTTAACTTAACTAATATCCAACACTCACATTCTAAATCCAGTCATGAAGAAAATTCTACAATGGAATATTAATAGTTACTTCGCCCATTACGAACAATTCTAATTAAATATTGAAGTTAGAATCAGAAGTATTTTTAAAACTATTAATTATATTGAAAAATGTTTAAGATAAAAGTTGAGTGGTCTTAAAAAAAAAACAAAATTTAATGTGATTAGTTTTTTCATGAATGAGAACTGTATAAAAATAGTATGCTTATCATAACTTTATTTCATCATGGTTACCTCATATAAGTATGTGTTAAGGATACGTTTAATTTATTAAATATGCAAGTGAAAATAACTCTTTCCAACCACGATTTTGTGTAACCGTGGTCATACAACGTATTTCCCACAAATATGGGAATCTTACTATTACTATATCAGTATGTGACTAAAGGTGGAGACCGCGGAATCGGGAAACGGTCGGGTTTGACGGAGCCTCTGTGCTCTCCCGGATGCAATCTTCTCAAAATCAGCTGGCATGCTTAAATGATGCAGTGTCAGGACTGTGATGCATATCGATGCATCATCGTATAAATAAATAAATAAATAATCGTATTTGCAGAAGTAGGTGTTAGGTGTTCTGAGAATTGTTAACCCTTTGCACTCGAATTTAATATGACCATGAATTACCGCCAACTCGGAATTTATTTTTTTGTTCAATCAAAACAAAACTTTTCCAATACGTTATTAGCATACCTAGCTGTGACATTTCATGAGTATAATTAAAAAAAATGAAAATTCCACGGTAAAATTTGTGATGTCGCATACGACAAAACATCGCTGAGACATACGAGTGCAAAGGGTTAATTGTTCTCTTCTTGATCTTGGTTGCCTCTCGAACTCGTTGAAAATTAGAGACAGAAACTATTGGGAATTGGGGTTTGATATTGCTAAATGAAATAAACTCTTACTTGTAAAATAATACTTTGATGCTTTATTATTATTTTTATGTAACTCGAAGGAGGGCAATTCTGACCGTATCTAGCGAGCTTTGTCACAATACTAGCAGAACGCAGTGGTCGAAATTCCTACAACCTCATCCGGGTTTTTCAGCCCCTTTGTCCTGTTTCTCAATGTTTTCGAATTTTCTAAAATGCCAGATGTGGCTTAGCTTCTTGGAAGAAGCCCTTGAGAAAGTACGTTAAGAGAAAGCTGGTTTATGGTTAATTTTTGCTTCGTAGTATTTCTGTATTCAATTTCTAACAGAAACATTTTCTGAATGAAATAGAAAGAAGTAGTGGTGTGTACTTTTGTGTAACGTGTGTAGAAATATTGATGTAGTTGTATGAGTCAACGCTCATCCTGTTTCTCAGATAAGGCAAAAACTTCGTCAATCGAAGTAGTGCTGGGAAGCGGTAGGGATAACTCACGTCAATTAAACGTGCAATTGGTGCGTCAATAAAGCGTGCACGGGAATAATTATCCATTACATAGGCTCTACCTTCGATTTTGATGATTTTCAGATATGTTATGTAACTCTACGTCAATTAAACGTGCAAATGGTGTGTCAATAAAGCGTGCACAGTGATTATCTGTTATATGAGCTCTACCTTAGAGTTTGATGATTTTCAGATATGTTATACAGGACGTTATTTAGAACAACTTTTTCCTTGGAAAAGATTTGCGGTTGGATTTAGTTCCTGAAATGTTTAAAAAGAATTATTGAGCAAAAATTATTAGCATAACTGTGGTAGCGTGTGCGTGAACACTTACTTCCTCTTTCCATAAACAGATCGCAATAACCAACGGTTAATTGATATACAGTACATACAATGGCTCCAAAAAGTATTCGTATAGTATATTACAAATAAATTCATTTAACTTTAATATTCTGATTTCAATTAATGTTTTTAATAAAACTTTATGGGTATGTAGGGTGTAATAGTATATATATATGGATTAATTTCTTGTTTTATAACTAAATACCATTTTAAGGAAGCGAAATCAACGTTAAAGTTTGAGTGTTTTTTTTCTCATTTTTTTAACATAACTTTGTATTAATGAGTGATAAAGCACAACCTTTCAGATAAAAAAATCTTAGTTTTTAATGCTCTATTGTTCTGCCATAAAAAAAGGTCCTAGAGAAACCTGTGTTTAGAGCATGAAAAATCACAGAAGCTTTGGGGGTCGTTTTCACCCCCTCTATAAGATTTACTGTCGATGAAAAAATTGCTCCATGCAGGACCTATTATACTCTATATACATACAAAGTTTCATTAAAATCAGAATTTTAGGATTAGGCGAATCTCCTTGTAATATAGTGTACGAATACTTTTTGAATCCACTGTATAACGGGTCAACTTTTAAGTTTGGATTCGGGTTAGGTTTCCAATGGGACTAAATTCAAAAAAGTAAAAAAATTAGAAATTGCAGTTTAATTATGATTCAATTATATCCAATAGAATGATAAGATAATTAAACTGCAATTTGTAATTTTTTTATTGGTTTGAATTCATCAATTCAATTGCAATTTGTAACTTTTTTACTTCTTTGAATTCAGCCCTAAATTAAACTGCAATTTGTAATTTTGTACTTCTTTGAATTCAATCCTATTGGAAACCTAACCCGAACATAACTGTTTGAATTGCTGCGATCTGTTTATGGAAAGAGGAGTTAAGTGTTCACGTGCATGCTACCACGATCATGCACGTAAAGGCGGAATTCAATATAGTAGTAGCAATAATTTTTTGTAAATATCTCGGGAACTAAATCCAGCCGAAAATTTTTTCAGAGGAAAACATTGTTTAGAATTATGTTTCAAAATTATCAAAATCGGAGGTAGAGTTTATAAAATAAATAATTGCCGTATTTATTTCTGGATCGAAATAGGAAAATTTAATTAAACAAAATAACCACATTAGAAAACAATTCTTTAATAAAATTGTATAGCCTGTCAGAATTGTTATAAAATAGAAAGAAATTTTTGTATTCTGTTCATCACAAATAATTATTTTCTATAAATAATAAAATGCTAGTTAATCTTTAAACTAATCCATAAAAACGAATAAATAAATAAGTTTCAAATAAGTACTATTACTTATTTACAAATAAATATTTAATTGACTGCAACTAAATAATGATCAATACTTACTTGTGAATAATTGCATATTGAAAAATGCACTATACGTTTTTATACAAGAAAATTCTAATCCTTATAATAAAGATTCAATTTTTGGAATTCTAGAAAACGATTATAGAGATTTGAGTTTGATTGATCCAGTAAGTGATAATCGGGAAGGCGATATGAATTTTAACAATGATTCGGAGTGTACTAGCAATATCCAAAGTCCTGAGAGATTCTTCAATACGAAAGCTGGGATGGAAGAGGATACAACTTTAAATAATCACATTATTCGGGATTCCGACGAGTACTCTTCTGATTCAGACATGTTTAGAGATGATTCAGAGAATCAAGAAGCCAGCAGTTCGATAAAAAATGAACAAAGTTATAAACTATTTAAAGAAAATGATCTTAGCGCTAAAAGATCAGCAGAAACATTTTCATTACATTCCCGCAATAGTATCATCTCTAAGGACATTTTCATGGAAACTGAAGACGAAAATGACGATCTTTCAAATATTACTTTTTTTGACGAGGATTATCTATTATCCAAACAGAACCATATTCAATTAACTTTGGGATCAAATAAGCAAATAGTTATACCATCGTCAAACTCTTATAATTCGAATTTTCAAAGCAAAGATTCTATCATTTCTTCTGATCAGGTTAACAATGTTAGTTCTTGTCAAAAGGATAGCGCTTACGATACTCATCAGTTAAGCGTAGAAGATTCACTACCCATCAAAAACAACTGTATCCATCAAATTCAAGATCCTAGTATTTCTTCGAGCCAAGAAGTCGATAAAATTACTTCTGATCAAAAAGATATGTGCAGTTTACAATTTCTTACTACAGACACAATCGAGAAAGATTGGATCTCTGGTCAAAATGAGCAACTTTATTCAGGTTTCTCGCAACAAAAGAATAAGAAAAATGAAAATTTGTCAAAGATAGAATATAACAACGGTAATAAATATTCGCAAACATATAAAGATCTAATTGAAGACACAGAGTGTGATGAAAAAAGTAGCCAAAAGAAAAGAAAATTAAAAATTGGTCATGAATCCGGAATTATGTCTAGAATAAATAAAAAACGAAAAATTTCTTCGCAATGGTTGAAATTTACATTGGATAGTCTAAATGTAGACGAAGTTGCCTTTCAGTCGGTGAAGGTTATACTTTCGGTTATTCAAAATGATAAGGTAACGAGGCACTACATGAAAAACAGGTGTTGGAAAGATACTTTAGAAGAACAGGCTATAAATGCTATATTGAATTTTCGGGATGTTTTCGAGGCTGGAAATAAAACTAATGCATGTACACAGGAAATTGTGCAGATGGCAATTAGTTTGCTCGATAAAAATCTTCGAAATACTGAATTAAATAAGGTAGGTTATAGTTTGTATTATAATTAAGAAACAATTATACAGTCGGTGTAAAAAGTATTCGTACACTAGTATAACTTTGACTTCTATTTCATATATGTAGCACAAATATGGATTAACACGTTGCCGCAAATGACGGCTATAGCCGTCGTGCACATTTTAATCAATAAAAAAAAGAATAGCGTTAGTACGAAGTGTACTAATACATACACTTGTTAATTATTGAGTAACACATCTAGAAATACAATAATGCTTTGCTGAGGGATAAGAGTAGAAAATTAGAATTGCTTGAATAACTAAGTAAAATTTTTCGGCTGCAATTAGCTGCATACTGTTAACACACGTCTAATCGGTTTGGCTGAGCTCAGTCGACTGAATTGTTTTGGATCATTCCTCATCCAACAACTTTGGAGGTATATAGGTCAGTTTTCAGGAAAATCTTTAATTGGATCGTATTTTCTAAAATTCTACGAAACTTATCTCAGTCTGTTTTGAAGTGTAGGAAATTTTTTATTTTGGATAAGACTTAATTAGAGAGGATTTCTGTTACTGCCGTGGGATCTGATTCTAAGCAAAGTCATGGCTGAATTGAAAAATTTGTTTAGTTTATTCCTTTTGTAACGAAGAGATCTAATACGGTACGCGACAAAATGATAGCACAGGCTATGATTTACTGTGATTTATTGGATCAAATACCATAAACTGATATATATATATATATCTATTTTTACTATATTTCTCTATCTTCTTACTTCTTTTTCACTCACTCTCTACACACTTAACGATGCTCTCTGACTCACGTACAGTGCGCGACAAAATGATAGTCTATGATTTACAGTGTTTCTCGAGTAACTTCAAAGCGGTATATGTCGGGAAAAAAACATCGTACAATTAAAAGTTAAATTGGACTTTATAGGGGAAAGTTAGTACTATACGGTGCTATTTACAAAAATATTGGACAAATGTTAGTAGCTATGGAACATCAACATAAATATAGGAAAAATCCGTACTTTCTATCCATTTATCTCCTAAACTTAATACGGCAGGCTACTTTTAGGATCAGATTTGAATTCAACACGTGAAAATGTATAAGAAATCTTTGCCATCTCAAACAATGAGGTCTCGTTGATCTCTTTTTTCCTACCCGCGCTATCATTTTGTTGCACCTAGTTTTCACAAAAAGGTTAAATTTTCTGTAAAAAATATAACCTGTGATTAATTTTTGTCTGTGTTACTAAGAAAGAGATACTGCATACAGAACTGCATGTACAAACTTGTATAGATTACGTTAGATTCAAGAAATACTAAAAATCATATGTTGTGCTATCATTTTGTCGCGTACTGTATATCGGATTTGTGATTTTTGTGAGTGGGCCAATATGTAGGTTCGTCTGTTGTGAAGTCTTGTAGATGTAGCTCGAATATGGCTTCCAATACGTTGGATCTTTGCGGATTTATTATTCTCGCTCCTCAGTAGGCGTGTTTGGCGTTATAGTCGCCTCCTGTTATGAATTTGTGGCCACGTGATTTGAAAAAGCTCGTATGCATCTCCTTTGTCAGTTGGTAACGAGTAGGCTTGCTAACTGCAGCGACGATTAGTGGACCGATCCGATCAAGACTTATGGTTTGTAAGTGCCCTTCTTGAAACGGTTGAAGTTCATGGTGTTCAATCCTCCGACTATTAAAGCAGGTAGTCCTGTACCAGAGTCATTTCTGACTCACACCGATATTTCACTAATACACATTTGCTCGAGGCTCGAGACCCTCATAGATGTACAATGGCTCCAAAAAGTATTCGTACACTACATTTCAAGGAAATTCACCTAATCCTGAAATTCTGATTTCAATGAAAGTTTGCATGTGTATAGAGCATAATGGGTTATACATGGAGCAATTTTTTTTAAAGAGTTAAAAGTTATCCTCAAAGTTTTAGCGATTCTTCATGCTCTGAATACAAATTTCTCTGGAACCTTTTTCTATGACTGAGTGATAGAAGATTAAAAATTGAACACCTTTTATCCGAAAGGTTTTGTTTTATCTCACGCCGTTACAAAATTATATTTAAAATACGAGAAAAAATATTTAAATTATTAACGTCGTTTTCACCTCCTTAAGGTGGTGTTTTAATAAAAGAAAAAATTAATCCATAAATATACTATTAAGTTCCACATATTAAAATTTTATTAAAAATTTTAAGTAAAATTTTATTAAAATCTTTCATTGAAATCAGAACTTTAAGATTAAATGAATTTATTTGTAATACAGTGTACGAATACATTTTGGAGCCACTGTAGATCAACACATTGATGATCACTCGAGGCTCGAGGCATTCATCGATATATATATGTATTTACTACTGATTTTCCATTTCGAATTACGTTCCCATTTCTGGTGTAAATATAGGAAACTACAACATCGTAATTTATGAACAAATAATATTTAATATTCCTATTAGTACTGCATACATTACATATAACTGTACGATTTTGAATGGAATGAGCTATACATGCTTCTCGTAATAAGTACATACTGTGGAATATCTATTGTTACTGTCTATACAATAAAGCATTGAGCACGTTTCTGATGTTCTACTCTGCCTTTTTTCGCGAAAAAGCAAAAAATACTAAAACTAAAAATAATAATAATAATAATAATAAAAAAAAAATAACAAAAACAAAAAATAGAATAATAATAAAAATAAAACAATGAGAAATAAACTTCTCAATAGAATGTAAATGTTTTACACGCATCTCACTTCGTCAGAACGTCGTAAGAAACTGAGCAGTTCGAGAAATCCAGGAACAAAAAAGCATTGCATCAGGAATACGTAGTTTGTATGTGCATCTATGTAGTGATTTTCATCAAACTGAAGCTTCTTAGTTTCAGACAATACATAGGATACAGTAGAAGCGGTAACAGTATTTGTAGTGACACTTTGTCAATGCGTTTGCTTGGGACCGCGAGTCAAACGTGACTCTGACACATTATGCAAAATGTTAATGGAATCTTGGATGATTTACAGCTGAGTCCGTGAGTGCATTTCCGCTGGAATAATTGGTAGAATATACTTTGTATCCTGGTATTTTACAAAAGATTTGGCTTATAAAATGCGTTTCAGGGATTAGTAAAATGTTTGTTTTCGTGATGCTTAGATATGCTTGTATCTTTAGGTTGTGTTGTGACAAGCTATTAGCATTCCACAGTATTACTTTCTATGAAACCATTTTCAAATCTTTTGCATTTAGTGATTTAGTGTTGATAAGAGTAAGTTTATTTGTTTCGTTTGCTCATTTATTAGGCCTTTCATCTCTGTCATCATTTGCATCGTTAACGCGATTTCAGCGTTCTTACGTTGGATATTGTTATCAGAAATTTTGTGGTTATAGTCCACTTCTTTCGTTGTGATTGTCGAGTGTTGTTTCGTAAGCTGAGTGTAGGAAATCTCTCGTGTTTTGATATTTTAACCCTTTCGCTTCGAACGTCGGATATATCCGACATCCACGCGGCGACCTGTGAATACTAGCGCTGAATATATTTGGCATTCTGTAAATATACAGGGTATTCGGACGAAGCTAAGAGAATATTGAAGAGGTAACTCTATGCAACATTCTAAAACGAAAATCAGAAGTAATAATATTGCGTTTGACGTGTTATTTATTAGTTATAAGCAATTAAAAGATCGGGTTATTTTACGCCTGAGAGCAGACAAATCGAACAACACGGTAGGTAACGTCACTGGCTATGCAGTGATGCTCACTCGTAACTAAGAGCATTTCCGTAGCTGTTCAGAGCCGTATTCCGCACGTTGTTACGGCTAAGCATCACTGCATAGCCAGTGACGTTACTACCATGTTGCTCGATTTGCCTGCTCTCAGGCGCAAAATAGCCCGTTCTTTAGTTGCTTATAACTAATAAACAAAGCGTCAAACGCAATATTATTACTCTTGATTTTCGTCTTAGAATGTTGCATAGAGTTACCCCTTCAATTTTTTTCCCAGCTTCGTCCAAACGCCCTGTATAAATACCTAAAAATATGTAAACTGTAATTGGTCTAATGTTATTAGAATAACTAATACAATTTTGTATAAGTCTTTTCATATTAAAAACGTAAACTATACTTGTTATATTAGAGCAACGATTGTTTTATTAAGCACAGTTCTTATTTAAGATTTAGAAAAATGTATATACAAAATCCACGCGCACTGTGCATATTTCTGGCGTGTGCTTCCGTTCAGTGACGGCACTTCAGCGGACTGGGCGGCCGAAGTGAAAGGGTTAAGAGTATGTTTTGTTGTATGTATTTCCGTTTCTAGGTGTTAGTGTACATTATACAGCTTTTATAATTGGCTGGATGACTTCCGCTGTAATTCGTGTACTTTACGTGCTCGTCTTTGGATTTTCGTGTACATATTGATGAGTGGTGGTCTTGGATGCATTTCACGCATCTTGGTGCTCTAGTATTTAAGCATAAAGCACCTTTGCATTATACAATTTCTTTCCTTAGTCGTGGAGGTTCTATCACAATTTTAGAGTTTGTTTATTGTGTAGATTTCCTTATTGTTGATTTTCAGTATTAGGTCCACAAAAAATATCGGTAGAGGTTCTATCAAGACTCTGTGTTTGATGCTGTATGGTAATTTCAAGGTTTTATGTCCCATTTCTTCCAATTCTTCTCAGTGGTCAGGTGTATATTTTTGATAATGACTCTAAATGGTTTTTCATCTTTTAGTTAGAAGGTTTTATATTCTGCTCCTATCTTTTCCAGTTTTTTTCTTATGCTTCTGAAACCGTCTATTGTCTCTGGTTGTATTTTTACCTACGATTTTGTAGGTGTAATTAACTGCAAGTTCTGTTCAAGTATAAGTTAGTTTGTGAACATTGTTGACGCCAGGTACGATTATTGGTTGTAGTTTTCTAGACTTTGATTCTTTTCCCATGCTTTTCAGTATTTATAATCTGTTATACGCAAGATTGCTGTTACTGGTATTATTATTGTTAGCAGGTAAGTTATCGACTGAGTTAGATAACGGCCGGCGATATCAATATTGTCAGTTTTAGTTTTTTTTAGTATCATCTATAATCTATAATGAGACAGGTGTTGCGAATGAGTGGCAACCGTTCTTTTCCTTTTATGTTGGATCACTTCCTAACTATCATGAAAGTCTTTCTTTGGGGTGCTAGTACGTGGTGATACAAGTGTGAGAAGTGAGCTGTAACATGTACCGTTTCTGGTATTACTCATTGTATTCGCCGGTCACCGGCGTTATACTATTTTCTGTGCTATTTGAGCCGTAAGTTTATGAGTTGGTTGATGGGTTTTGCGTGTATATGTTTAGATCTTGTGACGTGAAAATTAATTCCATTCTATTTTCCACTATTCTCTAACGACTATGTGGCTCACGTTTATACAAGTTTGTGTCGGGCGTTTATATTTATGTAAATCTACGTGTATGCATGTGTATGTTAGGCAATCGCTTGTGTTGACATGTTGTTATTCGGTGTGTATGCAATTTTGCCATTTCAATTCGAGCACAATATGGAGCATAGATAAACACGTCTTAATTGTCTGTCTGGCAGAACGGAACTTACTGTTATGTTAACACTTAGCCGACCGAACGGGAAGATCTCTCATTTTGTCCTCAACAGAGCGTTGCAATTGATTCTATTTGCTTTCGTTATTAGTTAGTCTTGAACTAGTACTGTTCACAAATTTTCCAAAATACAATTTTTAATAAATTCAACATCAGCTTAGAACCAATTAATAACAGAAGTAAATAGTGTCAATGGCACTGCTTCGTTAAGGAAAAAATGGGAGATCTCCCCATTTTTTCGGTTGGCTAAGTGTTAAACAAGCTAACATTATTTAGCATCGATCGATTCGATTATTAAGAATTAAATTGTTTTTACAACAAAAGATACTTTCCTCGTGTAAAGATTTTAGGATTTTCTCCTTTTTAAGGATATGGATATTTGAGTTTGTTCTAGAAAGAATGTTTTATATATTTAATGAAAAAAAGAGATCTTTTTATAAGAAATTTATTATAGATTTTATAATATGTATAGTATCAAAGTTAATATTATTAAAAGGAAACCATAATATTAAAATTAAAAGTTATTTTTCCTTAAAATTATATTTTTATCTATTCAGGTTACAATATTGACTCATCAGATCTCTATTATTTTGCAACTGTGCAATTCTATGCAAGTTTGTATCGAGATGATAAATTATCTAACAGCCACTCTGAAATCTTATGAAAATACTTTAATCATATTAACGGATAAGAAGAAAGCCAACGTACATGATGTAATAAATCAATTACATGTTATTTTTTACGCTTTATCATTTTGTTTGAAAAAATATCAATTAGTTTTCCGTAATAGAGGAGTTAATCAATCTGAAGAAATAATACCACCTGTTATTGATTCGTGGAAAAAACAATTCTGTTTTAAGAACGTAATATTAGAAGATAATATCAAAACTAGAGAACGGCAATGGTTAATGATTTTGGATAATTTTGCGGTGATCGCTACAGAGAATTTTGTTCAATTTGCTAAAAAATCACGAAAATTGTTCAAATTACTCACATAATATTCATTATCCTTTTTAATTGTATGCTGTTTATTTAAGTATGTACTAATTATAGTAATTATAGTATTGCTTCGTATATGTATTGAATATTCTGTATTATGTATAAATAAATGACAAATATGAAAACATTTGAAGTGATTTTTGTCCTTTGCCTGATAGGTGCATTTAATTTTTATTAAAATTATACGTTTGTTTATAAGTTGTAAATTCTTACTTAATTAACGTTATAATTATTAGAGTCATTAGAAACTAGTCATTTGCATATTTCATGTATATAATGTAATGATAAATGTTCATCTAAATATTTGTTCAAATATTTATTAAAAATATTGAGATTTCAATTACTAAGTGTTATTTAATAAAAAAGTAATATAAAACTACAAATATACTCTTAACGTGACTATAAAGAGATTCCTGAAACTATTTAAATACTTACAGTAAAACTAAATTATTGTAAATTGTACAAATTACTGATAAAATAATTACTAGTGAAAATGCTAGTGTAATGTTCAATGTGTGGGAAACAGAGCCACTGCGAATAGTATCAAGCTGCGTTAAATGTTTCTTCCGGTAACACAGTCGTTTTGCATTTTGCGGTAATACGTCGAATACTGAATACGAAAAGGTTTGAAATGGGCAGATCTCGGTGCAATTTGGTATTGTTAAAGGTATTGTGATGTCATCTACTCCCGTATAATATTTAATCTAAAATAATTAAGTACTTTGTTTATCTGTAACGTTTGTTTGTCAAATCATATAGTCAAATCTATTTCACTCATAGAATATGCAAATTTCAAGGAAATATACAATGTACCTTCATTCCATGAGTTTCTGTTTCATTGTCGAAATACAGTTCAAAAATCACGGATGCTCCCTCATTGGGAATATGTGGTGACCATAAGTTTAAACTTTTTAAAACGCCAACGATATTTCTTTCGTTGCCGCTGTACATCATAAGTTTTCGCTGTTTAGGCATGCTTCCTTGAATATATATCAATGAATTTATTAGTATTTCCTTGATGATCGTTCCCCCATTCAGTTGCTTTTGCAACGGGGTTTGCCAAAGAAGATCGTACTCCAGTAAAGTCACATTATACATTTCTCCATCGGGAAAAATATCTTGCGCCCATTGGGGAAGTGACTGGTTAAGATCAGCCTGCAATAATGTCCAAAAAAAAACAAGAAATTAACGTGTCTTTTAAAAAAATTGAGAAAGCTAAACGATAAAGTAATTAAGGTTAAATGATTGTGTTTTAGGTAAAATATGGAAAATTTATGTGATGAAATTTCTAGGTCGTAGGATCTTTGTTAGATACAATCGAATATTGATGTAAAATTGACTTGCCAATTTTTTCAATGCATTAGTAAATAGTCTTACTAATTAGTCTTACTTCCGTTTCAAGAACGGCATACAGCAGTGCCAATTCCGATGGCTGCTGTATTTTTATTCCAACATACTGAGACACTTTATCGAACAAAGTTGAATAACGGGATACTTTTTCTCGCGTGCGATCCATATTTAACACTTCTTGCATTTCAAGAACGAAGCTTGGGCACTGAATTCCAAGTAATAATGTGTCTTTCTCTGCGAATGTGTAATCTATAAAATATGATTTAATTCAAGTATTTCCATTCCTTGTTTATTCGTTGTATTAGGTCTGTGCAAAGATTCCTAACACTTTTTTGAGTAGGAGATATATTTGTTGTAGGAGATATAGTTTTTCGTCAATTCTTATTTTATGGACTGATTTCATTATGAAAGAAACGATAACAGCTTTAAGATAATAAAATTATCAATAGATTTCCAAGTATCTTCGATTTCAATGAAAGAAACGAATAACAATTTTCTTTGAATCAAATCTGATGAGTATGTATATATTGTATTATCATGAAATAAAGTTTTTTCGATCTTCTTGGTCGCTGAAACGTTTTTTTTTTTTTACTTAATTCACTATCTAATCTTGTGAAACTGTAGACACATTCGGAAGAGACTGTTTTGTTTGTTTATAGAAGTCTATAACAAGAAAATATTGTTGACTTTACCAAATACACAGAAATCTCTTTTTGCTATAAATTTTTCACTGTACTGGTATTGTTGTTTGTTTTTCAGGGTTGGTTAATGACCTTTTTCCATGAAATTAACCGTAGTAAGATTATAAATATTAATCATGAGAGGTTAAATAAGAAAATTTGCAATTGTTAGGAATATTTGCATAGACTTAATATTTTCCTTTCGAACTTCCTATTCATTCTGGCTACACACATTTCTGAAATGGCATATTTATTGTAGATACTTTGAAAAAGTTTTATGTTATGAGCAAAATTGAGTCCACGTTCGACTAAAATAGTGTCCATGTTTGAACTACTGTAACTTTCTAACAGGAGGTCGCACGACAATCTTTTTAGGATCATTCTAAAGAGCAGAGCCTTTTTTTTACAATTCTAAGTTGAATTTTCTTGAAAATCCTTCTTTATCAAAAAACGATTGAAAAAGGGAAGATAATTTTCCATAAAAATTTGAAACAATTAAAACGGTTCTCATTTGATAGAAAAAATTTTGTTTACAACCGAAATCACAATGAAATTTAAAGATCGAAGCATCCTGTTTATAATAAGGTTCTCAAAAATTGAAATATAAATTTTTTTGCCATTGTGACAAGGTGCGTTTTTGCCAAAGTTACTAATACAATACATCCCTCGTACAAAGTAAAATACAATAGCGAACAAAAATTATATTTTAATTTTTGAGAACGTTATTATAAAGAAAAAACTTTGATATTCAAATTCATCGGGATTTTGGTTGCAAAAAAAGTTCACCTATCAAATGAGAACCGTTTGACTTTTTTCAAGTTATTGCAGAAAATTATTCGTTCCTTGATAAAAAAGGATTTTCAACAGAACTCAACACAGAATCGTCAAAGAGAAGGATCTATTCTTTAGAATGACTCTAAAAAGATTGTCGTACGACCATTTTTTACAAGGTTACAGCTGTTTAAACATGGACACTACTTCAGTTAACACGTTCCGTGTCACACCGTTTTTCGAAGACTTTCCGTTCAGGTCGTGTGGGACGTATACGACCCACACTTTTACGATTAAACAATGTTTCTGACCTACGTATATCTTACACTTTTTCAATAGTACAAAACTGAGATTAAAGTTTTTTAAAAATTCTCCATTTTACAATGAGAATACCCACCGAATGGCTTGAACGGAAAGTTCAGCGTATATTAACCCTTTACTGCATGAATTAACAAAGCGTTGAAAAAAAATTGTTTCACGGTGGAAATAGCTTTATTTCATTATCAATAAGACATATTAAAAGAAAAATAATGTAAAAGTTTTATATTTTGGTGCATACGAGACCAAATATGGAATCGAAAAATAACTAGTTGTGAGGTATAGAAAACAGTTAAAAAGTGGAAAAATTGTTATCCGTCGAGAAAGATGAGTATATCGACGCCATGAAAATATTTTTTCTGTCAAAAAGTACTTACGTTTTACTCTGTTATCGTTTTCTGAAAATGAATCACTCGCACCTCAATTCTGCTTTCTCACCCATTTGCACAAAAGTGAGGTTATTTCGAAATATCATAAAATCATGGACAACTTTTTCGCGTTTTATTATTGCTAAATATATATTTGATGGATCAAAATAGTTTGAATTATTTTATAATACTTAATTTGGAAATAAAATTGAATCAAATCTGCATTACCATATATGGACCCATATGCGGTAAAGGGTTAAACGTGGACTCAGTTTTGCTCATAACTGTATATGCCTACCTGTTGGTATTGGTTGCCAGTTCATATCGATGTTCCATTTTTGATTCTCATCCGGAGGCCAGAGACCCGCATTAACTAGTTGTCCGGACAACATCGACAACGGATACTCGGCTGTTTGCATTTTCATGACCTCGGTTGTGTAAACGTCGCCCAAAAATTCTTCGTATATCTCGCGAAAATGGAGGCCTAGGTTGTACATGTTAAGCATGCCGGTCTGTTGAGTAAAATTAGTCTGAAATTACTACTAAGCTTAATTCGACCACGTTATTGCATCGGGAAAACTATTTCATTGACAGTCAAACGAAGTTACAAGCTTTGAAAAAATTGAAAAAATCATTTGGGTCCCAGATAGCATTTGATAGAAGCGTGGTTTTCATTTACCAAATTATTATTTAAATAAAATTGAATAAATGTTCAAATGTAGTTTATAAATTCGTTTTAATTTTTCTATTAGGATTTTTACAATGTAGGTATAGACCAGTAATGGCGAACCTATGATCCGTGGGTCAGACACTGACCCATTTTCAATTTCATCTCTTCCATGCAAATAAGTATACTTTAATTGTCGGTAGTTCTAGTGTTAACTGTATTAAAAATTAATTTACATCGCAATTTTATATCAGTAAAATATGAATATTTTAATTAAATATTATTAATATGAATATTTTAATTAAATATTATTAATATGAATATATTAATTAAATATTATTAATATGAATATTTTAATTAAATATTATTAATATCAATATTTTAATTAAATATTATTAATATCAATATTTTAATTAAATATTATTAATATCATTATTAATATCAATATTATATTAAATAGTTATGTAGCACAACTGAAATTTTGAACCAAAATTGAAATTTTTAATGAAAATCGTCAAGCTTCAATGAAAGCCGATACATTTCTCCTTATTCGTTTCTGTTGAAAATAAAATACATTATGCAAGCGTACCTCGTCGTTTATCAACATCAATGTCTACAGTTGCTCACAGACAATACGCAAGTATCATTAGCAGGTATCTTTTGCAATGTCAAACTTTAATTTCGTGTGCTAGTTAACGAAGGTTACTATTAAATGAATACCTCTTAACAGTACATTACTTAATTCTTCGAATACCTTAAAATAAAGTAACAAATGTGTGAACTTACGTTGGGTAGTGTAAGTGGCGCATTATTAAAGTGTTCATAAGTTAAACTGCTTGGTAATCGTGTGTTACTGTTGTTTATTAAATCCAGAATCGGAGCGTAGGTTTTGTGAGCAAATATCTGAAAAGTATATTAAAGTGTTATTGTCGTTATTATTTGTTTATTCCGCAATTTTTATTACTGTTTAAACATGTGGATGCTTATAAGCTTCGGTTTTTACAATTTGTAATAATCGCAATTCCGGAACGCATCCAACAGGTTTTATTGAGATCAAACATGATAAAAACATAAACAGGATCACTTTCATATTTAATCCTTTCACTTCTTATCTTAGGTTGTGCAATGGTAATTTCCTAGAAGAAATTGGATTTCGGTTAAAATTTTATTTCATGATAATTTCTCTTTCGTTCTATGTGCATATGTGGACACTATAGTTTAACACTAGAACTACCAACGATTAGGGTATACTTATTGGAAACAAAGAAATCCAATTAAAAGCTGTACGAAAAAAATACGTAATATAAGGGAAACAAATTTTTGCAATCATCGTATTTTTGCAAAAATCGTAGTAAATTTTCAGATGTGTAGGCAACACAGTAAGTTTTTCCATGTTTCTATAAAAAATTACAAATTGGGTCATCTTGACCTCCTTGGTAGTTCTAGTGTTAAAAATATCCGAGTACTCAATTGTTTTTGAAAAGAAAACGTATGCACGGAGAATTAAAGTATCAAGAATTCAGTAGAATTTAGATTTTTCTCTTTACTCAGTTTTTTAATGTAATTTACTAACTCGAATCTAATTTGAATTTTCAATGATTTTTAATTTTTTATTGCTGTTACAGTTAAGCATAGTAGAATATTATACCTGATAAAAATTTATATGTCTAAAATGCAGTAACAACACTAGCACTTCTAGTTGGTAAACTTTTTTACTATTTTTTACATGTCTGCACTATTGCATGCACTGTTTTGTTACTTAAACAGTTTTTTATTCTTAAATTGTTCAATTTCTAAGTAGCGTACGGTATAATTTGTTAGTTAAATTAATGAAATTTGTAATAAATATGGTGGTATAAACATATCAATGAATCATATATTTAATTTGATTACACTGTTTATAATTATTTATGTATTTTAAGCTAATAATGTACTTATCAGCAATTTGTCATTAATTTACATATTTTAGTAAAAATATTGATATTTACAAGCAACAGTATTTGTTTGTTTAACATTAACTTCATGAGTACTTTATTTGATAAATAAAAAATATAATATATATAATAAAAAAAGACCTGAACCGATTGGAAAGGAAATTTTTGCGTTTTCTTAACTTCTGATTATGCACTTTTACTTACTTTGCGTTTTTCATGAACCATAGAACATACTTTGCTTCCGTTAATATATAGTTCCTTAGAAGATTCACCGTCGTATAGTTGTGTGTTCGTCCCGGTACAATAATGAAACCGGCACTTGTTTCAACTTATCAAGTAACCACATCTCAGTGTCTGGTTCTCGTTGTGGTGATAGCGATCAGATAAAACATTTCTCTGGTTATGTCTCCGAAACGTTTGCGCACATCAGCAGTATAGATGTTTAATTGGTAACCTTCGCGTGAGATCATCCTTATCAAAGCAAGTGATCTTCCGTGGGCTTTGTAATCAGTTCGTTGCCTCGCAGCTATAAAGCTTCGGGATTAAAAAATATCGCAGATCATATAAAATGAAAGCGATCTCTGTCTACATTATTTAAACCGGGAACGGAAATAGGGAAGTTGTAGGAGTCGGTGAAATTTACGGTAAGAATATTTTAATTGATCATTGCTTTTGTCATGCATCAGTCTTGGATATATTTAAATTTTATTTTTCAATGTCATTTCCGTATGTCATTTTCGTTACACTTGGGGCCTAAATAGTACATACTAATTAACCGTTTAACCCTTTTAGTACCGAACGACGATATATCGTTGCGTATGCCATAGCACCTAACTATTTGCATCGCGAGAGAGCTCTATCTCAAAATAAATTTATGAAACGTTATAAATGTTTCAATTTTTTCTTTTATTCCGTAATATGCTGCTTGTTGCATTTTGTAAATATCATTCTTACTTCCGTTTTCATGAGCTTTTTCCCAAACCTTAGCAAATCCGTTAAATTTGCTCGGTACCAAAAGGGTTAAGTGCTAAAGAATTTTCTTGTATGTATGCTAAAAGTGCGGGAAAAAATGCGTAGTTATTTTTTTGGAAAATAATGAAATTTCTTTTTATTATATAAAAAGTAATTTTCAACAAACAAACAAATTTTTAGATTTATCTTTTCGTATCATAATCATTTTCAGATAAGTTAGAATCTGACATGGTGCTCTTTTGTAATTATCAGTATATACATAACACTTATCTTAACCGTTTGAGTGCCGAGGGCCTTTTTTATTTCCCGATTGAAAATTGCCGAGCGACTCGATAGCGCTTGTTATATTCCGTGTCAAAAAAAGCCAAAGAACACGATTTCGCTGTTCTTAGTTTACATGCAATAAATATTTCCTACAGTTTAGTTTTTATCTGACATTCTCCTGAGAATAAAATTACTCCAATTTCATCTTTTTTTGCCGAAGACTGTAAAATCGCGCATCGAAAGAAACCAAGTCTGCTGTGATAATGACAGGACAGAAGAAGCGCGATCAAACGGTTAAAAAAATGAAAACAATTTTTAGCTTTTATATTATCAAAAACCACAATTGAATGATATTAATAAAAATCGAAATTAATATGAACACAGTCGCTCACAATTAACCTTTTGAGTGCTATGGGCGCATATATGCGTTTGACGGAAATTGCTCGTAGGGACTATAGACGCATATATGCGTTTGTCAATTTTCGTTCTTTTCACTTTCTGACTTCTTCCGTGGCCACACATTTCGGCGTTAACCCTTCAGTGCTGACGAAAGTTGCTCGTAGGGACCATGGAAGAAAATATACGTTTGCCAATTTTGTCGATCTTTCGCTTACTGCAACGCGATTATCAGTGTACGAGTAACAATACTCCCCATCCTGCGATGACGCACCGTCCCTTCGAAGTGCTTAGGCCAAGAGTATTCAGCGCTCAAAGGGTTAACCCTTTCGCTACTACGGGCGACCGTAGTCGCCTTCCATAAGATGCCACTGAGGTATTACGGGCGACTATAGTAGCTCTCCATAAAATACCGCGTATTGTATATACGACGAACGTATGCAGTTATGCGGTTCTCGAATTGTAATTAACCCTTTGACTGCTGAATACTCTGAGCCGAAACGCTTCGCGTCGACGGCGTGCAGCCGGCACTAACTATCGCTGGGGACTGAATACTTTTTCACGCAATCTGAATCTGTTCGGCGGTGTATTAAATTTTAATATAATACAGAATCGAATTACTGTTACTTTATCCAATCCAAAATTAATATTTTTTAATTTTTTAAATACTTTTTATCTTCAATGTATATTGTTTATTCATCAAGGGTAAAGTTTTGAAACGCCATAATTTGATAATTATAATGTATTTATTAGCATATTGAACATTTCGTGTATATCTTCGGACGGTCAAGGAAAACTAATAAAACATACGCATCGGCCGACAATAACATTTGTCTGGGAACAGATGAAACGAATTTAAGATATAGCGAAAATTGACGAAATAAACGAGATTTCGGTTTTTCTTGTTGATAAGCAACAAGGTATGTTGTTTCTGAGTGTTACACGGATGTGATAAAATAATTTCTTGACAAATTCAGTAAGACAGCAGTAAATGATCAAAGTCGTCGCCGAGCGTACATGTGCGCCCATAGTCTATATCGACGGCTTGTGCTGGGCGCAAATGTGCGCCCATAGGTCACAGCGATAGTTTTCGCTGGGCGCACATATGCGCCCATAGCAGTCAAAGGGTTAAAAGTGTGCATGTTAAGACGTTATCAATACCCTGTTTTGAGAAAAGCTTTTTTTTCGAAAACACCGTCAAAGCAAGCTCAGGTTGTAATGAACCGTGCAATTTTGTCGCGGCGTGCTGCAACGGCCCGTTCAGTAGGAGTACCGCGACGGAGAACCCACTCGTAGCGAAAGGGTTAATGCGAAAATTATAGTAACAAATAGCGAGGCGATCGCGCTTCTCCATATTTTTGGCAAAACATAAGAGAACCGCGATAGCGCTTCGCAACACTCAAACGGTTAAATTTTGGTATCACTGTTAGCTGGGATACAAAAAAGTGGTCATTCTTCCAGATGAGCGTTAGACAGAAATACATGTTTTATATAATCTATCTAATGAAATTACTTTATAATTTTCTTTTAACCATTTGAGTGCTGAATACTCTCGGCCTAAGTGCTCCGTGTGGACGGCGGTTGCGATGTTACTTGTACTTACACTGACAATCGCGTTGCAATAAGCGGAAGATCGAAGAAATTGACAGACGCATTTATTCGTCCATGGTCCTTACCAGCAACTGTCGTTAGACGCATACATGCGCCCTTAGCACTCTTAAAAGGTTAACGAAGAAAACAAAAACTGACAAGCGCATATATGCGTCCATAGTCCCTACGAACAACTTTTGTCGGACGCATATATGCGCCCATAGTACTTAAACGGTTAAAAAAAATCGACGTTAATATGAACACAGTCGCTCACAATTAATGCGAAAATTATAGTAACAAACAGCGGCGTGATCGCGTTTCTCCGTATTTTTGGTAAAACATAAAAGAACAGCAACACTCAAACAGTTAAATTTTGATATCACTGTTAGCTGGTATACAAAAAAGTGGTCATTCTTCCAGATAGGCGTTAGATAAAAATAAATGAAATTATTTTATAATTTTCTTTTAAAAGATTAAAAAGATTATCGGAATTGAACAATCGAAATGAAATATCCAAATATGGTTCAAGGAGAAATAAGAACAATAATGTGTAAATATATTCTACGAACTGTGCAAATTAAATTTTCGTTTAATTGCATACCTTAAAGATCATGTTTACTAATAACCTTCATTGAAAGAGTTCGTTTGTTGTAAATTTGTTTCGATACATTTTTATGACTATTAAAAACGCTGTTCAAACTGTGCTTGAACTTGTATTGCACACGTTGCTTTGATTTGGACTTTCCTCCATTCTTTTTTTTAATTATTCTTTTAACGGCTTTGTCTGTATTCAAATCGAAGTTAAATGTTGTTTTACCCTTCGTTATGTTTCTTTATATATCGTACTTTTGTGATTTTTGTATGAGATTTTGATCACCTGATATTTATTAACTGTTTGTTTTCTTAACTGGTAATTCTGAGAGATGTGAATTTCTTTTAAGAGCTTTTACTATTTCTTAGTTCAATATTGTTAATATCATTAATAAGATTTTGAGATATTATATAAATAAGATATTATAACAATAATATTGTTAATATCATTAATAAGATGTAATTTTGTAAGTAATAATAATAAGCTCAAGAAAATTAAATATTGTTGCAAATTTAATAGCATAAGAAAAATATGCATAATTTTCTTTGCCTAGAACTCTTGAAAAATTTAAGTTAATAGATATGAAATTAAAAATTTTTAACGTTTAAAGAATTTACTGTAATTCTTTTCATTTTTTTGGTGAAAATTTATTATTAAAGATCACTCGTGATAAGTTTCTTGCAAAGTGAAAGTGTGTCACGGCGATTTGTTAGAAACAAAGTGTAAATAAGAATTTCTAGTTCCAAAAATGAATTTGTAATTTTATTAGGCTGCTTTTAGTATGTTTGAATAACTTTCAATTCTATAAACTACAAATAAGATAATTTATAATTTTATGTAATTAACAACAACATTTTCACTTTTTTCCATTTTTTCATAAACAATTGAACAAAATATAATCCGTTAAGTTAGATGGTAAATCTAATTCTGTCAAACGAAGTTGAAAATTAGAATCTTCAAGTATTTATTTTGATTATCGATCTTAGATTATTATATTTTTAGATATAAAATATGATTTCATAATAAAATGTACTTCGCAATCAAATCTTTTTATCATAATGAATATATCTGAACAAAACAACAGTTTTTTTTAAAGAGTTAGTCATCAGTAGAATATAATAAGGAGCATTTCGCAAACAGGTTTAAATCAAAATTAAGATAAATCGTATCATACATAATTAATCATTCATGGAATTGATGTACAATTTCTTTTAATCTAATCTGTGTATCTAATTATATTTGATTGTTTTTAATGAATAAATGACGAAACGTAGAAAAATGCATTTTTTCCATTATTTGAGTTCATTGTAATCAGAAGGAACAATCAAATCGTATTGTATGTTTTATAGTGGTGAAAACTTAAAATAATTTTATTATTAAGAGATTTCATAATCATTGTGTTTTATTAACAAATCTTTGATTACACTTTTTCTTTTTCTTTTAGATACTTTTGTTTGTTCAATTACAGGCAATCATTAATTATTAATAACATAATTTAAATGAAAAAATATGTAAAAAATAAATGTAATAAATTGTAACTCAACGATACTTGTTTCATGTTGTACAAAATACTTTTTAAATATCATTTATATTAATAGTGCCACTTTTTCTAAACATATAAATTTCTTATCGTTAGTAACAGCAAGTGCTAAAAAGAACAATTATCTTGTTGATCTTTTTTCTTATTATCAATCCAGTTTCTGTAAACCAGTTTCATGTACAGTCAACTGCATAACCACTTTCGTAGCATATACAGGTAAATAAATGAAAATGACACAAATCTTTATTAAATTCAATCGTGTTTTATTAACTAACAATATCTCAGACATTCGAGAAAGCAATATTAAAAATAAATCGTAAAGAAAGTGAAACATTCTTATTAGAAAAAGAAGTTAATACTAAATTATAGGAAGCAGCTAAGTTTGAAAGAGAAATTGCAAATTTAATAAAGACATTATGAACTATGGTATGATATCTTTTGAAAAAGTTCAAGGAAAATAAAATAATTTTAAATATATAACTAGATGGTATACCAAAAGTACTGACAAATCGCGTTGAAACTTTAATTGAGGATTGTAAACTTTGTATTCTTGATCTAAAGGATATTTTACTGAATATTAAATTCAACAAATTTATATTTATATAGTAATAATTCAATTAATTTATAAGTAGAATATTTTTGCATTCCACTGTCTCAGTATATTATATCTTTCTTTTCATTTCTTCCTATTGTATAACAGTTTTAAGCTTTTCTATCTCAAATCAAAAACATCTATAGGATATTCTACAAAGTATTAAATTCAGCAAATTTACTTTTATACAATAATAATTTAATTAATTTATAAGTAGACGAGTATTTTTATTTTCCACTGTTTCAGTATATTATAATATCTTTCTTTTCATTTCTTCCTATTGTATAACAGTTTTAAGCTTTTCTATCTCAAATCAAAAACATCTATAGGATATTCTACAAAGTATTAAATTCAGCAAATTTACTTTTATACAATAATAATTTAATTAATTTATAAGTAGACGAGTATTTTTATTTTCCACTGTTTCAGTATATTATAATATCTTTCTTTTCATTTCTTCCTATTCAATAACAGTTTTAAGCATTTCTATCTAAAATCTAAAACATCTATAGGATATTTTACTGAGTATTAAATTCAGCAAATTTACTTTTATACAATAATAATTCAATTAATTTATAAGTAGACGAGTATTTTTATTTTCCACTGTTTCAGTATATTATAATATCTTTCTTTTCATTTCTTCCTATTCAATAACAGTTTTAAGCATTTCTATCTAAAATCTAAAACATCTATAGGATATTTTACTGAATATTAAATTCAACAAATTTATATTTATATAGTAATAATTCAATTAATTTATAAGTAGAATATTTTTGCATTCCACTGTCACAGTATATTATGGTATCTTTCTTTTCATTTCTTTCTATTGAATAACAGTTTTAAGCTTTTCTATCTCAAATCAAAAACATCTATAGGATATTATACAGAGTATTAAATTCAGCAAATTTATTTTTATACAATAATAATTCAATTAATTTATAAGTAGACGAGTATTTTTATTTTCCACTGTTTCAGTATATTATAATATCTTTCTTTTCATTTCTTCCTATTGAATAACAGTTTTAAGCTTTCTTATCTTATCCTATATTAATAAAGGTTTATAGTTTTGTTTTTCACTTAAATTTTATGTCCTTTTTCATTAATTTACCTGTATATACGCCAAGCGCGTTAAGCGAACGTACATTTATGCGACCGACTGTATATCACCTGAACGTACGCTGACGACATAAATCGTAAACCTTATCATCGACAAATTTCAGAGTTAGAACTTGTGTTCACGTGATAAAACACGCTACCACGTGCTAAGCATGCACTAAACGCTTCGTTACAATAACGGGTACATTAACATTCCCTGACATTCTCTTGCTTGGATTAAGACAAGCATATTTTGGTTATCTACGCGCAGACTACGTCAAACAAGAAATTCATCGTTTCACTTCGACCGTAAGATAAAAGCCGCTTTATGTTGCTTATTGCACGCAACTATGCGCTGTGGAAGTTATACAATATTCTTTGACGGTGAAATTATTTCCTTTCGTTTGGTTACCCATTTTGAAATTTACGATATTATTTTCGGTAAAAGAATTCATTCTTGCACCATATTTAATTTCTGGTAAAATACAAAGATTGTCTGTGTTTGTAGGAATAATTTAATGAATGTATCGTGACTTGCTTTCAAATAGTTATTGAGATAATATTCTGCTTTACGGTTGATACGCCGTTAAATGGGCCTGACACACTTAAAATGTAGAGGACGTTATGCACGATATTGAAGCAATATATACTTTGCATATATTTTACGTTCGTTGTTATTGCAAAAACGCAGTTACAGCAGAGTCTCGGAGTCATAAATGCATATTAAAAAAATAGTAAACTAGTGGAAGTTTAAAAAACCAATCAAATTCACACCGCGCCATTTTATATATCAACGTAGAATAAAAATCGTGCATAAGGTAACATATTAATTATTATTTATGAAAGTAATTGCTTAGAATATTTGATTTCATAAAAAATTACACACCAAATTGAACTAAGAGGAGTAAAGTAAAAATATTTAACAAACATTTGTTAATATCCTGATTGAAAATTTTCTTGAAATACAAAAAAAATTGTTATGTATTTTATGTATTATGATGCACTTGTGTAAAAGAAATTCTTTGATTCCATTTAAAATTCAGTTATATTTTACTGTAATTTTGCTTATTAATCTTTTCATTAAAAAGAATTTTAATAAATAAATTGTATGAAAACTATGCTTATCATAGTTTTAAATATATAGGTAAAATCGTTTTAAAAATTGTATTTGAATCATCGAGTAGTAATTAATTACTAGCATAAATGTATTTTCGAAAATAATTCGAAAAATTATCTTTTAGAGTAAGATTAAATTGTTCCTCGTTAATAGGGAAATTATAATTTTACAACATGATGAATGTCGTAATAAATACTATAACCACAGTTTAACTCAAACTTAAGGCTGAATCGTGAGCTCCATCTTAAATTTAATTTTATTTACAATTGTTTATGAGAGAAATTAGAAAACTGAAAATGGGTTTCTATTACCGTTTCTTGTGTCAATTACGCTGTTGCGATCTATTATTAATTTACTATACATTTCTTTAGTTTACGTAATCGCAATCTCGTGTCCACAAAATCATAAACGTTCAACTTTTCGTATAAATTCTCTGTTTATCTGTCGTACACGTGTTTCCATGGACATGAAAATTTCGTGATTTAATGGATCAGAGTTCTGCGATTTTATTGTTTTTAAAAATTCCAGAGATCCGTATAAAGTTGCTTCGCATACGTTTTCTTCATCGAAGCAATCAAAAGGTCTACGATCGTTAAATTTTATGTACTAATGAAGTACAATGTCTGAATTTTTTATTTTAATCGAGCGTTATTTAAGGCTGTAACTCGAGGTATTGGAAGTATTATTATCTCCTTTAAAAGGAATTTTAGATACTGCTTGAACTTTATTTTCTTTATCCTCGTGTTATTAGTTAAGTATGCGATGTGAATTAAAAGATGCCATAATGAAAATTGAATGAAAATTGATGAAAGCAGTTTAAATCCTATCCGTTTAAATTTCTTTCTTCAAACTAATAAAATTAATTGTTACATAAACATAATACCAATTTAGTAATAATGACTTATTCATTAATTAATTTCAATACAATAAACTATACAATAACCCATTTATATACAATATTCTTCAAGTAGAATAATCTAATAAGCAATACTGTTGTGATAAACTATATTTACTCACAATTACATCTCTATCTTGTCATAAATTAACTGCATTATCTTTTCAATTAAATACAAGCATTTTAACTTATATCTGCAGTTGACAACATGCAATTAAAAAAGAATTAGTATACAGAAATTATACCTTGATATGTATAGATTTTGTGATGAAAATATTCAGGGTACTGCATCACAAGTTATTCAATTATCTTTAATATTATGTGTTTATTTGAAAATTTGGAAGCATTGGAAAGATGTTTCCTGTGATGTATCTATTATTTGATATGATAAAAATCATATAAGGAATTCTTTTTGTGTTACCATAATTAAAATGTAGTCTGCATATGCATTATAACTTATATTCATATACATGTAATTCTCGCATTTTTTTTTTTTTTTACTTTGTAGAACAAGCAATCTAACGATCGTACAATATTTGTTCTACATGATTTATGATGTTACTTTTAGAGATAACGATTGTCATCAACTTGTCTCATGTAAAACAGTATTTTATAATTTATTATTTGTCATCGATCGTAACATCCTATGGCATTGCACTTATTACGTTACTGTTATTAAGCGTGATGAATTTATTCAATTAAAATGAATAATACGTCTGTAAAAGTATATATTCTATAGGAACGGTACGGTATTTTCCAAGAATCACGCTATCCCCAGCGTCACTATTATCATAATGTTTAATGAGAAAGTAGGTATATGTGCAATTGTATAATACATACATATATGGACAATAACTTTGATATCGTGTAAGAACAATTTTTTAGAAATTTACACATTTTCATTTTCTTTCTGTTTTAAATATTTATAAAATACGTGATTTTTAATTGTACAAAAATTAAGAAATCAAATTAGAAGATAATAGAGATTTTTAAATATTAAAATTAAAATTTATTATTATAAAATTATAAAATTTATCATATAAAATATTAAAATTTAATTGAACGAACTAGTGATTATAGTCACACATTTACATCTTTTCATTAGTATTATTTAACAAGTTAATATCATTAGGCAATTCCAAGCTCCTGCATTTCCTTTCACTTTTATCACTTTTCTATGCAAATTTGTTTAATATCACCTCTATCTAATACGTCAATACTACAAGCATCGCTTCAGCAAGAAAATAAAACTTGCTTTGAATGGTATTCAATTTGTAAACAACAATATATTCTACACGAATTGTATCTAATTTTCCTGTGACGATTAAAGAAATAAAAAACGCAAGGAAATGAATGGAATGAATAACCTGACAGGAAATGTGTACACCAGGTGTTTCCATAATTCATGACGATTCAAACTAGTTATGTGTATATTTCGTAGAAAACAGCTTAATCGTTGCTTAGAACGCGTGACACAGTTTCAAAAACCTTACTACGGTTTTCCTTATCGTCCTGTATGCAATTACGCGATGAAAACCCATGCGCATTCCGTGTGCGTCTAGGAAGAAGGACTTCCATTTCATACATTCACAGTAAATATTCTAATGGCACTGAAATCGACGATTGAGAAACCGGAGAAAGATATGTCAGTTTGACGTGTCACTTTCCTTTAAAATCATTTGCACACAGACAATATGGCCAGTGTTTTACTGACTGGTCTCACAATCGACGGTTCCGTATTATTAATTGTTTACCACACACGTTGTTGCCGTAAAAACAATGCGAGCGTAAGTGAACTGCATTATTATATACATATACATATATACACTGTACTGGTTTGCAAGCAACAAAAACTTGGGAAATGGTGAAGTTTTTTTTTTTTTATTACGCTATAGAACCCACTACAGAGTTATTAGCAGCATGCACATTGCTGTTCATATTAACGGTACAGAGAATACATTTTTTGTCTTAGGAATTACATGAATGTACAATATAAAACACGATAAACAGTAAACGATAAATGTTTCGATAAAACGAATAATATAACTGAAAGTACTGCATTATTATATACATATATATATATTGTACTGCTTTGCAAACAACAAAAACTTGGGAAATGGTGATGTTAAAACGAATAATATAACTGAAAGTACTGCATTATTATATACATATATATGTATATATACTGTACTATTTTGCAAACAACAAAAACTTGGGAGATGGTGATGTTAAAACGAATAATATAACTGAAAGTACTGCATTATTATATACAGATATATATGTATATATATTGTACTGCTTTGCAAACAACAAAAATTGGGGAAATGGAGATGTTAAAATTAATAATATAACTGAAAGTACTGCATTATTATATACATATATATATATTGTACTGCTTTGCAAACAACAAAAACTTGGGAAATGGTGATGTTAAAACGAATAATATAACTGAAAGTACTGCATTATTATATACATATATATGTATATATACTGTACTATTTTGCAAACAACAAAAACTTGGGAGATGGTGATGTTAAAACGAATAATATAACTGAAAGTACTGCATTATTATATACAGATATATATGTATATATATTGTACTGCTTTGCAAACAACAAAAATTGGGGAAATGGAGATGTTAAAATTAATAATATAACTGAAAGTACTGCATTATTATATACATATATATATATATATATTGTACTGCTTTGCAAACAACAAAAATTGGGGAAATGGTGATTTTAAAACGAATAATATAACTGAAAGTAATAATTAGTTATAAATATTAATAATTAATAAGAAGTAATACAGCTACCATTAGAAATATTGTAATAGATATCTTATGTGTTTAATTAGTTTCGTTTAATTCGTTATGTAAGTTAAACTTTGAAGCTGCAAATTAAAAGTCCCATTATCGACAGACATAAACGAGTAGGTATTTATAATACAATGATGATAAATATTGTATTGGTGATCCATTCATTCAAAAAATACGATATTTAATTGATTTCCTAACGATGTTATAAATTCTCTACAGCGTATAGCTTTTTAATCAACCATTATCTTTCGTTCCTTGTGGGATAGTGTTCAATTAAGTACTCGCATTTATACGTGACAATATTTATGAAGCCATATTTTATTCTCTCAATGTTTGACAGTGTTGAAGATACGATACATTATTTAATTGTATAATTTGTAAATGTGCTGTGCCTGATTATTAGACGCGATTCTTTGTACATTCAACATTATCGTCGTTAACTGATCAACATATCCCGATCTTGTTGAAAAATAAAAATGGAAACTGACTGAAACAAATTATCATTAAAAGGACATGCATACAAGTGAATAAAAGAAACTTTTGATGATTCCAGGTTAAACATGAACGACATCATTTCATTTAGTGGTTGCAAAGGTTTCACGTTGATATGCACAATTGTAACTTCGGTTATAATAATTAATATCGCAACTGTCCAAGCGGAACTTAAACTGGTGAACGTGGTAAGAAATGCCATTATTTATATTTAGTATAATTCGAAGCTAACGTTAAAAAAAGATTGGTTTTCGCATTGAATCTTCAATTTCATTTTGAAAACGGAATTTTTGAAAATTTAAGTTAACCAGATGAAAGTAATTAAATAAATGGTACAACCGATTTTTATGTCTAACTTAGATACATGTATATGTTCACAGTTATTCAGACATGGTGATAGAACACCGGACGATGATGCAAATGAAATGTATCCAAACGATCCTTATCTCAATAGCGCTTTCTATCCAGTAGGCCGTGGTCAATTGACTAACGTAAGTATTTCGTCTTTTTAAATTTTCATTTCTTATTAAACTGCTTCCAATCTTCGGCTTTATATTTGAAGAGAAACGTTTTGCTGACATTCAATTTGATTTTGTATTTGTACACCGTTTATATCAAACCTTCCATGCAAATTACATTTTACATCTTAAGAATTTATATCATTTTATAATTCGTATAACGTACTAAAAGTTAAAGTTATTAAAGCGGACGTAAGTTTAAGACAACAAGACAATATAAAGTATAGTACCTAAGTATAGTATGGTTTATAAATATTGTCTGTATATTCATTTTTATTGTTAACATTAGATTTGCGGACATTTCTTTTACATCTACTTCTAATATACATAATCTAAGAAATAGGTAACATACATTATACAAAATTTGAAATTCCAGAGTTGAGAAGAAATTAAATTAGGGTACATTCGTATCAGTCCATCAAAAAAGTCGACAAAAATTATTAGGAATAATAGTTATTTTTTTTGAAAATTTTGCTCAAGAAGTCATGTAAACCTAGTGTTAATAAGATAATATAGCACTTACTAATTAATACAGAACACGAAATTTGTTTAATGTACTATTTCTCATATATTAATTACTTCATTTTTGTCGCCTCTCTGGTCTTGAACTTTTGTCCGCTACTGTATTTGAAGAAATGCAATTCGTTTATTTCATTTATCTTTAAGCAATCAGTTCGAAGCGAAAAGAATAAATATACCTAAAGCATGTTTACAGTGATAGAGAAAATAGGAATTTGTGATAAAGAGGAAATTGTACATATTTTAGGCGGGTAAAATGCGAGAATACATATTGGGACGAGTACTGAGAGACAGATATGGAAAATTCTTAGGAGATATTTATGTACCAGAATATGTTACGGCCCTTAGTTCCGATTACGACAGAACGAAAATGTCACTACAGTTAGTTCTTGCTGGACTTTATCCACCGAATCATTTACAACAGTGGAATCAAAATTTAAATTGGCAACCAATTCCTACGGAATATTTACGACGCTACGAGGATAATATTTTTCTTCCGGAAGATTGCTTCTTGTAAGTCAAAACGTGCTCACAAACTGAAATCAAATAAACTTTCAGAATAAAGGAAAATAAAATAAAATAAAATTCAATGAACGGAGTTAAAGTTTAGCTCCAACAAAGATTGTTTATTATGAAAAGAGAAATAAAATAAATAAGCAGCAATTATTGGAATAGGTGTTATACGATTTATGGTATTTAATCTTTTTTATTTATTTTTAGATTTGTGGTTGAGTATAACAGAGTAATGCAGTCGGCTGAGGGAAAACAAGAACTTTCAAAATATAGCGAGCTAATGAAGCATTTGACAAAGTGGACCGGGAAAAATATATCTACAGCATGGGACTTGTATTACGTCTATCATACACTAATGGCTGAATACTCATTTGGTCTTACTTTACCAAGTTGGACACGTGATATATTCCCAAAAGGAGAATTATGGAATGCAACAGTATTTTCATATAACATCGCTAACTCGTCTCCTTTGCTGAAAAGGCTGTACGGAGGTAACTATGGCTTTTTGTTTCCGATTCGATGGCGTTGCCTTAATTTTACTATATTATCCCTTGATAAAATAAACATTCGTCTAATAGACTACCGACCCCTGCCAGTTTTATGAATTCGAGATCTACCAAGATCTTTTAATATCTGCCAAGATTGTAAACGCTAATTTTCTACCACTTTTCTGTCTTTTAATTAAAATATTATAATACTTCTTTTAAGTTACGCTGATTCGTTTGAGATACATAAGGAAAATATAAAAATATACATGTTTTTAATTCGTAGTCTGCGAGTCGAATGATTAGTTACAGAATAACACTAATTTAACACTAAATTGCCGAATTTCGTCTGAAACTAGTCAATTTGACTCAAACATGAAAATTGAAGTTTTTAACACTAGAACTACCAGAGCAGTCAAAATGACCAATTGGTGATTATTCAGAGCAACCTTATAAATTCATTGTGGTAAAGTTTCCAAAATTTACTATGAGTTTCTGCAGAAAGTATAAATAAAGATTTCTTTTCTATGTATTCAATATCTTTTCATGTAATTTTCAATTTGATATGTTCCATGCAAATAAGTACACTATGATTGTTAAATTATATAATTAATTGTTGGTAGTCCTAGTGTTAAGAAAAATAAAACTGTATTTTAAAAAAAGATTATTCAAAACAATTTTTACATATATATTCTGTACTTAAAATACATTTCCTGCAGATTTTTTTATTACATTTAGCACAAACGCCCTTACTCCTATCCCTTTCACGTGATACTTGAACTTGACAAAATCATAAGTGAGTCAAATTGACTCACTCCGGCAATCTACTGTTAAATTTAGTTATTTAGAGTTAAAGCTTTATCTTTATTTCAGGTCCGTACCTTCGAATTGTTACCAGAGCCATGTTAGATATTGTGACTGGCACCCAAAAACGCGAGGAAAAGATACGTTTGTTCAGTGGACACGAAAGTAACGTTGCTGCCGTTTTGCATGCTCTTCATGTCTATTATCCTCATGTTCCTGAGTATTCCAGTGCTGTTATAATGGAACTTCATTATATTAAAAACGCTTACTACGTAAAGGTATGTACAAGTGCATAGAGATACACTAACTGTATTTATATTTTTATATAAGAACTAGCTGTTGCCCGCGTTTCTTTTATAATGCTTGCTTCAAAATCGACGGACTTTCAAACAAACTTTCATCCCTTACTTTTACCTCCCTTGATTTTCCAAAAATGTTGAAACATGTATTTCTTTATTTCTAACCAAAAAGCTAAATACCAGTTTTCATAGCGCTTGCTTTAAAATCGGCGGATTTTCAAACTTTCATCCCTTATTTTACCCCTTGGGAGTTGATTTTCCAAAAACATTGGAACACGTATTTCTTTATTTATAACCAAAAAGATAAATACTAGTTTTCATAATGCTTGCTTTAAAATTGAAGGATTTCCAAACTTTCATCCCTTATTTTACCCCCTTGGAAGCTGATTTTCCAAAAACATTGAGACACGTATTTCTTTATTTCTGACTAAAAAGCTAAATACCAGTTTTCATAGTGCTTGCTTCGAAATTGATGAATTTTCAAACAACCTTTCAACCCCTATTTAACTCCCTTAGGGGTGTAATATCAAAAAATCCTACCTCAGTGGGTGCCTGGGTCATAAAAGGAATTCATTGTCCAAATTTCATGTGTCTAGCTTCAGTAGTTTAGGCTCTGCGATGATAAATCGATCAATCAGTCAGGACACGTCTTTTTATATGTATAGATGATATTTCTGTAAATATAGGTGTTGAGATCAGTCAATTTATAATATTCTTACGGATATTATCTTTTAAATAATCATAATGAATGAATATCGTTTTGAACTGTTAGCTGATAGAATTTGAAATCCACTATGGGGATATGTATTGTTAATCTAACTTTATCTCACTTCCGTTTTCAACGTGCGAATAGTGTTGACGTAATCAAGGTAAACATTCAATAAGTAATAACTCGCGCTATCGTAATCGTAAAAGTATCATAAAGTATAAGATGATTTACTTACCGCACAACAGCTGTTTGAGAATTTTTAATAATTAAACAATTTTAAGACAGTTTACAAAAATTATGCATCTTAATGCTTGAAATTCTTGAATACCGGAAATCATACATTTATGCACATTTAGTAAAGGTCTTTATGTGTCTCACATGTATTTAAATATTTGAGTACATTTGCATTAATAAGTTCGTATTTAACACTAGAATTATCGACGATTACAGTGTACTTATTTGCATGGAACAGATCAAATTGAAAATTACATGAAAAAATATCGAATACACAGAAAACAAATTCTTATTTATACCTTCTGCAGAAAATTATAGTGAATCTTGGAAGTTTGGTAAAGTGAATTTATAAGGTTGCTATGAATAATCATGAATCCACCATTTTGACTGCTCTGGTAGTTCTAGTGTTAAATTTCTGATATTTTCGATACATAGATACATAACTAGTGTTTAATACAGTTTAACACTAGAACTACCGACGATTAAAATGTACTTATTTGCATGGAACAGATCAAATTGAAAATTACATGAAAAAATATCGAATACACAGAAAACAAATTTTTATTTATACCTTCTGCAGAAAATCATAATAAATTTTAGCAGCTTTACCACATTGAATTTATAAAGTTGCTATGAATAATAACTGGTCATTTTGACTGGTTTAGTAATTCTAGTGTTAATAAATAAGCAGAAATTCATGTATCTGTACATTTCACTATATTCTATGAAATAGAGATTTTTCGCGACACACGTACAGTGGCTCCAAAAAGTATTCGTACACTATGTCTGAAATAAATTCGTTTAACCCTGAAATTCTGAATCTGATAGAAGTATTTGATAAAACTTTGTGGGTATGTAGATCTTAATAGTATACGTATGAATTAATCTCTTCGTTTTATCTAAATGCCATTTTAAAGGGATGAAACCAGCGTTGAAGTTTCTGAGTCTTCTCTCATTTTTTAAAGATAACTTTGTAATGGTACTTGATGAAGCAAAACCTTACAAATAGGAAATGTTTAATTTTTAATACCCTATTGCCCTGCCATAAAAAAAAGAACACAGAAAAGCTTTCTTTTCACTCAGAAAAGTATTCAAAGCATGAAAAATCGCTGAAAACTTTGAGATTCGTTATCAGGCCCCTTAAAAGATATTTTGCCACCAAAAAAATTGCTCCACACAGGACACACCATGCTCTGTACACATATAAAGTTTCATTGAAATTAGAATTTCAGAAGTAGATGAATTTCCTTATAATACAGTGTACGAATACTTTTTGGAGCCACTGTATGTGTAGGAGTATATAATCTACTCTTATTGAAATCTTTACCTGATGTAATCTAGAGGCACGAGAATGGAAATGATACAGTTAACTATAAAATAATGATAACGTTTATTAAGTAAAACACAAACTCTCTCGCACATACAGTCACTAGTTTAAACTCTCGTTCACGTCTCTCACAGAAGCTCTGACAAGACTGTTTTACTCACGCTTCCCCCTTTTTTAGTCTATTTCTCGACAGTTATATTGTTTCCAGTTACACCCCGTCTATAAAAATTATAATTACCTGAATAACAAGGATACCAATCTTTACATTCTTTCGATACATGTTTCATGCGTTTTCTTTCATGTACAGTGGCGAACAAAAGTTTAAGACGACAGAACAACGTAAAACATAATTTTACGATTGGCAAATATTATTCAGCCATTCATTTTTATTGTCATTATGGTAGAACACTATTTATTGATTAACATAGAATACAAATTTTATTTATGCCGTTGTTTTTTATTAATTAATTAATTTATATTCTTCGACCCTTTGGTCTTAAATTGTTGTTCGCTATTGTATCTGCAAAGACATAATTTCTAATTTTTTGTTATATTTAATATTACAGGTACTCAACTACTTAGGCATTCCCTCAAAAGTAAACGAGCTTCAATTGCCAGGTTGTGATGTGCTTTGCCCTTTAAACAAATATTTGCAACTAATAGAAGAAGTCATGCCCTCGAGCGAGGAACTGATTTGCGATAAGGGTCTAGCAGAAGAATACGGGAACCGGAAGTCGATTGAAGAGTTAGAGTTACTGAAGTATAATATAATAAAGTCTTCAAGGGGTCTTAAAGTTAAGTAACCGGTGTACTCAAATTGTAATTGAGATTAAACCCAAATAATTTTCTTGACGTTCAGTGCTGGCAATGCCCTGCAGTATGTACAGTAGCATACAAAAGTTTAAAACGACAGGAAAATGTAAAACATAATTTAATGGCTCGCAAATATTGTTTATCTATTCACTTTTATTGTCATTAATGGTAGAAAACTATTTATTGATTAGCATAGAATACAAATTTTATTTATACTGCTATTTCTTATTAATTAATTTATTTATTTTCGTTGACCCTTTGGTCTTACACTTTTGTCCGCTACTGTAGCATCATAAACGTCAAGTTGTCGCCAAACAATTGACTCGCTCGTGTATTTAGCCTGACGTGAAATTTAAAAATAAAAAATTCAAGTTTCCAACGGGTGAGATTAGATAAGTAGACATTATACAGGGTTGAATAATGTTAATTTTTTCGAACAACATTTTGCAAGTAAATATAACGCATCGAAAGCAACCCGGGACTTACGTACAGTAACTGACAAAAGGTTAAGGCAAGAGGACAATGTAGAACATAGTTTGATAGTCTGCAAATATAATCTGTACATTCATTTTTATTGTTATTATGGTAGAACACTATTTATTGATTAACACAGAATGCAAATTTTGTTTATCATGTTATTCCTTATAAATTAGTTAGTTTAATTTCGTTGACCCTTGGTTTTAAACTTTTGTCCGCTACTGTACACGATGCCGAGTGCCGCCGATATGGTAGCAATAACAATTGAATTGGCGTCATTGTGCTATAAAAATGTAACATGATAAGCGTGTAGAGTGTATTATATATCCCAATCAGTTTCTTTAAAGAAATGTTTAAAAGATAAATTTAATGAAAACATTTTTTCGAATGTTCTCAACAGTAGGCACGTGTGGAGCAAAAATAGCATACTATAGATTGAAGGCTAAAAATAAAGAAAATGCTCGATAAGAAAACAGTGATAATTTAAAAATTGTTGGGGTATGTTTTACCCTACTTACACCAATACCGGGTTAAGGCTCTGTGAACTCTCTTTGATTTGTTCTGATAATCAAAATACTTAACTGACAGTCGGTGGTGCTGCGTAGGCGCTGTATTTTTGAGAGGCTACATGTATATGTATAAATAGGTAACAAATTAGGTCTTAATTTATGAAACAATTTCACATTGTTGATCTTGTTTAAGAAGATTAACCACGAAGGATGTGATTCGTATTTCTTTAATCGTATCAGGTCATTTTACATATTTTTACTGGAACTTGATATTTCTGCTCTTCTTTTTATAGCTAGTGTTACCTTTAACATTAACATATCAAATGGAAAATAATTAGTCTGATTGTTTTTAAATAAAACGGCTATAGTTATCTATTAGCGGCAAAAGATCGTTTTGCGTGCTCTCGACCGCGATCATCGCTCCCTTATGTTTATTTAAATGTATATAAACATATGTACAAATGTTTGTAAACAGGTAATCCTATTTTTGTAATTCAATTATTTATATTATATTATAAAAATTAGACGCTATTATTGTTATTATAGTATTTCAATTTATTTAAATTTATGTTGATATTTATGTATAGATGTAAAATAATTATAGCAGAATCGAGAAAATCGATTGTTCGAACGTCGCGGTTTAAAAAAATTTGTCAAAACCAACAGGTATAAAATATTTTTTTGAAATTATACTGTACATCAATATTTCATAAACATTGCTAATTATCAATTTGTGATGTTTCTTTATTAAACTGATTATCTGAAATGAATTTGTCTATTAAATCGGATTATCGATGTTCTACTATTTTACAATAATGCCATTAATGTACGCACTTAATACGTGAATAACTTAAGAATTTTTCTAATTTTAAACGCTGTCTGATATATTCATCAAATGTGTATTACTTTGCTATAATAAAAATTATGTTTGTATTATATTTATTAAATGCATATGTGTTAATTGTTTTATTTCATTTCTTGTATTTTTCATCATACACGTTTCATATGATTAGCTTAAGTGCTATTTCATTTTAAGAGTTACATTTTTATGTGCATGTAATTGTAATAAAATCTTCTAAAATAAATGCTAATAAATGAAAATATAAATATTCAAAAAAATATATAATGTAGTATAAGCTTTCTGTAATGTTATAATAATAATATTTATTTATTTTTTTTTTATGGGTACTATTGCACCTTCTTTCCAACTTTCCGGCCATAATTGTCCCCTCCCTACGCTATTAAACAACTCCCATACCCAGTTCACTATCTCCTCCCCCCCATATTTCCACTCCTCCCCTGGAATTTCATCCAACCCCATCGCGTTATTCTTTTTCGTCCTCTTCAGTTCCCTTATTATTTCCTCTTTTTCAAAACTTAACCTCTTCCCGTTTCCTTCCTCGTTCCTCTCACCATTTCCTCTCACCACTCTTCCTTCCATCCCCCCCTCAGCAGCTTCATAAAGTACTCTTTCCATTGTCCTTCCGTGATGCCCTCTCCCACTCTTTGTCTCTTTTTCCTTTCTCTGTTAATCAGTCTCCATATTGTTCCTTCGTCTGACGCCTGTTCTATTTCTTTCTTTAAACCCTCTCACCTCTCTTCCTTCTTCCTATTGCATAAATCTTTATATTCGTACCTTGCTCTCACGTATTCCTCCCTTGATATCTTCTTATTCCTCCATCCCCTCAATTTCTTCCTCACTTCCTTCTTCTTCTCCCAGCATTCTTCATCCCACCATCCACTTCTTCCTTTCTCCCTTCGCATCTCTTTCTCCTCCAATGACTCCCTAACCTTGCTTATCATCGCCTCATACCTTTCCTCCGTATACTCCTGTTCTCTCCCATAATAATATTTATTTATTGCTGTGAATAAGGGAATGTAATTACAATACTATGTAAAAATTTGACTCTTCGCACGACTCTGTTACACGCTACAACGTCTAGTTCAATCCTGCCCCTTTTGGCCAGAGAAAACTGTTGCTGGCTCTTGGCCTTTCTCCCACCACGTACCTCGGAAAAGTCCCTCAAGTATGGCCATATTTGGGCATTTTTGGAGGACCTCGCACGTCGCCAAGGGTTTTCCCCAAGCAGGCCTGAACTCTCACAGTCCACCCCTCATTTTCTCTTAAACGATAAAATTAATTACGATACTACGAGAACTGTCTGAAAAGTTTCCGACCTCGATATGAAGACGATAGCACTCGTTAATAAAAGTCGGGGAATGTGTTTATACATGTTCTGATATGTACTCACAAAAATTTCAGCAATTTTGAACCCGCAGTTTTTGTTTGACAATCGTTTGAGTGAGTCGATGTGATTATTTTTGTGAAAATGGAAAAAATCGAGTATCGAGCCGTTATTAAATATTTGTTTTTGAAAGGCAATACGCCTACCCAAATTAAAGATGAGTTAGACACTGTGTGCGGGAACTCTGCACCATCATTTACCACGGTGAAATTTTGGGCAGCTGAATTTAAACGTGGCCGTACCAGCTTGGGTGACGATGACCGTTCGGGACGGCCAAAAACTGCAATCACTGACGATAACGTCGCTCAAGTTCACCAAATGGTGCTAGATGACCGTCAAATTAAGGTTAGAGAGATAGCAGAGGTTATGAATATGTCCAAAGAACGTGTTTGTCATATATTGAATCAAGATTTAGGCATGAGAAAGCTGATCGCACGTTGGGTACCGCGTTTGGTCACTCCGGACCAATGCACCGTCTCACCTCAATGGTTGACATGACGAAAATCTACGAATTACGGTTTGAATTGCTTGATCATCCTCCTTACTCACCAGATCTAGCTCCAAGCGACTTTTTTTGTTCCCTAAGTTAAAAGTTACGATCGGAGGACAGAGATTTTCGTCGAATGAGGAGGTCATCACATTCGTAAATAATTATTTTGCAGAAAAAGACGCCAAGTACTATTTGGACGGGTTGAAGGGATGGGAGCATCGCTGGGAGAAGTGCATAGACTTACAAGAAGGCTATGTAGAAAAATAAAAATAAATTTGTAGAAAAAATACACCAATACCTCACTTTGCGTCGGGGTTACGTTCCAAAAAAACACGACGCAAAGTGAATTAAGATTTTCTATAGCAAACCATGTAAAGATCGAAGATTGAAACTGAACTCTAAAATTAGCAAAACAAAGTGAAAATAAAACTGTATTAAAATTACGTTGATTTTCGGTTAGAAGAGGAATTACCGAGTTTTTTTGGCATGGCGCAATTAGAAACAAAAGTAGAGCCATCTGTTAGAAAACAAGAAAAAAATTCAAGACTCGAATCCAAAACAACGCAACCTCGAAAACCTAACGATGCGCAATGAAAATTAGTACTAATTGAGCAGCGACGCAACATCGAAAAAACGCAAAACGAAACGAAGCAAAGTGAGGGGTATTGGTGTACCATGTTTCATTGTTAGGTCGGAAACTTTTCAGACAGCCCTCGTACATTTGTTACATTGTTAATCTGTTTTTGCGAAAAATTTTATTTTTAAACTGTACAATTTGTTGTAACACTTTCAATAACTTATAATAATTATTTATTAATTTAACATCTTCTCTATTATTTGTATCAACACATAATTGGTAAAGTATATTTGTTTTGTCTAAACAACTTGTAAAAACTTTATATTACAGTGTATACGCATAATATTCGTTTATAAAATAAAGTAGATCTGAAATTATAAGATACAAGAATTTTGTTTATAAGCTTAAGGAAGAAATGTACGCATTTTTGAAGCGTGATGGAGATCACCCAGAGCAAGCTTTCAAAATAGCAAGAAATTCTGTTTTCTTTTAGAGCGATTATTACTAAAATCGTGAAAATTTCAATTGATTTCAATTCCAATCGTTATAAACTGATCAAAATAGAATAGTAATAGCTTTACCGAACGAATGTTTCCTTTTCCTCAGGGTTTGATTGCCGTTTTGCTGAAAGGCACCAGTGAGAGATCGGCACGAAGTTTGAGAGAAACTCAAAAAAAGTTTTAATTTGTTGGACAGTGTAATAAGACTTAAAATACTAATAAAACTATTAAATGTATAGTTTTGGATGTGAACAGTTAATAGTACAAAGTATTTGATACTGGCATTGAAAATATTTATGTTTAATATATAGTATCTCATAGTCAATAAACAAAATGGATGAAAGCACATTAAATGTGGAGAGTTTATTTGAGTGACCAATAAAAAATTCAAATCCTACATTTTCATTAACTCTATTGTCCATTTTATGCAAAATTTGTTTACTTTAACTTTTCCTGAAATTTTTCTCATAATGTAGATTAAACTATATTTTTATGTTGTTCATAACTACTTAAAATTGTTACAAAAGGCAATAAAAACAATCAATTTATTAAATATACATTAAATACATTATATATTTTAATTATTTTTAATGTTTCATGAAATTTGTTTCTACCTTCCAATTTTGGAGCAACTTTTCATTATTTTTTTAGTGCAGTAAACATATAAAAAGATTTAATTTCTTTTTCCGAAAATTACATTATACGTACAAAGAGTTTGTGAGATTTCCCTTGTAAAATAATAACATCAAATTGTTAAATTCTCCGATGTTTTAAATACTCTGAAGATAGGTTTAAAATTCTTTTCATTCAAGATTTCAGATTAGTAATATTTTTTTATCTTTGTATTATGTTGTGTTGTAACTTTTTTTCATTCTTTTATATATTATAATTTCTTGTAAAAAATGGATGATAAAGAAAATAAACCAAAGTTATTAAGTTGTATGATAAAAGGTAAGATTTTGTTAAACTTTTTTACGAAAATGCAGCAATTCATTTTTTGTCAATTGTCTGTAATAAATTTTTGTTCGTTAATGACTATTTTCTATAACAGTTATGGTGACCAGTTTTGTTTACATTATGAATATTTAGTGTAACTTTTAATTTATTTTAAATAAGAGGCTAATTTTAGTTTACTGCATGCAATATGTGCATACAGACACCCAACTATACAGGATATATTATTAATAGCGAACAAAAATTTATTAGTTCATTTCTACTGTAATCTAAAATTATAATTAATAGAAAATTATTAATAAAAGTTGCTTTTTCCATCCTTAATCTGTACTGGTAACTTAAAGAAATGTTTATTTTAGAAACTATTAACTGTAGAGATAAATTTAGGACTTAGGATGATTAAAAAATTTCACATTTTTAATTTTTTTTTTTAGGTAAAATGTTTCAAAAGATTGAAGAAATATATCAATCTTTTGAACATGATTTACTGGAATTTAAGTCTGCAATGAAGCATTATCTTGAATACTGAATGAATTAGAAGTTAACTGCATCCTTGTAAATTTTATTAGAACAATACTTAAATGACTACATTATTATATTATTCAATACATTTATAATATCTTCGCATTTTTACTTTGAATCTTATTATTTATTTTTTATCTATTGAAGTAGCTTATAATCATACATGTTAAATTGCATAGAATTAAAATTAGATTTATTTCATAAAATGAAAATTAGAAGCTAATTGCATTCTTGAAAACTTTATTAAAACAAAATTTTAATGACTACATTATTATATTATTCAATACATTTATAATATCTTCGCATTTTTATTTTGATTTTTTACTATTGTAATCATACATGTTAAATTTCAAGATAAATCAAGATGAGTATAAATGCTTGTACTTTTTCACACCACTTTATTTGAAAAGAGTTTCAAATAAAAAAATTCTATTGAGAATTTTCATTTTATTCTTTGACGTGGAATCAACATTTTCAAATTTAATAACATTCTATACTGTACTTGTAATTTAATATAAAGTAATATCAAAATAGTTACAATAACTCGTAATTTAAAGGGTTCTAAGGTACATTTTACTCTTATATTCACAATTTTAAAGATGCTAAATATTATTTGTGGATCAGAAAAATTTTGAGGTTTAAGATAAAAAATTTTAGTTATGAACGTTACGAAACATCATTAGAATAATGTAAATGATTTTTAATTATAACAATTCATATCTCTGTTACTAACTTGGTGCCAGAAATACATTAAGCATAAGTGACACCAAATCTATAGATTTTGCTACTACTTTCTTAATCTTGCCTAAATTTTAGCAACCATAGATCAAACAGATTTAAAACATTTTCTCTTAATGAGTGCTCTAATAAAAAAAAAAAACATTTTAATCCATGCACTATTTTTTGTCATATTAAAAACTACTGCCTTTAAGAAGCCAGTGTTAAGACCTAGGCTAAAACTCTTTCTCAGTAAATTATGAGATTTCTAATGAAAAAGAAAATTCAATACATAGAAAACTTCGATAATATCTCTTGAAAATAGTCAAAATTAAAACCAAAGTACTTCTGCGCTGGCAAAGCCGCAGGCAACAAACAAGGTTTTGTTTGTTTTTGGTGTCAGTTTGTACAAAAGTTTAGTAACAGATCTAGCTTTAGAATTCACATGAAATAATATTGCAATATATGATCTGATGCGAAGTTGGTGCTACACTGATTATTGGAGCCCTTCGATGTTGGGAAACTAATAGGGTAAGGTTGCTCAAGTCGTACCACTTGAATTTTGAACGAACTACAGCGACAACGGCGCGTACAACCAGAAGCAAATATACATTTGAGTCAATCAGATGTTTTACCAATTTCGTTGTAATAAATAACTACAATATTAACCCTTTGCGCTCGAGAGGTGACTGTGAGTCATCAAATGATAGTTTAGCAAATTTTCTGACTTTAGTTAATTTGTTCATTAGTTAGGCTCAAAGATTAAATAGTCATATATGTAAATTTTACTATATCGCTTAACTAAACTAAATGACGTATAATACAGAGGAATCTTAGTTAATATTTCGGATTTGAAAATCTTTGAAGTCAGTATCATTAAACAACTAATGGTCACCTCTCGAGTGCAAAGAGTTAACACAAGTTTCGAATAACATATTCAATTTGTGTTTATCTGATAAATCCTAAGTTTTATACGAATTTTTCCTTAAGGGGTACGACTTGAGCAACCTTACCCTAATTTTCCACTTATTTACATTTACATATTAAAACTCTGTTTATACATACGTGTAGGTCCTGGTCCTGTGTATAAATTGAGAACTTTAGTCGGATACGACGATCATTGTCTATCGAGGCATAGAAATCCAGCGTACACTATAAGACCTCGTACACGTCTTCAAATAACAAATATTGGACCTGGACCACGGTATAATGTTTCGAAACTAACAAATTATGGACTGGAGAGCTCCCCTGCCTACACAATAGCTGGTCGAGAACCATTCAAACGTAAGTGTATATGTGTGCAAATAGATAGAGAGAAAGATTGATAGATATATTAGGTATGCAAATTAATTCGGTGCCTTTGCATTTAACACTTTATAACATCCATTCAAATTAAAATAACTTTCCTGTCCTATGGTGATTTGAAAGTCACAGCATTATACTCTAAGTAACATTAGTAGAGTACAATTATTTATTTTATAGTGAGAGACTTAGGACCAGGACCAGGAGCACATTATCCAGAATTGTGTCCCCCAATGAATCACGACATCAGAGCTCCTGCTTATACCATTAAGTCTAGAAGTGGAATAAAATTGGACGATAGGGGGCCTGGTCCAAATGCATATATTTTGCCAACTTGTATAGGATCTAAAATTCCTGATAAAGTAGCTCAAGGTGCTTTTTCGATGTACGTATATAGGTTTAATACTTACATACAATAACTATGTTTAAGCTTTCTTAATACTTAACCAACCGAATGGCGAGATCTCCCATCTTTTCCTCAACAAATCGCTGCCACTTTATTCTATTTATTTTTGTTATTAGTTAGTTTTGAACTGGTGTTGAATTTATTAAAAATTATACTTTGGAAGAGCGGAAAATGCATTTGATGAACTATGAGCAACACTAATTCAAGACTAGTAATAGAAGTAAATAGAATCAATGGCAGAGAAAAGAATGAGAGATCTCCTCATTCGATTGGCTAAGTGTTAACTAACAAGGAAATGCCGCAAATGGTCCGGTTCCAACTTGGATGAAATTTGGCAGACTTGAAAAACAGCCAGAAATAGTGGATACGCATTTTCTTAGCGGCGGTAACTCCAGGTTATAAGGAGGGTCTATCCCTCAAAGATAGACTTCCTCAAGTACTGGCTTAAAAAAATTCTTTTAGAATTAATTACAAAATGCAAAAATTAACAAAAAATGTTCAACAATGTTTAAAAAAATTAATTAGTTATATTCCTTTGAAAAGGTACAATGATTGTTCACATAATAAAAAAGGTTGAATTTTTTATTCTAAAAACAACGATATACAGGGTGTTCGGACAGCCCTGGGCTTAAATTGAAAGAGTAACTCCCTGAGACATTCTAAGACGAAAATCAAGAGTAACGATTTTGCGTTTGAGGCTCTGTTTACGAGTTATAAGTAGTTAAAGATATCGTTTAATCCGGACCGTTCGACGCTTGAGAGCGGGTAACCGAGGCAACTCGGTCGGTAACGTCGCTGAGTCCGCAGTGGAGAGAGTCCCGCTCTCAGGCGTCAAACGGTCCGGACTAACCGATTTTTTTAACTAGTTATAACTCGTAAACAAAGCCTCAAACGCAAAATCGTTACTCTTGATTTTCGTCTTAGAATGTCTCAGGGAGTTACTCTTTCAATTTAAGCCCAGGGCTGTCCGAACACCCTGTATATGTATGTAAAATTTCCTCAATAAGTAATGCGGAATTTCCATTTGTTATGTCAACCACTTGCATTCCCTCATCCAAGCCAGCCAGATCGCTCGCGATACTTGCGTTAACGCTGACTGCTTATAATACTCTCATTGATATAGCAGCGGACAAAACTTTAAGACGAGAGGACAATGTAGAACATAGTTTTATGATCTGCAAATATTGTCTGTACATTCATTTTTATTGTTATTATTAAATAGAACACTATTTCTTGATCAGCACAGAATGCAAATTTTGTTTATCATGCTATTCCTTACCAATTAATTTAATTTCGTTGACTTTTTGGTCTTAAACCTTTGTCCGCCACTGTATATGTCCAGTTTAAAATTTCTATAATTTAAGTAAATCAAATATATTCTACATACAGATCTATTTTACCGTATACATAGAGAACTGTTGATACTATTAGTGTCTAAATGTTTAGCTCACAATACTAGGAAATAATGCTATTCAATCATATTTCAATATGTTATATATGGCAGCGAAAGAAGTTCGCGTATAGTAACAAAATTTCAAACGGCTTAATCTTATTTCAAATATAACTTTATTTAGTAAAATGAAAAGTGGACCCCATTCTTTAATGACACCACTATTTCTATATTATTCTAATCAAACGTAGGGAATCCGATTTCGATTTATCTTTAATAAAGAAACTACAGGAATTTTTAATGACACGTAATATATTGCTACACTGAACCTATACATCCACTTCTATTATTTCTATTTAAAATATTTTGTAAATATTGTATATATTTTGTTAAATTTAATTTATATGAATTTAGAATGATTTTATTTTGATAAATACAAAAGTTAAGTCAATATACAGGGTGTTCGGACAAAACTGAAAGAAAATTAACGGGGTAACTCTATGGAACATTCTAATTGTAAGACAAAAATCAAAAATAACAATATTGCGTTTAACGCTTTGTTTATTAGTTATAAGCAACTAAAAAGGCGGGCTATATTACGCCTGAGAGCGGGCAAATGGAGCAACTCAGTAGGTAACGTCAATGACTACGCAGTGTAACATTTCTATACATTTCTGAAGCTCTTCAGAAGTAAGCCATATTCCATAAGTAGTTACAACTGAGTATCACTGCGTAGTCATTGACATTACATACCGTGTTGCCCCATTTGCCTACACTCAGGTGTAATATAGCCCGTCTTTTTAGTTGCTTATAACTAATAAACAAAGCGTCAAACGCAATACTGTTACTCCTGGTTTTCGTCTTAAAACATGACGAACACATGAACATTGTGTTATAAACACAATAAAATATATTTCTATATACTTTAATGCTACAGAGGTGGTATTCCCAAAGTTAGAGAAGAACATATTGGTCCTGGTCCAGCAGCTTATCCGAATATAAGAATAGATCTTATAAAACCTAGTTCTCCAGTATTTAGTATAAAATGGAGGACGACGTTATCAGAAATAGATTTGAGCCCAGGACCCCGATATCATCCCGAATATAATTCTTCAAGACGTGCACCTATGTACTCGTTTGGTATAAGGCATAGCGAATGTGTTGGTCTACCTATTACAGACTTGGATGAAGATTAATTGTTATATTCATTATATTGTTAATGATATAAATTATAAGTATTTTACAAATAATTTTACATATTTGTGATACTTTTAATGTTTGATATAAACGTTTATAGTTTGTTGTACATGTTTAGAGTATAAGTTTGTTTATTATTAAAACTTTTATTCTATATGAATCCAGCCTAATCCAAATTATTTCATGAATAATCTTACAAAACTAATACTTAAAGAACTAAGTTTTCACAAACCACGCATTAGATAAAATCATATTCAAAAAATAGAAATAGTCCGATATTTTATTACTGATTAAGTCTATGTAAATAAGATACATGTACAGTAGGTTTCAGATTACAATATGACATCTACGCAATTGAGGCATCCGAATTCTCAGAACGCCAGTCTACACCTAGCCGACGCACATCGGTTGCTTTCTTGCAGATAGATCTCCTCCACTTATGGTTCTACCAGAAGCATCAATCGACAAGACGGATTGGCAGTCCGCCACCATCGTCTCACGGTCGTAAGATAACAATTCGAGGGGAACAACCACCCACCACGTGCATATGTATAAATCAAACAAGATTGAACTTATACTGATTACAGAGAAAGTAAACGTAAAAACAAGGAATATCCGTTTAGAATAAACTAGAAAATATTTGTGAACTAGTCATAAGATAAATAAGATAACATAAACTAATTATAAATAAAACAAACAAAATGAACGAATAACACCTGCAGATAAAATAAAACAAAAGATAATGCATATCGACTGTGAAAAATGTACCAATCGCAAATAACATAAAGAACTTACCTATACTAATAGTTGAAAATATTAGCAAAACCAGAAATAAATACTGACTGCAAATAAAATATAAGCGAAGCAAGAAATAAATACCGACTGCAAATAAAATATAAGCGAAAACAAGGTAACAAACACCGACTGCAAGTATAGCAAAAGGAAAAAAGACCATCTATCGAGAGTAAATAAAGTAAAAGAAAAAGTAGTGAAAAGAAACATTTACATAAATAAGTAACGAAATAGGAAAAAAATATTTACCGACAGAGAATAAAATATAAGCCAAACAAGGGAACAAATACTAACTGCAAATATAATAAAACATTTACCGACTATGGAGAAAATAAGCACGAACGTATGTATACCGACTGTAGAGGAAACAAACTGGAAGAAGCATATACTAACTGTGAGACATCAAATAAAAGAAGAAATCTTCCATACCAATGTAAAACTAAAAGACAGTTGCCAGTACACGATGTGGGATGAGAAAATTATCAGAGCTGGGTTTTTAAGCTAAGTACGGTCTATCTTAACTTTAATGAGATAAATCGACTTCTACATACATTATCATCTGAGATGATGAGTGTGTCTAAAAGAGGCAAAACACAGGACGCCCATAGAAATATAGCAGCATTCGCAATAATATTCCCTACTGTCAAGACGCGTTCTTACCAAATAGAAATTAGAGATCATTGTTTTAAACGTGCATTTTATTATACACGTGTACCTGTGTGCTATTTATATTTTTTATTTTGTGCAATTGTTTTATCTAAAATAAAATACTCATGGAATTTTCAATTATACAATTTTGAAGTAGGCAAATAATTTAAGAAAAATTTATTGCTTTTCGAGATTGCCTGATACAATAACACAGCAGTGTTTCAAGTATCACTGCTTAAGATAACTTCGCTTTTTTACTTTGATATAAATAAATAAGTATATCGGGCATTTTTCAACAGGATGAAACTTGGAAATCTCTCTTCAGCAAATAAGAAATTTTGGTAAATATGGACTTACCCTAAATAACGTATTCTTCTTAGTTCTTTAAAAAGAAAACAATATTTTGGCATAAAAAGAAGATATCAGTTCCAGTAAGCTTAAAAAAGTACATATTCATCAATTCTATAGTGTTTGTATGTTTATAGTCTGCATATAATAGCGAATATTTTACAAAATTCATTGTTATATCTGTATCTGAGGTAACAATTTCTATAATTCTAACAATTATATTATGACTTTTATGCATTGACATAATAAATAAAGATTTTAATAACTTTATTTTGGAACATATTCAAGATCCTTTACTATTATTTTTAGAAAAGAATTTTTTTTGTTTTAAAAATCAGATAAAATCTTTGTCTATGTCAAACATGTATTTTTCATCAAGTAAGATTTAAATTTCATGTTTTTAACTATTAAAATTTTCTATGATAATCATGATAGATAACTTATTTAAATATTCATATCATATTGAAATTAAATTTTATTTTTAAGCACCTATTTCTCTATTTCTGAACTCTCTTTGTTTTATTATATATTATATAAAATATATTGCTTTATTTGCATCTTACTTTTTTCTATTTTTCTTTATTTCTGGCACAGGCATACGCTCAGGTTATGGAGCCTTTTAAATTTCTTGATTATCCAGGTAGAAAAAATAAAGTAAATAAAAGTTATACGTTTCATTTAATTAATATAAATATTCATTTAATGATAAAATACTAATAATCACTTCAAACAGAACATGTATTTTGTTATATTACTTTCTTTTTACAAACTTCTTAGCTGGTAATTATTTATCTATTCTTTCATACATAGCACTTCTGTTGGCAACATGACATCATCATGTATAGTCTATTCTTCATGCAGAGTAAATTCATGTTTCATACAAAATAATAAATGTATAGATCAAAGATATAAATTAAAATATTAGTATTAGTCTGGATGTAAATTATCTCATTATCAATGCTATATAATTTATCACAAGTCACAAACTGTCACATCACCCTCTTTTCACATAGTTTTTCAAATATCTGTGCACAGTCAACTTCAATACAATAGTGCCAATTTCATCTCGAAATAGACGAAATTATCAACCATGAGCAAAGCAAATGAGGAAACCATGGGCAAAGGTTGTGCAAGAGGTTTTGGACAAAAGTTCACTCCATCTGAACCTTGTGGAGCTGGACTTTGTAAAAGGAGTGAAGTAACACTATCATTTATAAGGCAAGACATTCAAGCTTTTCAACCTACTGGGAAGGACATGACGTATGATCTTTTCATGCGTCGCAACATACAGAAAACAGCTCTAGCATTTTAGTTACCATCTTCAGCTAAAATGATTCATCTTAATGATGTGATTTCATCTCCTGGTCTCCCCTGAACTCAACAGGGTTACCAGTCGAAGAGTGCCATTCCCAATGATCCCGACTCAATCCAACGAATTCGATTATTTTGAAAGAGAGTTAAGATGGGTGAAACTGTCATAATGCCTGACTGTTGTGCGCAGATTGTTAAGTCCGGTGATTATCCGATGAGATGCGTTTGGGATTATCCAGCAACTGTCACATTTGGTGAAATTGTATTTGCTCTCCCTTTAATTGAGGCCTACATGAAGGCAGGATATCCGATAGCCTATGGCTATGAGACTAGCAACGCTGGTTGCCGCCGTTTATTTAACGATTTCAAAGGCAAATACTTTCTTAATATCGAGTTTAGCTCTTTCGATAAAACCGTTCCATCCTGGTTAATCAATGTGGTCTTTGATCTTTTTAATCTTCAGATCGATTTTTTACATTACCGTGAGTACGGTATTGAGCGCGTGGATTGGATGATAAAAGGATGATTGTCACAATTCAAAGCTACTTCATCAACACCCCAATTCGCATATCTAATAATGAGCGGTATGTCAAGCGTGGCGGCATCGCTAACGGAAGTTACTTCGCCCAATTGGTTAGAAGTTTTGTCAATTACATCTTGATGATATATGTATCTTTGCGGCTTGATGCCCCCTTGCAGGATATCAAGGTGTTTGTGAATGATTCCCTGTGCGGCTTCAACGTCCGTGTTCTTCCAGAGGACGTTGCTATCGTTCTGGAACCTTTAGGGTTCTGCGTGAACATTGAGAAGTCTGGGGCCTCAACAAGGATTTCCGACCTGACCTTCTTAGGGTACAGAATCAATGGTGACTTTCCCGAAGTTTAACGTGGAAGAAATCAACATAACTTTTGTATTATGTAATATTAAAACAAATAAATATTCGCATTTATATTTTGGAAGTATTAAGACAAATACATAATCTTTCTCAGTTTTATAATAGTATTAGCTGCTCCACTGGCTATATCTGACAACGCAAAATTTTTGAAATGTATGTTACAAACCTATTCATCAATGCTTTACCAAATTCATGCTTACTTGGTATAACAAGTTTTAATATTTTGAAATTAATAGTACTAACACCGATATCAACGTGTGAATCAAAAACACATTAAATCTCGACATAAGTAACATTAAATTGATTGCAAGTTAATTGCAAAGAGGAATGATGAAAACAAAATTTAGTTTGTTTTTGGTGTCAATTTGTACTAAAACTCGATGTAGCAGGTACAGCGTCAGAATTAACGAAATAGCAGTACAGGAATATGCGATTTTGGTACCAATATAATATTAAATGGTTATCGATGTAGTAACTTATATTTAATAAATAAATTTGTATTTAAAAAATTGTTAAATATTCAATTTTTTCCATAATTTTCATATTTTAAGTGATAATTCTGTCGATAAAAATTTATATTTTTGCACGTAATAAAATAATTATTTACTTTTGCCTCAATAATCAACTAGCTATAATTTGGCACTAATTTGACACCAAATATCTATTAAATTAGGTTACTAATCTATCTACCTGTGTTGTTATTTTACATTTATTTTGATATTAAAGCTTGTATTAAACTTTAACACCAAATTTACATCAAAAGCAAACCAAACATTAGTTGCTATCGTCAAACTTTGCTATATTTTGTTACCAGTTCAGATATTGCTTATGTTACGACATTTGGTGTATTTTTCGTCCAAGTGTTGGTACAGATCTTGGTACGTTTTTACCAATATGATAACAAAACGAAACTTGACACACCAAATCTTGCATCAATTTGGTAAGATTTTTATTGCACAGTTTGTAAGAAGCTTTTCGGAAATCTGACAACAACAAATTTAACTGGCAGGGTTACAAACTACAAATAATAATTTAAAAATAATTCTTATAATTTATAGAATATTAAACGTACTCTATTTATAATAAATAAAGACAATTAATTTGTATGTTCCTATTTTATAGCCAATAAAGGGAATTTTACTATGGAACATGAAACTTACAACTAGTTGCACATCATATACTTCACTTGCAAATCGAAGACCTTTGATTTTATGAGCGCTCTCGCCATTTTTATTTATATGTGGTGGGGGGTAACAAAGTGTGTAACATTGTGGGATTTATAATTATCAAAAAATTGATCAAAAGGAACGCTAGATTTTGCGATGTGGTTATAATATAAATTGTTGCTGTCTATACGATAAAATCTTATTATCGTAGAATCTTATAAAGTTATTAATGCGATTGTTGAACCATCATATTACTGGTGATAACTACAGAGTTTTCTATAATTGCAACTTGGATAAAATGGATTATCGTCAAAAGGCAAGTAAAAATACGTTATAGCAATTTATAAATTAGTATCTGTTATTCCGTTATTAAAATGGTGATTAATGTTAACTTAAGTTTATACTGCTCTTGTAAATCATATGTAATAGTTACTTTAAAATTGTTTGGAAGTTAACAATATATATATATTAATCTATGATTTTTGCATTGTTAATAGCTGAATTTGGTTATATTAGTATTTTATCATTTATCCAAATATCATTATTAAAATGTAGTGTTATTGTATTATAATTTTGTTGAGTTATTTGTATAAAAGTAAAAAAATTTTTTGTATACATATTTGATGATACATTACTGTTTATAATAATTTGAGCAATTATGTTTCATACTTTATTTATAAAAAATAATTAATTTTTAATGTTGGTTAAATATAGTGATACAGATTATTGCTCCTTTCAGATGATTATACCTACCCAGCAAAATGCAAAGAATGATGATGAAGATGATGAAGACCTAGAAGCTTTACGTCTTGCGGCTCTTCAATCATTAAGAACAAAAGATGCTATACATGATAAAAAGCAACCCTCATCACAAAATATAATTTCAGATGTAACACAAACATCTCATTCATCATATAAAGGTCAACGACCTTTAAGAAGAGGATATTTTCATAATCGAATACAACAGCGACAGAATGGAGTAAGCTATTAATTATTTTTATAAGATTTATCATATATTGGCTGATTTCATATTCTGACTTTATAAATATCCTAAAACATCTATTTCTTCAATATAAATCTATTAATGATAATGATTCTCTCATATTTGTTGTAAATATTAACTTAAACAAATTATAAACGAATAATATACAATTTCTAAATTATATTTAGGTTTTTGAAATTGGTGTTTAATTTCAATTGATAAGTGATTTAAGAACATAATGAAGTTAGATATATATGTACATTCATTTATAATGAAATTACAACAGAAAAGAACTTCATTTCTTGTATACCTTTAAAAGATAAGAATTTATGACTAATATTTTAATATCTATGAGTATTAATTGTGACAAACTAATTTATTAAAATAATTATACATATGGAATTGTAAAAGGAAAAGAAATTTAATAATTTAGGAAACTTTACAAAGTACGGATTGTAAGTTTATATGCATATATGTATATATTTAATAAGTGAGTATTATAATTTTGAAAGGTCAAGAATAGTTTCAAAAGTTTAAATTGAATATATATTTACTTATTTTATTTCATTTTCTTTTAAAAATTCATGGATAGGAAAATACATTCAACAAAATCATGTAAAATTTATAATATTTATTATTGTTATGAAGTAATAATAGAATTTTTATGACTAACATATTCAAAATATTATATCTTCATTTATATGAGATATTTATATTAAAAATTATGTATGTTCATTCCCTCTTTGTTCAAGATATTTAGTGTTTCATGCTTTATTCTAGTTAAAAGTATCATTAAATGTTAATAAACTTCTTTTATTTTTTTAATATTCTAGATATTTTTAATTATATTATGTAATCATTTTTGTAAATGTCATACAAATAAAATAAGACTTTTATTCATCAGAAGTAGAATTTCATTTTCAAAAGCAATGTTGAACTTCAATCAAAGTATACTATTCAAAAATATACTTTGAAAATATAAATAACAATAATGACAGTAATGACAATAACAATAAGAAGATAAAAAAGAAGAAAAACAATGAAAATAAATTATTAATATATATTATTTGATATAAATGTTTATAATTAATGGTTAGTAATTTTTATAAATTTTATTATTAAAAGTTTAAAAAAAGATATACCTTACATAATATTAACATACTCTCATAGGAGTAAATAATATTAATAACTTTAGCATATATTCTAATTCTTTGTTTTCTTTCTGATGAAGTTTCTTAAAATACTCATGATAGATAGTGTAGAAAGATAATAAACTTTTCTTATTGAATTTAATTGATATAATTCATATAAAAGTTCATATAATAGTAGTATTATTATTTTTTGGTACATTTTCTGTTTTTCTTTATTTTATGAGTAGAATTTTATAGAACTGCAACGTCAAATCATACATTCTATTTCATTGATAATTGTTGAAATATTTTATACAATTTCTTCTTTTTAAATTTTTTATAGTATCATTTTATGCAATTTACATTACTGTTAAAATGTATATGTAGTTCTGAACAAGTTATTAAAAACATATTTACACCATTTTCAAAAGAAACACTTAAATAAAAAAGAAATTGTTAATTTATGATAATATTCTACCGTGTTTACTTTAATATTACAGATAGTAAGAAGAATACATCAATTTGTAGATGAACTTTCTAATATCTCCTAAAATTATATTTACACCAGTTTCAAAATAATTGGCTCATATAATACCTCATATTATCATATCTTATATCAAGACTGGGGAACATTTTCCCCTCCATCGCTTCTGCTCGGCAGTTAGTTCCCCATTAAGCTATTCTCCCCTACGCTTCTGTTTCTCTCGCCACATTGTCATCACTTAACAAATCGCGTATATATGCACGTATACCTATAGATTTGACGTAGGTAGTGAGATACAGGCGTAGCATAGTGATGTGGTGGGGGGAGTCTACACGAGGGGAATAGAGATTATGTGGTCCACGGGCCATCAGTTCCCCATCCTCCAGTCCTGTCTTATATTATCATTTTCAATTAATTGTAGTATGATGTATTATGACATAATATGTGAAAATATTATAAATGTATTTAAGTTTTGTAGAAATAATTTATTTAATGTTTTATTTCATAAATTTAATTTCTATATAAAGTATAATAAGTTTATATTTTTTAACATTAATGTTATTAATGAAAATATTAAGCAGAAGTTGAAATGATTTTCAATTTCAATTTGTAATGTAGAAAGAAATAGAACTATGTAAAAAATTTAATCATTTTGTCATTTAATGATTTAATAATTTCAATGCACAGCTAATATTAGTGAATAACTAAAATTGAGAAGTAAATGTTATTAATATTAAAAACTAGAAGTCAGTTTATCAGATAAAAAGACTTCTTGTTTATATAATTATTTACTTAGCTGTATATTATATTATAAATAAAACATAAATTATAACATTTAAGATTTCAAATTGTGTGTACAGAAAATTATCTTATATCTTCCATTTATTTGTATATTTTATAAAAGTCATACAAGGTTTTATGAAATTTATAAAAAATTGTTTTAAATACATTTCATAGTTTTAGATATAATATTTAAATAAATATTTTTATGATCATAATATTATAATTAACAAAAAATTCATTTGCATGAATATACTATGCATAATACTGGATATTGTATTAAATATAATAACTGTGCAGTGAAATTTTTTCAATGTTTAGTGTAGATACTATAATTTCACAGGCAATTTAAAAATTGATACATGGATATGGTTCAATAAGCCATTCAGGACATTTAAATCCAAAATTTTTATTTCAAATATCTTTTTCATGCAAATGAAATTGTGTTTAAAAGCAGTTAATTGTATCATTTTGAGTTATTTTGAACTACTGAATCATTTTCTTTATGATTATTTATGAATTTTATATCATCTTATATTATATAAACTACAATTATATAAGATATTCAAAACGATTTATGGCAAATTTTAGGAATATGTAATGTCCATTAAGATAAAAAGAATGTTTACTACATATGGTTTTAACAAATGATGTTTCTAGATTGTAAAAGATTTTCATAATTTTATTTTAATCTTTGAATTTATTATTAATTTCTTAATATATTCCTTCGTACATTTCCAAATAGATAAATCTGAATATTCATATTTCATTTTTTATTTTTCAATAATGGATTCCTAAATACTGCATTAATTTGAGTTAAAATAATATGTTACATTCTGTTTCCATGGGTATACATGGATTTTTGTGTAATTTTATGAACTGTTTTAATTGTTTTAATCAATACACATGCAAGATTTGCCACAATCTTTTTTGAATATTTTGTGTAACTAAATTACAAATTACAATAATATGAGGAATAACACAAATTATAATTGTTTTTTTATAAGGAATGTATTTGGATGACTCTTTATATTATAATATTGAGTTACATTTGTGATATTGTACAAATATATACTAAATACATATTATTTTGTTTGCAGAATTTATATTATCAAAGTCCACGTAATCCAAATTTGATAGCAATAGTTCCTGTAGATGAACGTTCTGTGCTGCAACAAACTGATTTAACTTCTTCGGTTGAAAAAATAACTCCATGTATTGAATCTTACCCCATAGGTATGTAGAATTTTTTAATATTGAAATATTTAGTATTGTAATATTGATGTTCTCTGTATCTCCTATTAAATATTATTCTAAATAATATTTTTAGAGGTATCAAAATTTCATCGATTCAAAGATAAAGGGAGTGGATCAGATGAAGAAGATAATAAAGAACAGAAAAATATAGTTACAGAAGCGGAAACTGTTGAAAAAGATGGTGCAGGTGTGAAAACATCCACAGTAGTTGAAAATCAATTAGAAACTAATGAAAATTCGAAACAAGCTGAAGAAGATCAAGATGGAAATAATGACGATGATGATGATATCCTTTTAATGGCTGATCTGGAAGAGGAAGATAGCTTAGAACGTTTAATGGATGAAATGGAAAGAGAAATGAATGTTGATAAGACGTCTGAAAGGAAAGAAAAGAAAGGTAGCAGGAAAGAAAACAAGGAATCTATAAAAAAGGATGAAATAAACAAAAATATAAGTCAAAAAAGCAAAACAGAAGATAACAATATACGAAAAGAAAGTTATAGTCCAGCACCAGTAACAACTGTCTTAAAAAACGAAAGACGATCTATATCTCCATATACAGTTAATCGAATTTCACAAAAACGCAGGTCTTTATCACCAAGATCACGCTCAAGAAAAAAATCACCTAGAAGATCTCCAAGAAGATCACCTATTAGACAGTCAAAAAAGTTTCAGCGGGAAATAACGAGGTATAGGTCACCTCGGAAGTCTCCCGTAAGATATTCTCCACGTTTACGATCACCTAAACTTTCATCACGATCGAGATCACCACGATTATCTCCACGTAGATCTCCAAATAAGTCCCCAATAAGAAGATCACCTATTAAGAGATTGTCTCCAAGAGGAAGATCTCCAAAACTTTCGCCACATTCCAGATCTCCTAGACGTTCACCTAAGACATCCATAACTAAGTCTCCAAGATTGGCACGATCACGTTCTCCAAGATTTTCACCGCTTAGATCATCTCCTCAATCTAGGTCACCTTTAAGATCAAGATCTCCTAAGTTGTCTCCAAGACGAACGTCACCCTCTCGTAGATTATCACCTAAATCAAAATCTCCAGGATTGTCTCCTCGAAGAGGATCGTCACGTTTAATATCACCAAATATATCACCACGAAGGATGTCGCCTCGGTCGAGATCACCGAGACTGTCACCACATCGATCACCATGGTCATCGCCAAGGAATTCACCCCGTATGTCTCCTAGACGAAAAAGGACTCCAAGGTGGTCGCCCAAAGAATTATCTCGAAAACACGGACCACGATCGACTACTCCAGATGGAACTGGTAGTCCATCGTATACGAAAGAGTCATCGCCAATAATTAAAAGTAGAATATCTCCAGAAATAAGTCGTGTGAAATCGAAGCAGAAAGAAGAAAATTTGGAAGGAACTATTACAGTAGGAAAAGAAGCTGTTGATGTAATTAACGATCCTGTACTAGAAGCTAGACGAAGAAAATTCGAATCTACAAGGCCTATAGATCCAATAAATGCGAATAAAAAAATTAAATTAAGTAAAAGAGAAAACACAAGTAAAAAAGTAGAATCTGTAGAGGTGGGGGATGTTCAATCAGGAAATATAAGAAAGATTAACAAAATTGCAGAAGATAATGATGTTCAAGAAACAGATTTGTGTTTAGATAGTCATTATGAGTTTGAAGAATTTGAAGAAAGTATGGAAAATACTTCTCCTATCGCAATTACAAGTTCTGTTAATTCCTGCATAGACTTAGAAACCCAAAATCCAGAGAAAGAAAGATCATCGAAGAAAAAGAAAAAACGTGATAAAGAATTGTATCAAGTGGGAAAATTAAAAAATGAACTTCCCCTTTCTGAACGTATTGGGAAAGATAAGAAATGTAAGAAACGTAAGGATGTTATTTCGGATGGATCGAGTGAAGATGTGGATGCCATTTTTGAAGATTTAGTAGTTGATAAGGAAAGTGACTTGAGAACCGAGTTAAGTAGAAGAAGAGCAGAAAGATTAAATAGGACGGTGCCAATTCAATCTGCAAGATTAGTACAGTCTGCTTTTAAAGGAGTTGTTAACGAGTAAGTATTCATAATATACTATTGTGCATGAATAAAAATTTCTGTTATCAAAACAAAATAATTATACTTCTTCAAACAAAATGTAATATGCATTTTGTCTTATTTAAACTTTTTAAATTATTCGTATTTTTAACACTGTTATTATGGAAGGCGTAACATACATATATAGGATGATTGACAAACAATTAGCACTGACAAATTTTTATTAAATTTATTAACAAAACACTGATCAGTTCATTGTCTTCATCATTACTGTATTAAATAAATAGGCAAACTCAATAGTGTAATAGCACATAGCATTTTAAGTATTTAAGCTTAACCTTCGTATATTTATGTTTTTTAATATATTTTGGTCCATGAGATATTAAATTATTTACAACAAAATATGAAATATATTCTAATAAGAATGTGCCTAAGTATACTGATATTGTTATAAATACGTCTAGTATAGCTATATTTTTTCCTAACTTATATTTCATAAATTTTTTATATATTTTAATAAAATATATTTTTTTTTTCAGAGTTGTCAAGAGCAATGCGAAAGTAAATCAAAGACACTTAGTTAAAGCAGATGAGAAAAGTAAGTAACATGTACTAACTCAAAACTTATAACTTCTATTTATAAGAAAAGATCTCAACTATAAGATCGTTAATTTTAATTTTTCTGACAATAAATCTACAATAAATATAAATAAATGGATCACTTACAAAAAATATGTTTAAAATTAATGCTTATGGATAAATGTGTTCTTAAAAATTACAAAAGTGTCTATGTTATACACCTTATTTGAAACATTTTTAAGTTATTGAATCAATTGAAAACAGTAATTTGCGTTTACAAAATGTAAATTATAAATAAAAGTATGAAGTATTGATAAGTTAAAATCTTTAACTCTACTAGATGCTTAAATTACATTATTAGTCATTTTTTGATGTTCTATTTTAAATATGATTATCATTATCTATGTATCTAAGTATCAATACATATTATCTATATACAAATTTGTAGGATTATATGTCAATTGTCGAAAATGCTGTTTGTAAATTCGATTCAATATTTTATATTTATTATAAGTATAGCTTTTGGAAGAACTTTTAATATAAAGCAAATCCAATTCTTATAAAGAGATTTTATAGTTGGTTCTTTCTTAATGAAACTTGATATTTTATAGAATGTTTCTTATAAACAGTTAAAGAGCGTTTTTATACAAATTTTGAAATGGAAACAGATTTTATACTCAAGCCAACAAAAAATACTACATGAATTTACCCTCTTTACTAGTTCAGTACTTAACTTACAATAAGTTTTTATATAGTAAGTTATTCTCTTGCTAGTTTTCAAAGGCAGTATCGTTTTTTGCAACTATAATAATGTTTTGATAACAGTATATCTAAAACGGCATATTCGAGATTTCGAGAATATTTACAGTTACTCCCACTCGTATTCCAGTAATTCGTATTCGTACAGTAGGTCGCAACGTTGTCAACATTTGAATTATTGTAACTTCGTGAAAAAAAAGTTTCACAGTAATGATGTTGAGCTCGTTTTGAAGGTAGAATCTTCTACTTTCATACCCTTAAGTCCGATTTCCCCTAAGATTTTTCCGCGGTAAGTTATGATCGTGAAAACGAGGCATGTTTTCTTCAAAAAGGTTGTGCGAATTGAAACTGCTCTGAAAGATTAAGAAAATTTTTACTAACTTAAACGAACAATTATAGTGAAGATCAAAGTTTTCTCTTTGCAATGACTTGCTTAAACGTTGACGTATGATTCTGACGTTGAATGAGGAGTGTTTCGTCGGATTTTGTGTAAAAACATGTTAAATCGAACTTAAGAGGGTGAAGTGAAAGCAACCTTTAAAATGAGCTCAAAATGATTATTGTACGATTTCTTTTCACGAAGTTACAATAATTCAAACGTTGACAACGTTGCGGCCTACTGTACGAATATGAACGGGAGTAATTGTATATAATCAGTGGTACTGTATTGACAAAATTTTTCATAGTACTTTCTATAGCATTTGTTAATTTATAATCTTATTAAACTTATTCCACTAATACTTGACATTTCAAAGGATATTATACTCCTAGGAATGAATTATTCAAAGAAGGAAACTCCAATTTCTTTTCTTTTTATTCTGTTGTTATGAAAATAGTACTAATTGATTGGTAAGGTTCTCACAGTCAAAAGATATCATTTTTCTTAAAACTTGAATAATCTGATTTATATTAATAACTCTGAGCAACCACTTATGTAGGATCTTCTTATCAACCTATATGAAGAAATCAAATATTTCTATAGAATAGTAAATTATGTAGAACATTTTGCGACATTTTTCTATAAATTAATTTTAAAAAAAGTATAATTAAATAAGGAAGTTAGAAGTATGTATCCTTGCAATGTGACCGACGATTCACAGTTCTATAAATTCTACTGAGTGGAGTATTGAAAGAAACTATTGTACCTCAATATTCAACCCCTTATATCACTTAGGAGATTAGTAACATAGAAAAATTGTATTATTAATTTTTGCCCTATTTCCCCTTAGTAAAGTGAATGTAACGAAATCTGCAACACGTTCCAGAATATTCTCAGATTTTTTTGAGCCTTATTTTCAAACTTCCTTTTTTGTTCTTCTTTTCTTTCCTTTTTTTTTATTCACAGCAATAACATCTAACTCTCACATAGTCAATAAATTTTGAGATATGATCTATATAATTAGGAAGTTAACTAGCTAATCTGTGTTATCTGAATTTGTTCATTACAGTAAACGAAAAATTCTATTTTAAGAAGAAAAAAAAAAGTTCGAAAATGAGACTCGAATCCGCACTCAAAAAATTAGCAGTGTTTTAGCAGTCAAACACTTATTGTTAGCCACTACTACATCGCTGACGTTTTTGAAATTAGCGCAACTATTTTGCGATTCAAAAACCTAGCATAAACTTAATTATTTGCACTAATTGAATTTCAGTCATCTAAGTCTTACTTCTTTTGTATATAAAGTATTTAAAACCACATAATATGATTTGATAAAATGAAATCTAAAAAAATTTAAGCATGACAGTTATAGTCAGATGTTATTAACCATACAAATATAAAAGCAGTGTCTTTAAAGATTCAACATAAAATCTGCATTTTTTATCATCATTTCTGGGTTTTTGATTTTTTACTTTTACAATTCGTAAACGAAACATGTCCGAAAAGATTCTGGAACATGTTTCTCTATATAAGAATATAGAGTTACTGTATGTAGTAGACGAAAATAAATCTTTATCAGACAAACAAAAACATTTTTTTCGTTTTTCATATATTAGATTAACGTCGCGTCAATATAGGTTATAAGCGACATTTTAGTAGATACGTCCTATGTGTAACTATAGGATTTTTGGTAATATTCTGGTTTCTTTTATGAATTGCAGTAAGTCGTTTTATTGTAACTTTTTTCTAAAATTTAAAGTACTGATAAAACGTCTATATTTTTCGGCAAGGAATGTATTAATAAAATGTTTAATACAATTTTTTATATTTTTTGTACTCTTTCTTTTTTAGACAATCAAAAAGAAGTTAGACGGGTTACTGTTCTTCGCAGGTCAATACCTGACATGCACGATTCTGAAGGTTGGTATATTTTCATATCATTAATATACATTTTTTGTATTAGAAATTTTATTCTATATTTTTGTAGTAGAAATATTTTATTTTAAAAGTAAATTATATATATAATTAATAATAATTAGCTAATAATAGTTAACTATTAATAGTTACTAGTTAGTAGTAACTAATTAATAGTTACTAATAATAGTAATAACTAATAATAGTTAACTATTAAGCTGAGCTAATAATAGTTAATATATGTATATTATGTATTATATAATTAATATATATTTTTTTTGTTATATATATAACAATCTATTGAGTTTATGGAATTGAAAAATTATATTACACATAAAATGTATAATATAAATATACGTCTCAAATCACTTTGTTAACGATGAACTGGAAACAGAACTTTCATTGGTCAAGACATACACAAATAGCTGTAAAAAGCGATGTGCTATCATTGACATAGTAGGCTCGATTACTTTTCCGTGACTAGTATGATGCATCTGATGCTTTCTATCAATATATTACAGATTAGTATTCAATAGTTGTATTCCATGATTAATATTTCTATTTTTATACAATTTAGCATTTTTTACTGTTTATTTTTTATTTATTCTTTTAAGGTTTTTCTCATAATAATATTTACCACATTTTTTAGTTTCATTAAATCTAGTTGGGATAACTTCTTTCACTTCTCTTTGCACTTCTTTTTTATTACTCGTGATTTCAGCGCATTTTAAATTATTACATCGTCGCTCAGCTCTCTCAGAATTGTCTTATCTGTGACACTTTCGATGTATTTAACCCTTAACGAACGAGCGTATTTTTCTGAAATTATGACCAGTAGGTCGACGGATTTTTAGGAAATTAAATGCTTCATTTCCAGAGCGAGAAAAGGTGTATAATTAATATCGCTTTATTGGATTTTATGAAAACTTACAGTAATAATAGGTAGCATATGAACAAATATGTCCATACAAAAGAATACTGAAGTGAAAATTTCAGAAAAATAATAGGAATAATGTATAGATTTGTATACATTTATAAATTTATTTTTTATAGATTAACGATATATTTATACAAAATTACTTATATTTTTTGGGGGTGTGGTACTTCTCTTTGCCATATTTTATAAGGCTTAAATTATGGATAGAAAAAATAAAAATAGCACACATGTACGCACGACATCGTTTCTCTTTCTTCTAACAGATAGTGCTCCGAAAATGGCGATAACAAACTTTATTGACCGTATATAAAACGATGTATTTTCGCTCAATCCTCGGAGAGGAATGAGGGGAATGCGCTCCAGAGCACGACTAAAAACAATTACCGATCGACCTTAATTGTTGCATGTATAATTAAGGCCAAACCTAACAGATTTCCTAAAATATCACGTCATGCTGCGTGTATGGCGGCATTGGATTTTTTTAGAATATTTATAATGTCGCGAGTATGGCGGCAGTCGTTCGTTAAGGGTTAATAATTTCTTTCCTTAGGTGATTAATGGATTGTTGAGAGAAACACTTTAAACTGTATTTAACGGCAACGACTGATTGATCATAGATTCATCAATGTTTTCATTTTCTTCACTAAGATTATACTAAATGAAATGCTTTTAAATTTTAAGGACTATTTACAACTATGTAAAACTACAAAATATTGTAACTATTGATATTGTCATATTTTGGATCATTTCTTCTAAGATTAAATGAACCTTTCTAATATTTTTAATTTTCTCGTAATACAATGGAATCTGCAGTATTCGAACGTTCTATTATCCGAGAAGTATACATTCCTACTTGCGTCCAAATTACAGATCAAAAAGAAACCTTATATTTGTTTGACACTGTTATCGAACTCGTCCAAAGATGTCAGAATTAACAAGTACCAGTATTTTCACAACTTTCTATAATTCAACGTCGAAGTAGGTACTTCTTTATTTTCTGTTAGAGTTGCATATACAAACTGTTCAGACTCGTAACAAATTTTTCAAACCATTGAGGCTAGTTTAAATTCGCAAAATCTTTTCGACGAAAATATTCCTTATTTTCATTCGCATAACTTACTATAGAGAAAAACCGGAAAAAAATTAAAAAGAAAGTAGAAGATTCGATCTTTGAAATGAATTCAAAATCAATTTAAATATTAAGACTAAAAAGGTCAAAGAAAATAAATTAATTAATTAATAAGAAATAACAGTATAAATGAAATTCGTATTCTATGCTAATGAATAAATAGTGTTATATCATAATGACAATAAAAATGAATAGATGAACAATATTTGCGAACCATAAAATTAGGTTTTACATTGTCCTGTCGTCTTAAACTTTTGTTCGCTACTGTATACGATACTTTCACGTACACGTGTATATTTATATTCATAATTGTAAGAATTCCATTTCTAGCTTTCTCGAATTAAATTTCGATAGCTACATTGCATTATATACAATTGCATTGTTCTATATCACCCCATTCTGCATTATATCAGGTTATACTACATTATAAATGTACAACGGACTAAAGTACATAGAATGGAACTTGGCTAATATCTTGGAAAGTAAGACCGGATTCCATCTCCTAACATGTATAAAAAGAGTTGTTCAGAATAATGCATTTTATAACATATTTAAAAATCATCGAAATCGAAGATGATACCCTTAATGCAAATAAATACCTTCTATTTAAATATATATATATATATATGTATGTAATGGTCAAGTGATTGATACAAGCATTATGAATAGCGACAAGCAAAGATGGGCAGTGTAATAAATTTCATGTAGCTTATCCTAATTTATTACAACAATTTTTTCACAATTTTTGTTAATATTAGTTATAAATATTGGTTTAATTTATGCAAATAATAAAACTAATCTTTATAAAATGGTATACAAGAGTTTGTAAGTAAAATTTTTGCATAAATATTTTTATTATAGTACATAATATATAGGTATTATTAAAGAGTTTTTAATATTTAAGTCGCCGTTAACATGTATTATTTTTCTTTTGAATTACTAGTGTTAGGAAACTGTATTGCTTCGAAACAAAAATAATTAAATCTTTCTAACAATAATTGAGCTTTTTTTTCATCAATATCAAATTGCTCAAAGGAAATGTAGAATTGTGTACAAAGACCAGTCAATTTGATAAATTGATCAATAATTCTCAGATTGCCCAAATGTTTTAGACATTATTCATAATGACCTATCACTCATTTGGTTCATAACATATGTATATATAATTCTTTCATTAACCCATTAACTGCTAAATTTTTTTTTTAATTTTTGACTGGAAAATGTAAAAAAGTGTAACAATATAATCATATTTAAATTATGTTTTGTTGTTAAAATATTTTATATCTTTTAGAAAGTCTCAAATAGGGATTATGGCAGGTTGAATATATAAAAACTAAAAAGGAAAAAATTTTTTTATTATTGTATGAATTATTTTATGCATTTAAAAATAGCTGTTATTTATGCCATTTTTCCATACAGTCCACATGTAACCCGACGTTACGTTATATTCCAAAATCTCCAAATGGGGATCGTGGCAGTTAATGGGTTAAATATATATTAGAAAAGTAGTTATACAAAACAACATTTTTCTATTTTGTATATTTTTGAAATAAATTTATATTTTTATTTACAGATGAAAGTACTCTAGATCCAAAGGTGCCTGTGCGTTTTAGACTGGGTCTTAATAAGCAAATGCAAGATACCAGAGAATCAAAAGCGTCGCGAAAAACATCTAAAAGGCAAGGTCGCAAGGTAAACCATAAAGTCAATTTGGCTGTAACTGATACTGAACATATTTTATAGTATAAAAATTACATCTTATCAATTGTATATAATTCACAAATTCAAATTCTTTTAAAAGCATAATGCTTATATCATAATTTTGATATTGTAACATTACAAATGTTTAAGTTTGCAATGTGCCAGTATTTTTGATTTTTATGAAATTAATTGTATTATAACTTAAATATTACAAACTATTGTTAATTACTTTCTTTATTAATTAGAAATATAAAAAGTAATGGATTAAATAAATGTATTTATCTTAGATTTGCAGTAATAAATTTGTGCATAAACTTGTTTGTAATAGTACTGATAAAAAGTCACAAAAGACACTGTTGGTACATCATTATGTTAAGAATCGTATCAGTACAATTTTAAATCATTTTATATACTTAAATAATAATATTGTGTATATGAAAGAATTAAACATATTTCACATTAGAAACGTTACATTACAAAATATACATTAACAAAGTGGTCATTACAGAATAACAATAAGCTGAATCTCGAAATATTTATGAAATAAGTCATTGCAGTTTGACATTGTTATTAAAATTGAAGTTCTCTTAATTGAAGCCGATATTCAAAGCATATCATTGATATGAAGATATTTTAATTAGCCATTAAACTAAGATCCCGTCATCCAATGTACCATGTAATATTTTATAGTATAGTAGAATATGTTTGAAAAAAAAATTCAGCATATTTATTTGTAGTGCATATTTTTTTATAACAGTATTATTTTATTACTCGTGATCTCATAGTACTAAAATAATTTAAGTACGTTATAATAGGTGAATAAAAGTATAACATGTATTCTTATCAGTTTTGTGAATTGTAATTTCTTAATATCTTTATATAAGTGCCTATTTTATTTATTATTAAACAATTAATTTTTAAATAATTTTTAATTCATGATTTTTAGTAGTTTCAAAAGTAAAGTTATTCTAATTTTATAAAAAATGCTTCTATGAACTTAATACTTTTTTTAAAATCTACTCATGTTATTAATTTCTAGAAATGCACTAATATAATTTCATTGCATTTAATATAATTTCATATAGCATATTCTGAAATGAATATGGGATTGAAATTGCTATCATTTTAAATATGGTATTTTTTATATAAAAATTTTAAATTAAACATTAGATAATCGATTTCTGTAAAATAATCTGAATAATTTTTGAATAATGTTTAATTGTTTAAATAAATGTGATGCGATAAAAATCTTTTATTATGGAAGTAGACTATAATTATTCTGAAGCTGCGAAATGTTTAGTAGACTGAAATTATTTCGCATTATATAAATATTTAATTTTTTGGTGACATTAGTTTAAGCAATTTCTTCAATTTTTATTTGTAAATGAATGATCATAATTACAAAAAGTGAAGGCTATTCATGCATATGCATTAGATAGCAGTATAACTGTTTATTACTAGTTGTTAAACAGGATAACAGATGTGTTTAATATTATTTAAAAAGTATTAAAAAATGTATTTAGCCAGTCTTTTCTTTTTCTTTTGTAATATGGTTTAAAATATTGGAATATCGAAAGCTTATGATCTAACAACATTAATGGAACATTAGTTTTATTAAGAGATGATAAACGTATCTGTTTTTTTTTTGTTTAGGAATAGAGTAAACGTGTGTTCTCCTGATTGCATATTTATATGAAGAGTACATAGCTGTTCATCTTACCTCCTATTTTATTATCAATATATGAAGATAAGATCTATTAATGGTTTAATTGTATCAAACATTTCATTCATGTAGAAAAAGTATCTGCTTTATTTGGCGTGTGACCTAACATAAAAAAAGCAATGGTAACATTCTTGTAGAAGACAATATCAATATTTTAAAATACTTTATGTATGATTGTATCTAATTATTTATTATTAAGCATTATCATAGATAGTTGATTACATTTGATTGTAAATCATTTGTTGTGTTAAAGTATTTGTAAATAACTTACATCAGTCACTCATTTAATAAATAAGCATTATTAATAATCCCAAAGTCACCTTTTGTAAACCTAAGTATATTAATATTTTAAATAATTCTGTATAAATGATTCGTCGATTGTAAATAAGAATATTGTTAATAAGTGTATGCAGAGAAAGAAATCAGTTGTTGTATATCATGTAAATTGAATTATTATTAAGCTACTCAATATATTACATAAAGTGACCTATAGCATCAGAACAGTAATTTTATTAAAATATATATTTTTTACACAATATAGTTCAAAAATAACAAACACGAACTTCTTAAAATAGTTGGCAAATTATATTCTAAAAAGGCTTGCTTTTATTTGTTATTTTATATTTTAATTATAATGCATAGTGCAAATTATCATATTTAAACAATTGTAAAATAAATATTGTGTGCATATATTTAGAATTTATATGTACAATTATTATTATATTATGACTTAATTATATAACTTTCCAGAATTAAAATTATTCAGTAAATTGCAGTTACGTTTTATTCTGCTTTATCATTAGATTCTCTATTATATCATTAAAAGAAAATCTTATTGGATATCCACCTTGTATGTTACATAGTAATAATGAAAGTTTCATTAAATGATTATTTCTTATTATATTATTGCCCTACTTATTTTGTTTTCATCATTAGCTTATAAAATCCATATTGAAAGCAAATTGTTATCATATATACCAATATACTAATATACTGATCTATATTTTATTAGATCTTTTTTAGATATTTTAAATGTTATGTTTAATATATGAGATAACATACCTCATAGTGTCTGTTATTTTTAATTTAATGAAAGATTATTAGCCATATTAAAATTTGATATATAGGAAATTTCTTTCACAGAAATTTTGTTATCAAAAGTACTGCACAATCTTAAATTAATTTAAAATATACAATTTTGTTATATAATAAATAGTGATCCAGACAACTAAAATGAATCATATATAACTCATTTCTGACTTAAAAGGACAAATTGAGAAAAAAATAAACGGTTCACAATAAATGGTTTCTTAATTTTAATCTTGAAAATGTAGCCCTTTTTGAACCATTTACTTTCTTCTTGTAAATTTGCCTGTAGTTTTAATCAGAAAAGAAATATATAAAAATGTTAATTGTGTATATAAAAAAGAAATACTTTTGATCATCACATTTATACTATGATTTACATTTTGTTGGTCATATCATAATGATACAAATTTAAGTATTTTTTAAGAAGGGCAACGTAATGCTTTATATTAATCAAACTATGTTTCTTATAATCTTTCGTTTATATGCTTCTATGCATATATTTTAAATATCAACTCTGTGAGTTGAATAGTAGACACATTATTGTTGTACATATAAAATAACTCAAAGGACTTGCAATTGTTGAAGTTGTCTGTCATACAAAATGTGATACACAATAAGACTTTTTCTCATTGATAGTAAGATATTTACTTATTGTAGAATAACACAAATAATTCTATTTAATCTGAAGATAAAGCATAAAACATAGAACATATTTTATTAACACAAAATGCTCCTTTGTATTTTAATCTGTTCATATCTTCTAACTTTTTTTTATTATCAATTTGTATGCATAATTTAAGTACCTTTAACTTAAATAAATCTATATAATAAGTAATATTTATTGAAAAGTACTATAATCTGTCCACGAATTTCACTTCTGAGTGTTATTCTATAATAAGACTGTAATAAATCCGTAAATCTGAATATTGTTGTTATGATGTTTGGTTTGTTTATCTAATTTTTGTCATTATAGTAAATACAGATGGAACTTCTTAATTATAAGATTTTTTTGTATAACAATATTGAAATGAAGATTATATGTGCATGAATATATCACTATATATCTAATTCCTTTATCCGTCTGTAATTTGCTACATAAATTATTCTTATTATTGCGTATAATTGTACTATTTGTATAATTGTATACTTGTACTTAAATTTTTTTATAACAAAATATAGGCATTAGAGTGTTTAGACTTAACAAAATACAAATCTCAAATATGAATATAAACTAAGGTAAATAATATTTAATTCATATATTATTTGCAATAAATCAAAATTCTCGTTTCAGAAAAATATAAAATAAAATATTTTTAACTTAATTGTCTAATTTTATTCCTCATTATCCTAAAACTTAAAATTTCTAAAATTTGTATGATCCTTAATACTGTATGTAAATGGAAAAATCAAATGTAAAGTTATAAAACGTTAAATGAACTATAATTAATTTTTTTTTTTAATTTGCTATTGCAAGATCATTACATATATATATATAAAATTAAAATTTGTGTAGAGATTTTGATATATAATTGTATTAAACTTCTAATAAAAAGAATGATTATATTATATCATATAATAAATTATACATATTTGATCTTTTACATACATTAATATTTCTTTAGGTTGGAATGTAAAATGTAATATGTAACATTCTTATATTTATATTTTTAATGTTCATAATGTAATCTTTGGGTTCCCTGCTTTTAATTTGTTTGTTGATCTTCAGAGGTAAGGAGAGTAGGGAGTTAAATTACAGATTTCGCAAAATATCAAAATATAACTGAAAATTTTAAAAATTAAATTGTTTAACGTCATAAATGTAATTTAAGGGAACAGTTATAATTATCAAATATAGCATTCTATAATTTCAACAACAAATGGTATGTAAAAAATTTGTTTTATGCTTTCAGATAATTCGGAAAATATCGTAGAAATATTATTTTTAGATTACAATTCAATATTTAACAAAAATTTAGAGCAGCGATTTTATTTATTTATTTATTTACTTTTATTAACGGGTAACATTTACCCTTTGGCAACAAATAAAAAAAAAGAGGGAAGGAAAATTAAAACCTAATGTACAATAAAAATGAGTACAGTTTTACACGTTACTTAAGATTTCTTAAAACAGTCTTCTTGAAGGTGATTAGCGTTTCACTAAAGAAATCAATGATAATTATTCTCCCCTAGTAACGATAAGGAGCAATATAAAAGAAGTTTTTCAGCTTAAGATATCTATTACGGAGGTAGAATTTTAATAATTTATTTATTTATTTATTTCAATATTTATTCAATTTAGGCATAAGCTTTTTGTACATACAGAGTAATGTAATATATACTTATAGAACTACATATAATCGATGAACGAATAATTTATATAAAAACAAGAAATAAAAAGCGAAACTAAGCGTTGTTGAAAAAATAAACTAACTTAACTAACTCTTCAAGCAATCAGAGAGAGAACGAATATTGATATACATTTTTATGTCGTCTGCAAATATTAAGCACGAAGCTGAATTTGATGTTGGGAATGTAGGATTTAATCCGGTTTATGTAGTAAGAGTGACAAGTTTTGGACAGTGGATACTTCTGCTAAACTAATAAAAAAATGTTTCAAACAAAAAATTTATCAGTTTCCTGTTGGCTATTCGGTAGAATATTGAATTTGAAAAAGTTAATCTGTTTTTAATAAGAAATTGAAGTCACCTTGACTTTTTTAAATAGCATTGCATATTTTTTACTTCATATTATTATAGCTCATACCAAGGTGAATTCAACGACTACCTATAACACGACCTTTGGATAACCTTGAATTGAAAAATTTGAGTTCTTATCCTTGAATTCGGTTTGTGTAATTACAATGTATACAAATACGATAGAGACTAGGAAATAAGTAGTCTATTTATTAGTAGAGGTGTTCTTGTGGCTACTCATATTTCTTTCCCAAGTTATATTCTAATCACCGTATCGTGTGTCGAACAGATGTTTGTTGAAGTTCGTTACAATTTCAAAATATTGATCATTGACTCTGCTTACATACCTCCGGTCAGCAATCCATACTTATACTTAGAATACAGTAAAACCGTTGATGAAGAGTATGTATGGCTGTTATCTGCGACTCTCATCTTCATTTCTTGCAGATTATAATTTACCTAACATAAGAAGAAACTGGGATCAGGCTAGTAACCTCATATACTCTTCTTCTTCCTATACGTTATATCGACAAGCTAGTATCCTTCGTGAACACTTCAACTATTTTAATTTACAGAAGGGTGGCCAAATTTGTAATAATCTCGGTAGGACATTAGATTTCATCTTCTCTTCTTTTAAGAATCTCAGTGTTGAACTCCTTAAATTTTCTCCTCTTGTCTCATGTTATTACTTTTCATAAGGCAGCAATAAAAGTTAAAAAATTTAGAAATGCTGACTACAAAACTAGCAATAATTACTACTGTTCTATCGACTGGGATAGTTGCCTAATTTATCTGTCGATGACCAAGTGAATGTCCTATATTCGCACTTATACTTTTGTATTGATCAATATGTTCCAAATAATCTTGTATTTTGTTCATCTTATCCAAGTTGGTTTTCACGAACAGTTATATTTACTATCAAAACTAAAAAAAGTTCAACTACAATTCAAGCGATACAACCAATATTCTGACTATATCACTTTCTGTAGATTAAGATTGAAATGCAAATACCTCTCACACAAATGCTGGTTGAATTCTGTTAGCCATATTGAAAATAGTATTCCATCCAATCCTAAATTATTTTGGAATTTTACCGATTCTATGAAAATAACCACGGATGTTACATTGATAACAATCATTTAGCGGAAGACACTTTACTGCAAATACGTTCGTTCAATCCATTGAATCTGTTTACAATAATGATAAAAACTGCTTTGATGATCATAACTTTACATTTGATTATAACCTTAACCTAAATCGACTGAATATCGATATAAAAGAGAACTTTGACCATATAATTTACAGGGAAATACTGGAGTTCCGGCAATAATAGTATATATTTTATATTTATCAAATGTGTTTTTATTCTGTCACGAATTCTACAGTTAGTTTTTAACAATTCACTCAATGCCGATCATTTTCCACACATCTGGAAAACGCGTTATATGTTCAATACATAAATTCAGCGGTAACTTAAATATTGTTAACTACAGACCTATAAATATTCAGAATATAACTTCAAAAGTTTATACTAACATCAATGAAAAGAGTTTTTACCAAAATTACTAACCAGCCTCTAATGGAGACCAATATATCCCTCGTACAAACTAAAATACAATGACGAAAAAAAATTAATTTCAACATTTAAGAAAGTCATTGTAAAAAGGAAGCTTCGATATTCAAATTCACAGTGATTTCAGTTGCAAGAAAAATTTTCCTACTAAATGAAAACCGTTTTAATTTTTTCACATTTTTATGAAGAATTATCTTCATTTTTTTAATCGGTTCTTCATAAAAAAGGATTTCCAAAAGAATTCAGCTTAGGATTGTAAAATAAAAGGCTCTACCCTTTAGGATGATCCTAAAAAGATCATCGTACGACCTCTTTTTACAAAGTTACAGCAGTTCAAAAATGGACAGTATTTTAGACGAATGTAGACTCAGTTTTGCTCATATATAACTGTAAATGTTTATATACATTTTTTTCATAGATTACATGATCTCAACTAAAGATATCGGAGAAACAAATGAATTTTTATATGTCAACAAGTTTCGATTTCTATCCCAAGTTGCCGAGACATCTCTGAAGAGCTGAGGCTTTTTCGGTTACACAGTTTGACCATATGATGTAATCGTATCACTTTACCGACTGGGAACCTATTAATGGGCTTTATCCATGCTTCGTTTGTAAATTTTGTGGACGACTTACACTGCGGCGACTATTTTGAGCGATATTGTATATATAGTATAAATAAATATGATTGTATTAATTACGTAAAGAAAATCGATTCATTTGCGTCAAAATGAGCCGGTCGGAAGTGCGTAGTAAGCTGAGCCACAAGTAGTCGGTAAAGTTATATGATAGAAGCAAAAGCCACATAACCCGACACCTGCTCTTTTTATGTGATCTTAACAAAGACTGTCTTTCTTCTGCAGAGTCTGCTCTTCCTTTTTGTCTCTTTTTAGCTACGGGCAATGCTTTTCTCGTTGCTAGGACTAGCTGGTGTTTTCAAGTTGGGGATACAGTCCACGTAACTAGAAAACTAACTTGTAGGCTTAACTTCAAACCGAAGGAGTGAGGATTAGGTAACGCAGGGCTACCGAACTTCTTCCCCGCCTATGCCGTTCGTCCCCCACCATCAGTCAGTCGGTTCTCCCATCAGCTACCACATTAGACATATCATGTCCCCCACTTCATGTATCTTAAGAAGCATCCTCCATCTCGGTCGACTGATCGCTAATATAAGGCAGTATAATTGTTATATTGTGTAACATAACACGGCAGCATTATATTTAAATCGGCTGTGCAGGGGCATATATTATCTATATGCGTCCTCTCTCTGCCTCTTTCTTCCTCAGCGCTCCACTCAGTTACTGTACAGCAGTCAACTAGATTTGGTGGGGGGCGTTCAACGAAGCAGCAAAGTCGGAGAAGGGACAGCGTGTGGCTCGCGAGTCGCAAAAGTTCGACAGCCTTGAGGTAGTGAGGCGTAGCGACCCTCGTTGCCTTGCACCACAGTAGCAGAGTGAGGGACATGCCGCAACATGTTGGTGGGGGTGCTGAGAGTTAGTAACATCGAGAAATTTCTTCCAGATGTTGACTTCTGAGCCTTTTGACCGTTTACAGTTAATGCCAGTGTTACCCTTCGGAAATTCTCCGTTTATGATACGTCTCTGGCGAATTTCTAAAACTACATACCATAAATTACACTTTCTCTCGCGGGGATAGAATTCTAATCATAAAAACATACGATTAAAAATCTTGGTTCTGAAGGAAGCATTACTTTGATGTTATTAGCTTTCTCTTCTGTTTTTGTTGTTGTAAGTAATGCATGGAAATCGAGCATTTTTTAAAACGAGGACATGTACTCTTTTTATAGTTCAATCGACTTAGATCTTGACTTTCTATAAAGAAAGTTCTACTTTTTTAAGAAACATTTTGGTTATAAAAAAAATTGTATAACAGTATTCGTATAATCAATTTTGCTGCCTTCTTTTGTGGGGAGAATTGAAGAATAAAATATGTATACTAATAAGTGTGAAATGTTTGCGTTAACGTGTTGTTAAAAGATGTAGGAATATCCTTATAGAGATGTTAAGTAATGCGTTACAAAAATGTTTATCTACCATCGGTCATTATGTTAAATGCGTTCTGTAACAGGTAATGTGTAATAATGCGATGAATACTTATTTAAACCTAAGCATTTTCAATGAATAAACTTTATAGGTAATAAAATCTAGTCTTACAGAATCTATATTCTCTAATCATAGAAAATATAATCGTACTTGAAATGTCACATAAATTTGAGTCGTTAGCCTTAATCATTTTGTAGAAAAAAATCTCTTTTGTAATTTAAACAAAAAAGAAAAATACGAGTTACTGTTCCACAGTATTTTAATTTCTTAAAGCGATGATTTCATTTAAAGAAAAATAGATTCGATCTTCATATCTTCTCTACGCATCTACTTACAAAAAAGAAAGAATTACATCAAATTATATTTTCCTTGAAATCATTCAACTTCTGCCTATTCTACTTTTATCAATATATATAATTAACAATTTTGTAAGGAAAAGCAAAATTGGAAAGTAAAATATTTTCATTAAAATTTGTTGAGGATTTTTATGTTAAGAACTTCAAATTTCATTTTGAAACTATACATTTTATTACATAAAAGTAAATTTAACTTTTTGTTGTAAAGTTATATATCGTTATATGACTTTATGTAGTCATGCGATGCATGACCATTTATTTCCCCTTCTACTTGAAAAGTCCCAGGAGACTGTAAGGATACAGAAGATGTAGAATTTGAAAAGTGACTATATAAATCTTCGTCCGCAATGCGTGCAATTATTTTCCTAATTTCGCTTTTCAAGCGAGCCTTATTGAATTGCGACTTTAATGTTTTTAGCTCCAACGCTACATGTTGACCAAACTGATCGTCCTCATCGAATTCCTTGTAAGGACCTTTTGATACAGGTTTAGGATCATGATCATCTTCATCTTCATCTTCATTTTCATCAATTCGTTTCCGCTTCCTCGGCATTATTATCTTTTTTAAGCTATCCTCATTTTCGAGTTTCCTCTCACAATCGCTTATGTTTCTCGTTTCGCTTGCAGCTTCGCTCTGAAATTATTTATTGTAATAATTTAATTAATTTTTAATTGCAGTCAGTTAAAAAAATATAACAATATAAAATCATGATAATATTTTTTGCAATTTTCTGTGAAATTAAAGTTTAGCGACTTTTCTCAACTTTACTATTTTAATTCAGTTTCTTTAAAAAAAACACCTTATATCATCTCTAAAACAAGGAATTAATTGAGGAAACTTGAAAAAATAATGTACTTCTTATTTTTATTTAAAATATCATATTTGTATCATGTTTTCTATTTTTTTCCTATTCTACTACAATTCAGTATTAATTTAAAAAGAAATTTTTTAATTTTGATACAAAAATTATCACTTTTTCCTTTTCCACGCAGTATCGAAAGAGTTAAGATTTATTCAGATCAGTAACAAATTTTCGAATTTCGCGTTTTCTTTAAAAAATAAAAAGAAATTTTCTCAAACTCTCTCGATTGATTTCCTGCTAAAAAAAAATTTGGTTGTAACAGCCAAAATTGGGAAAAATCACTAAACTGTAGCGTTATCCAATTTCTAACTACGAGAAATGGTTCTAAAAGATTATAAGCGTTTTATCTTTGATGAAATTTTCCCCATTATTGGGAAATATAGATGGCAATCATATTGTTAAATCAACTGTATTATTTTATTAGTTTTTGATAATTTAGAGTATAAATATATTTATTATTATATAAATTATAATTTATACGTTAAATTCAACGGAAAAATTGATCAAATTTTTCAAAATTTTATATTAATCCTCCGAGTACTACAGCTCGCAGAACCATGCCAGAGTTATTTCTGACTCTCACCGACATTACAAGCATTATAAGAAACTGAGACCTGTGTTGTTTGTTTCACCACCACTAATTGTGTATTTATGATGTGTGTACTAACAGTAGCGGACAAAAATTCAAGACGACAATACAATGTAAAACATAATTTTATGGTTCGCAAATATTGTTTATCTATCCATCTTTATCGTCATTTTAATAGAACACTATTTATTGATTAGCATAGAATACAAATTTTATTTATACTGTTACTTCTTATAAATTAATTAATTTATTTTTGTTGACCTTCTGGTCTTAAACTTTTGTCCGCTACTGTGCGTTACTGCGATTAACACAAATAATGTGTTACCACTCATAAGCAACGAGATTTTGTTGACTCTGGCACAGCACATATACGGAGAGTTAAACGATGGACTGGAATTAGTCCAAAACTTGCTAGTAGTAAATCTCTGACAGAAATATTTACATATACGTATATCTATTCTGTGATACTTAATCGTTGAGGTATATACATATTAAAACTTTATTTCGGAATTAACCAGCATTTTTAAGCGAAATTACACTTTTAATTATAAATTGTCTAGAACACAGCATGCAGTAGAAAATCCGTTTGTAATGAGTATTAATCAGTTTTGAATTTTACAGAAATCGATAAATCTCAAACCAAAAATTGTAACAGACTTCGTTCTAGCAATATATATGCTACGTAACTTCTATTAATTTCAAGTTCTTGACGTATACATTATTTAAATCTGAAATTGATTAATAATAAATACCAGAATTTAGTATTGGGTAGTTAGCGACATAAAAACCCTTCTAAGCCAAGTGAAAAATTATCTTCAGAAAAATAGAATTAAGGACTGAAAAAGTAGTGGCTTTGAGCTTTAAAATAAGCGGAGGTTCACCTCTGTACGATGTTTTTTAATGAAGTTACAGCAGTTCGAAGGTTGACAATTTTTCAGTCTCATATTTTATGATTTCTTAATTTTACCGAATAGTATATCTGGAATCTTCAAATTTTCATTGTACAATATGTATAAACAATCGGTTAATTTTCATATCAAGAATTGTTATTTTACTTTTATGTATACTACAAATAAAATTAAATATTGGGTGATATTAAAATATCAGTATTATAATGAAAGTACATATAATAACTTTCACATATCATGTATAATAATACTTAATCATGGTAATACTAAATATTCTATTAATAGCACTTTTAACATATTTTATTCCATAAATATTTGTTATGATTATATTTATCTAATGTATATTACAAAGAATGTTTGCATAAACGTAAAGCATTGAAAATAAACAATAAAAAAAAAAAAAATTTACAAATATATGATTTATTTACAGTCCTGAATTTTATTTTATAATTTTTGTATTTTTGATGTTTGCATCGCCATCACTCTTATGGAATATCTTTTGTGCGTGTAAGATACCCATTTATGCATCTGGTGTCCAATATAATTGAACCTGCGAAACGGTTATGTGATTGTTTTTATTACGCTGCTATGGCAACGATGTTGGACATGCGCCGTAAGGACCCGATTTCAGATTACGTTATCGCTTGCGACTTCTATTGGATAATTCATGCACATGGGCACTGAATTCGTTCCGAAGAGAACCGTAAGGTGTCACCTCTGTTACTCTGTGGCGATGCGTTTATAGAAACAGGTAAGTGACAAGGGCATGCTACGCTTACACACACACTGTATGTGACAAGTCATGTTAATGTATATACTACAAGGTTTGCACATATAGGCAGAAACGATTGCACGGTATCAAAAGTTGTGACAAATATCTCGGAAATTAAAACTGAATATATCGTTTGCAAAGGTAAAGTTGTTCTAACTGTTCTTTTCTACCTAGAATATATTAAAAATTACCGAAATCGGAAGGTGAAAGATACTTCGATAAGTTTACCTGAAAATCTTTTCGTTTCATTACCCCTCAAAAAGCAATATAATTACGGAGCTTCTCAAAAAGAAGTGAGAGATAAAATCAAGAAGTTCTTTATGATATTATCTGGTGAAAATGTACATATGTATAATAGACATTTTTTCATGATGTATTTAATAAAAGAATATAAACTGTTTTACTTACAATAATTTTCAGTGCCTGTGAAGGTGATAACCTCACTACTTTTCCTTTAAGGATTGGCGCTAAAAATTTCATAGCTTCATAATAGCACCAGCTTGAAATTTCCGCTTCATCAATTTCATTGCCGTTCCTGATTCTATTCCTAGTTTTTTTCAATTCTTGTGACATCTGTAATTTAAATATTTCGATAACACGTATTGTATACTTAATTTTATTCATTTTATCATATCTCACTTACTTGATTTCGCAAATTATGAATTTTGCGTTGTATCTCATCTCCGGAACACTTAAATTTAACGCCGATTTCATTTAATGCTTTATTCTTCTTTTCGCGGTTTCTAAATTCTATATGTTTTGGGTCCCACAAAAGTCGATGGTGTCTATACAAAGCAATTAAATTAAAGGTGTGTGTTTTCGACCATTCTTTCCGAGACATATTTGCGACCTACTCTCGCGATAACCACTCTCAGACTGTGAAACCGTCTCGTATCGCAAGAGCAGCTTTCCGATAGTCGTATTACTTCGTATCCATGTGGAAGAGAGCTACCAACATTATCGCTCTCACACAGTTGAACGACGCTCTCGACCAATCGCTCTCAAACACGGTATCGATCTGCGAGAGAAACTCTCGAGAATAGCTCGCGAAAGTTTTACTCTCAAACAGACACGTATATACCTTGCATCGCACAGTGGTTCCGAATCCTGAAAACGTGGACAAAATCTCAAAAATGAACTGTTCATTTAAGTAATTTTAATATTTTATTTTGATAGAATAATAGAACTATTGAATGCCGAAAGGAAAAGGAGCTAACCCTTTATTCCTTACCTTGCAGTGCAGTTTAAAGTGAACGTTTGTACAAAAAACATTTAGTGTTCCTGTCAGTGCAAAATTTAACGGCTTCTTCAAAAGAGCAGAACTTTTTAAATTATTAATATATCTTAATTCGGCAAAGTGGAGGTTGTTCCTGAAAGTGTATAATTTAATCATTATCGCTAACATAATCGAATTTGTTAATCCTTTTATTATATCACTTAAACATTCTTTATGAGGTAAAAATCCACGTTAAAATTTTAAAGATATAGAGTGAAAGTTATATGCCTCTTACCATATCCCGCCCTAAAACCAATTCAGGATTATAGGTTAGACCTTTATTTTTTTAAATTCATAAATATTAGCTGCCAATAGATGCCACTTTACCTATACCACCATTTTGTTTGCAGCGACGTAGCATCTTTTCACTGAATAGAGGAATATCTTGTATATTGTTGAAGATGTGAAAAGATGTTTCGTATAAAAATTGTTTGATATAAGAGGGGGGGGGGGAGGAGGGGGCATTGTGTAATGTAAATACCTTTTTGTAAATTACATAGTAGGGAAAATTTAAAAGTTAAATTAATTCTTTTTCGTTATAATGCATAATTTTTTTGTTTATAATATTCAAGAGATTTTCTTGAATAAATACAATGGAAGATATTTACCTGCGTCTTGCAATATCGTCGGATCCCTATGTTTCTGGCATCTGTAAACTGCCCCAGAAGAAAATGAATTTATCTACAGATGAAATAAATTTATTGATTGCACCATCTATGGAATATAGAAACGCAACCAGTACCGATGAATTTACTGATGTTTCAGATAACGGAGATGCTAAAGAATATATGTTTTAATTATATTTTAATAAACTTTATTTGTAGTTATTTCTCATCATATACATTCACTTATAAACTTCTTAAAATTTCTTTAACACTAAACTTACCGACGGGTTAAGGTATACTTATTTGTGACGAAGAAATCAAATTGAAAATTATATTTAAAAAAATACCTAATACAAGGGAAACAAACCGTGATGATTACAGTAAAGATCACAGTAAATTTTCAAAGATGTAGGTATCATAATAAATTTACAAAGTTTCCAAGAAAAATTACGAATTGGTCATTTTGCCCGGTCTTGGTAGTTTTAGCGTTAACACGAATTATAGCATAAATTCGAATCGGTTTTTCTGTTTCTCATAATTTTCACATCAGATTCGTAATCAGTGACCTCGAAAACCCTCGAAAACCAATTTCTGTTTAAGCTGAAGGATGCATTCATGTTTCGGCCACGTTTTCGGGATTTGGCATCACTGTGCGCTGTACGTCGGGTTCTAGTCGAGAGTGTGCTTAACCTTTTGCGCTCGCAAATTTTTAGACTTTAGTCAGTTTGTTTATTAATCAGACTCAGAGGTTGAATAGGGATACATGTAAATTTTAGATAGAAATTCATTAGGTATTATATCACCATATTATTGTGTTTGTCATACTATTGCTAAAAGTATAGTTCAATAATATTATTTTCTAATATCCTGTACCGCAATCGTAATTAATATTTACAAATCTAACAAATTAATAACAATTATGTTTCGACTCACTCCAAAATCACTTTTAACCCTTTACGCTCGAGAGGTAATTGCTAGTCACTAAATAATAGTTTCGCAAATTTTCAGACTTTAGTTAATTTGTTTATTAGTCAGACTCAGAGGTTAAATAGTCATACACGTAAATTTTAGTATATTACTTAATTAAATGACATTTGATATAGGTGAATGTTAGTAAATATTTTGCATCTGAAGATCTTTGAAGTTAGTATCATTAGACGACTAACAGTCACCTCTCGAGTGAAAAGAGTTAAAGCATGACGATGCGACATTATCTGAATAATACTTGAGAGGATATTACAGTATAGGGTTGATGATTACCTTCAGAGAATACGAATTCATTCATTTCGGGACCGTCGCCATTTTATTTTAATCTTTATTTACTTACGTTTTATTTTTTTTTAGTATTGCGCAGTAAAATAGTAGAATAGTATACTTTTTAGATCACACTATCTTTTACAAAATTCCTTAAGTGTTCTCATTTTGTTTAAGAGGAGACATATCTTTATAAATTTGAAGATCGATTTTTTTTAATGGCTCACTTGCATGTATGTATTACGAGGAGTGCTCTCTACAAATCTCATTCAAAAATTCGGGAAAATGGCAAAGTCCTAGCAGATATTGTCAGAGATCATATATAGCAAGTAAGTCTTCAATTTTCAGCTTTCCAGAGACCTTTGCTAAAGCAAGATTTCTCAATCCTTTTTTGGCTTTTGATTCTCTTCTGGATTTCAGTGTCATCTATGGACCCCCCCCCTTTTTTTCAAAAATTTTAATTTAGAAAAAGTGCACATACATATATACAGTAGCGAACAAAAGTTTAAGACCAAAGGGTCGAAGAAAACAAATTATATCTTTTTTTATTATTTGAAACAATGAAGACGTCTCAGGTAGTGAGAAAACTGATCAGATACTCCCCATAGACTTCATTGAAATTTATGTGGGAAACAAATACAAATCATATTTTAGTAATAAAATGTACTTACAGTAGCGGATAAAAGTTTAAGATCAAAGAGTCAAAGAAAACAAATTAATTAATTAATTTATAAGAAATAACAGTATAAATAAAATTTGTATTCTATGCTAATGAATAAATAATGTTCTACCATAATGACAATAAAAATGAATGAATAAACGAATCATAAAATTATGTTTTACATAGTACTATCATCTTAAACTTTTGTCTGCTACTGTATTTTTGCAAACGGATACGCGACGGCATCATTCAGCAAGAACTATAGCTTTTTAAGCGGACATCGAAAGCCACATTAATTTGACGACCTTCTAATGCTCATTGTGCGAGTGATAATCAGTCGTTAGTCAAAGTGAGGTTGAAAGAGACTCACGAGAGCGATGTACAAAAAAATGGAGTTACAAAAACTGTAGTATGCGACCACTTATACGAGCGAGTGTGCTATACCATGACTTGACGACCCCGAGTGATTGTAAATTTATTTATTCCATTCAAATTACATATAGGGATTGCAATACCGGACCAAAAGTTCAATACCGGTATTCGGTATTTTATAGATCTTAATACCGGAAGTAGGAATTTTAGAAAAAGAAAGAAAACACAGGTGTTTCTTTGTTTTATTTGCCAGTTTTATTAGAGAGAGTAAATATCACAAAAAATTATTTGCAACTTATAAATTATAACAGTATACGAAGAATCACAAAAAAGTAAAGCAACATCTTATTTATTTAAATCACAAAAAAGTGTAAATACCACTGTTCAAGTCTGTGCTACCATTACAAAATTTTTGAAATGTGATCTTAAAAAACGTAATGTATCAATTGTTGCTTCTAAGAACGCGTATAATAATAAAAGGTTTATAAATTTTGAGTATACAGGGTGTTCGGACAGCCCTGGGCTTAAATTGAAAGAGTAACTCCCTGAGACATTCTAAGACGAAAATGAAGAGTAACGATTTTGCGTTTGAGGCTTTGTTTACGAGTTATAACTAGTTAAAGATATCCTTTAATCCGGACCGTTCGACTCTTGAGAGCGGTTAACCGAGGCGGAGCATCACTGTGGACTCAGTGACGTTACCGACCGAGTTGCATCAGGGAGTTACTCTTTCAATTTAAGCCCAGGGCTGTCCGAACATCCTGTATAATAAACCGAAAAATACTGAAGTATGATATACAAATACAGTGTGAATAACAAACTCACGAATTTAAAAAATATCGAAATTTTTCGAAATATTGCGCACTTTCTTCACAAACTACAATCTTGTTTTCACAAATACAAATATAAGACTACGAATCCTTGGATGATTTACATATTGTATCACTTCTCTAGACTGTACGATGCAACTTTGTATTCACAGTCTAATTAATTACGCTCGTTAGGGAGACATAAAAACAAAAACGTATACTATTTTGCTATATGGGCAACACCTGAACATATAGTGAAGACGATTTAAAAAATTTCTAGTAAATACCGAAAAAACGGTATTTAACACTATTCCTACCGACACTTCACGTATACCTATTCCTATCGCGATATTCCCACGTAAGACAGACTACAAATTTTTCTCAGAAAATAAACAATGAAAAAGGAAGTGAATATTGAAAAATGTATTATAGGTTTATTTGAGGAAAAGTCTAAAATTTAAAGGCGGTTCGATTACGTTGTATATGAGAAATTCTAATCGAAATTTTAAAAACGGTCATTTGACCGGTCGTGGTAGGAATAGTGTTAACCCTTTTAGTGCCTGCAGGCCGGTCTATCGGTCCGCAGTCCTTATGCGAAAACTACCACGGGCCGATAAATCGGCCGATTCGTAGAAACCGAAAATTTATACCCAAACTGCTTACTGAAAAATTTGCTGTAGGTGTAACGAAATATTTTCGTCGGAGCCCTATCCTCACTGTTGATTACAAGGGAAAAAAGTCCCAACGTTCGGAATTTTGTTCCTTACAAAGCTATTCATATAAGCGCGCATATCAAATCGACCCGTGGCATTCTTCGCATGTACTCCGTAAAATGCCTGACACTAAAAGGGTTAAACTTGTGAATACCGGTATTGCAATCCCTAGTTACATAGCGTATCTTATAGCATACTTCTGTAGGATCAGCATCCGGTGATCGCGATATGGGTTCTATTAACAACTGTTTGACTGTTATGGGCGCTATATGCGTCTGATGAAAGCTACTCGTATGAATTATGGACGCGTATATATAGGAAATGTTCTATAAAATGTAGAACGGAAGATGGAATTCAGATGTGAAAAATAAAAGTGAAGCGATTAAAACTTAATAACAGTATATTTAAAACAATTTAACAAAAACAACTTAAACGATTTTACAACTTAGCAACTTTAACACTCTTTCTACGTTCACAATCAAAACCTTTCTTCTACGTTAGTCAAAAGCTTTCTGCCTTCACCGTCCAATACTTTCTGCCTCGCGCTCGCATTTTCCCCATCATATATTCTTCCAAACACTCGTTTCCTTTCATTCTAATTGTCAACCTTTCTCACTCTACACATTCGGTCACGACCACCCAGAATTTCTCAGTCACACTGTTTTCCGAAGTTCTCATCTTTCACGCCTTAGAAACATTCGAGCCCAAACATTCTGCGTTCGCACGACAACCGCCCAACTCAAGTACTCTTCAGACTTTCCCAAACTCGCATCCACTCGATCGCATTCCTACATATATGCGTCTCTGGTGAAAGTTACTCGTGTAGATTATGGACGCGTATATGCGTTTGTCAATTTTTCCTCACTCCCATTTAGAGTAACACAATCGCTAATAGAGCGCCGTCCACGCGGAGCACTTCGATCGGGGGTATTTAGCAGTTAAAGGGTAAAATATCCTAGGACAGAGGCCGGCAACCTGCGGCTCTTTAGTAGTAAATATTATTTATTTTATAAAAAAAAAACATTTAAAAGTCGTTCTGAATCGATTAACGAGGATTAGGCACCGATTCTATCTCTCAGCCACTTGGGCCCGCTTTTCGCCGCACCCCTCCCCCGTGACGCGCGTCGTCACTGTTATCAGTCAAAAAACTTTATTTATGCGAGTACCATTTATTGTTGGCAAGAAAAAGTTTTGTGGCTCTTTAAAAACTTTGAAATTTTGTAAATTGTAATGTTTGACTCTTCCGACTCAAAAGGTTGCCGTCCCCTGTCCTAGGAGAAAGGCTGTTGCCGGTTGGGTCTGGATAACTTACAAGGGAAGTTTGCGAACCCGGAGATTCAAAAAAATATGAAACTTGGTGTACAGGTAGAGTAAATCATCCATAATACATACCTATTTTTTGTTCGTGCCCAATGTCATTTTCAAGGGGTGATTTCACCCCTTAAAGAAAATGTAAAATTATCTTTGTCCTGGAATATCTCGAGAATGGTGAGAGATATTGAAAAAGAGTTTAAACAAAAGTTGAATGCTATTTTTATGTTTATAAGAATGTATAAAAAGATTTTTCGAAAAATCGATATTTTTTGAAATTTAAGGTTTGGTGGAGGGGGTAACTCAAAAAATATCGATTTTTCGAAAAATCTTTTTATACATTCTTGTAAACATAAAAATAGCATTCAACTTTTTTTTATACTCTTTTTTAATATCTCTCACCGTTCTCGAGATATTCGAGAAGAAAGATAATTCTCCATTCTCTTTAAGGGGTGAAATCACTCCTTGAAAATGACATTGGGCACGAACAAAAAATAGGTATGTATTATGGATGATTTACTCTACCTGTACACCAAGTTTCATATTTTTTTGAATTTCCGGGTTCGCAAACTTCCCTTGTTAGTGGTTAAAGCAAACCCCCCTGCCCCTCCACTATCCATCCCCAATCACAGCCTTAAACCTACGCCATTTCCCCCACACCACCAACACACACAACCTCTGTCAATAAATAGCATAGTTTTTCTGTGCCTTTCTATCTTAAACAAATAGTTCTCCTAGTATAAGTTAGTACTTAGTAGCTTAGTTTTATATCATATTAAGCGGTAAGCGCAATTGTTAACCCTTTGCGCTCGAGAGGTGACTGTCAGTCACCAAATGATAATTTCGCAAATTTTCTTTTAGACTTTAGTTAGTTTGTTTATTAGTTGGCCTCAGAAGTTAAATAATCATATATATAAATTTTAGTGTATCACTCAACTGAACTGAATATAGGCGAATCTCAGTAAATATTTTAAATTTAAAAATTTTTGAACTTAGAATCGTTAACTGACTAACAGTCACCTCTCGAGTGCGAAGGGTTAATGTATCTAGTTTAAGATTGCGAGCGCCCTAAGCTAGAGCCATCAATTTCGTGGTTATTTCTATCCTTTTTGTTATCCTCTTGTACGTTATCGTTTATTGTACTTCTTGTTTTATATTATTTAATTGTTCTGGCACAATAAACGTATGTTTCAGAAAAAGAAGAGTGGTTAAAGCAGTCGCCCGGCAAACGAAAGATCCTGGGTATGATTCCCGGTCTAGGCAAGCCGAACGGTCGATTTTGTTTCTCCTCTACACTTCACTTTAATTTTATTAAATTTAGTTCTTAAAAAAACGGTACAAAATGTAATTAAATAGATTAATATAGGATAGCATAAAGTAAGAAAGACGTGATTTTAAGAATAAAAATTCCACATAGCCCCACCGAACCGAATCACATGGAATAGAATGGGCTATGATAGGAGACATCAAACACACTTAGGGGTACCATGAGATAAAATAGAATAGGCAATGAGACATGATTTTCTTCGTTCTAATCACTTCACCACTTTTTACCACCCACAATCCGTGCATCTTCTTTTACCAGACGGACCATGAATTTCCGTTGCTCGATCTCTTGGTGGATACTCATATCATTAACCCTTAACGAACGAGCGCATTTTTCTAGAACAATGACCAGTAGATCGACGGATTTTTAAGAAATTAATTGCTTTATTTCCAGAGCGAGAAAAAGTGCGTAATTAATATTACTTTATTAGATTTTATGGAAATTTTCAGTAATAATAAGTATATGAACAGATATGTCCATTCAAAAGGATACTGAAGTGAAAATTACAGAAAAATAATGGGAGTTGAATAAACGAATAGATATATGTATGTAATGTATAAATTTGTATACATTTATAAATTTATTTCTAATAGGTTTACAATGTATTTATATAAAATTACTTATATTTTTTTTAGTCGTGGTACTTCTCCCAACAGTCCCCTATGTAAATACCAGGTTTTTTAATACAAATATCGTAATAATTACTTGTTTTCCTTCTTCCTTCTGGAGTCTTTTTATCCGAGTAAACAGCGCAATCTTTTTTCGTACTTGTACGAATAACATGAAATTTTCCGTCTAGAACGTCAAGAAACAATTGCTGATCGCTGTAATTTTAGCCTGCACAAGCACCGCTGAACCTAACAGATCACATGAAATGTAACGTCATGCCGCTTGTATGACGGCATTCGATTTTTTAAAAATATTTATAATGTCGCGAATATGGTGGCATTCGTTTGCTAAGGATTAATTTAAATTAATACGTAAAGATATGAGTCAATAGGTATTGAAGGATCGAAAACAAAACGTGTATTTGTCAACATGTTTAAAAAGGATTTGCTCATTTTTCCTCTAATACAGAAAAATTATCCACATAAGCAAACTAGTGTACAAGTATCCACAGAAAAGCTGCCCTAATTTGTATCGTGAAACTTTTACGCAATAAAAATTTGTTTAATTAGTGTTGTAGAATTTTTTCAAAAGTTTACAAACAGTACGCAAATATCAGTGAAACACTTTATTTTAATTTTGCTTACTAACTATCTGATTATTGATTACTTTTCAAAAATAATTAAATTTATTTGCCGATACCAAGCAATTTTTAAACATTCTTAAGTTATTCGTATAGTACATAAGTATTTATTGATATTTTAATAAAATAGACGAAAATTTAATACAATAAAATAATCTTATGAATAGACAAAAATATTTTATAGTTACTCATTCGTATACATTGTTTCTTTAAAATAATTGCAAGAAGTAATAAACTGAACTGTAGGTCACTCCATATTAATAATAATAATTTCAACATAATTATTTTTAAATGCATGTATTAAACATAATATAACATTAGATTGCTCTTAATTTTATAGTACAATAATTTGAAAAGTTTTCAGATTAAAAATATCAAGTGTAGTAAAAATTAGATTCTTAACATACTTTACATTTAATATACTTAATAAGACATTCTACATAAATAGATACATAATTTGATATACTGAATGGCTTTAAACCCTAATGAAGGAGGTAAAAAAGTGAATCGAGCGCAGACGCAACTGAGGTGTTCTAAACGGGTGGTATGTAGTACGAAGTTTACTAGTAATCAATGGCGTGATATGGTATACCTAAAACTACTTGACATCGTCACTATAGACTGTGTTGAATGTATGTTAAAAAACAACATTGATTTAAAATTCATTGTAATATTGTATTTCATTGTAATCAAATAATCGAATAATTCTAACTAATTCTTATTATATAAAAATAAGTACATATTTTCTTCGATTAAAGAAGTTACAACCTATGCAAACAGTGAAATACAAATTTTCTGTTACCTACTACATTATTAGATTTCGTTAATAGGGCAGCCATAAAACATTTTAATCTAAAGACGTGATGGGACAACAAAGAGTAAAAAACAATTTTGTGATATGATTACTGTAAAAATAAAATGACAGTGCATGCAACATGTAATAATGAGTTAAATATATTGTGAATGATGGATAGATCAAATTTAAAGCACATTATAATCACCAATGGAAAATGTAAAAAAGGTATGTCGAGTTTTGTAATTTAAAAGAATGTGTTTATGAAGTATCAACGTATATTTTTATACATCTTAAAAACATCGAACGTTTTTTATAATGAAAAATTTATATATACTTTCTGGAAGATAACTTTTAACTTAGAAAAGAGCACAAATTTATTGAAACAATTGCAAAGTAAAAAAATGAGGTACAACATTAAGAGTATGTCTTGGTAACTATCTTAAAAAAAGTTTTATTAGTCTTTAAGAATTTTAAATAATTTTTAACTTCACTATTTTCAAATGTAATTTAAATAATAAAGTGGAAAAACTGTTTTAAATGAAAAATTCTGATTTATAAAATAACTATTTTATAAATATTAAATTTACTAGTAAAAAGAATAATAGATAAATTTATAACAGGTTTATAGTTTCATTATAGCATATTATAAAAAATTGTATTTGAACTTATTATCAGTAGTTACTTAGAACAAATTAAAATAATTTGAATAAAATCAAAACGATTAGCATTTTTACTGATGTATTATGCAATAAATAATGTGTAAGTTTACTAATATGAATGATAGAAGCAAACTACAAAATAAATCATTATCTTCTGTATAAATTTTGCTTATAAAAATTATATCATCTACATTTTTAGTTTACCATAGATATTAAATATTTTGTTAACTAAAATCTGACTCGTAGATTGAAAATCTAAATTTTTGTTATAGAATTCTAGATTATATATTTATTTATAATTTTCTAAATTTAAGTTTATTAAAATTCACTATTATTAATAATGAAGTTTAAAAGTTGTATACATAATCTGAAGCACATTACTTTTCATTTTAAAGTTTCTTGATGTCACAAGTTGTACAGAGATTAATAAAATCATTCAAATAGTCTTATATCACATAAATTCTAAAAAAATAAAATTAGGTATCTTGAAGAGCCTTTTAATCACCTTTATTTTCTCTTGAATAGTAGTAGTAATTTACTCTGTTTAATGAATAAATTAAATTAAATTAAATTAAAATGTATAAACATATACATCTGACAATAAGAACAGCAATATATAATATTAAATCTAGATTTAGCTATACCTCTTTAATTTCAAGATATTTTAGTAACATGTTATAGTATGTTATATTAGAAAGTATTTTTACATAAATTAGTTCAGAATAATCTGGTACTTGTCTATAAGTATGATCAAACCATATATTACATGTTTTAAAGAACAAACTTAAACATGGGCAGCAGAGAAATCAGGGACATTCCAACAATATTTCATCCCCAACAAACACATACTCCAAATATTATTCTTGGTGATAATCAACAAAATCATGGATCTCAAAATAGTGCTGGTCAAATTACTCATGACAATTCTGGTAAGTCCTTATTAATTAACTATTTCATGTAATATGCGTATTGTAATGTTATTGAATTATGCGACTATGGTTGTATTAAAACATTATCTTATATAGTTTACATTATTTTACTGGCTGAATTTCATAGAAGTAGTTATTTTAGTATATATTATAAAATGATAATATAAAAAATGAGAAACATGGATTTTATATTAAGTAATTTAAATTTAAATGATATCTAAGAAGTTTCAATTAAGTTCTCATTATAATTCATGATTGTTGTATACAACTTAAAAACTTGTCAAACTTTTTAAAATATTAGAGGCAGCAATCTTGTCTGAAAAATAACTTCTGTTATACGTTTCTTTTATTGTAATAATAAATGTTAGCTGACAAGTACTTAAATTATGTATAAATTTCAGATAAATTACCTTTATCAGTTTTATATTATGTTAAATTTGATATATACAAATGGCAATAAGATTAAATTACACTTTTTATATCAAAATTGAAATTCTGCTTTATAAGTAACAATCATAAAATTAAAAATCTGCTTTTTTTCAATTAAGAAGTGTTTTAATAGAATAATTTATAAAGCTTGTGTATATACAATTTCAGGGTTAAATTTTTAAGACTAACATTGTATAGTCTTAAGCTTTTGATGTTTTAAAACTGAAGTTTTCAATGCTTAGCCTTTGAAGCTTTTGAGGTTAAAGAAACTACTAATAATTTTGTAATACTATGTTTGTTTATTTTCGAAACAATATAACTACGAATTTAAATATTAATAATAATAAATAATAATTAAAATATAACATATTATATGTAAATGAAGTATCTTTATTAAATACAATAAGGTATTCTACTACTAATCTAATATTGTCTCAGATATTTTCAGAACTGTATTTACCAAATTCTATCTTCTTATCACACAGATAATTTTAAACTGTTTTTTATATTAATAATGTATTCTAATATTAGACATGTTGAATTGTGTATCAATGTATGTATCATATTTGTATATCATGTATCATAAAGTGGTGTATCTGCTAAATGCTTTAAATTCTGTAAAATACTTGTATAGTTTACTTTTTGCAAAAATGCATGAAGTTTCAATTTATTTTATTAAGTTCGCTTGATTAACTAATTAATTTTTAGAGTTATATTCAAAACATGAGCAACATAAGGTATGTTTTACATTTTTATAATGTTCATTGAATACTTTTAATAATAATGAACATATATCCTTGCTATCTGTGTATATCTGTCACAGCCATATTTAAAAAGGCCTTCGCTAAGATGTCATTGAATTGATATCAGATTGTTATCTCAAGTTTTGCTGCTATACTGTCAAAGATGTACTAAGACTTACACTAACATTTGAACCAAGAACACAACAAGCTTTGTAGCACAAGTGACACCAAATTAATCACAAAATCATAGCAAAACTTGGTAATAGTAACAAGACTTGGTTTGTTTTTAGTGTTAATCTGTATTAAAGTTTGATAAAAGTCAGAAGCTGTGAAAAGTGAGATTTCAGATGAATGTGGTTTACTATCGAAAGATTTGGTGTCAGGTTGGTGACATACTATTGGGATATAATACCCTCACTAATTAATTCCTACATTGTCTCTTGTATAAGAATTACAAGATACTATGTTTCAATAACATATTACATTTCTTTTTGTTTGTTGTTAAAGTCTAAAATTTACAAATATTTAAACAATAGTAGTAAATAGTTAAATATAATTTATATTTAAGTTGTCCAATACATTAAACTGTTTCATTCTTTTGTTAAAGAATTACTTATAAATTTAACAAATACCTCTCTTTCTGCAATCCATAAAGCTTCAAGGATTATGAAGCTGTCAATTGCTTTTGATCTTTTTCAATTTTATATTTCTTTAGTAGAACCTCATTTATTCGGCTTAAACAGGACTAGCTAATACTAATTTATATACAGGGTGGGACTTTCAATGTCTCCAATATTTGTAGTTATATGAAAAAATTCTTCAGAACAAAATTGCTCTGTTTAAAAGGGTACATGTAACGGTAAATTATTATTTTTTCAAAAGTATCTTTTTACAAGAATTTAATGTTATCGATATTTATTTAAATCGCACCCTTTAATTCTTTTTCGATATCTTTCTGAAGCATAACAAGACAAATTCAACGACTTTATAAATCATACTGTTCCAATTATTCAATCTCGAGAAATTTACATTAATATGTTTTAATGTGATCAAGTAATTACTGTTTGATAGATTTTTACTAAAACGTTTATTTATGTTTATATTATAATATTCGTCATTCAGTTTTCATTGAAGCTATTGCTCGGAATGAATATATTGTTTCTTTTCTCAGTATCCTTATGTCAGTCGAAATTTAAGTGTCAGAAAAATGTTATATTCTGCAGAAGGAAATTGATATAGTTTTCGTTTATACTGAAAGCTAATATTATTTGAGGCAAATTGTGTTTTTGTAGAGAGATAAATTTCCACCTCGTATTTGTCTCTCATTACATATATCTTGTAGTAAATATAATAAAACAGTTTAAAGAAGTCGAAAATTAAAAATAATTATTAGAGACAAAGAATTATTACAGTATGCGCTTTAATAATGTCACAGAGTTAGAAAAACGTAGAAAAATCATTAACGTGACTTAATAAGTGTAATGGCCATTATTTCGAACGTGTAACTTCCGATCGTGTAAATAAAATGTAAATTTTTGCGATCGAATAATCGAAACAGTATGGTTTATGAGGTTGTTGGATTTATTTTGTTATGCTTTACAAAGACATCGAAAAAAAAAAAATTAAAAGGTGTGCACTTAGAAAAAATATCGATAATCTTCAATTCTCGTAAAAATGACCTTGAAAAAGTAATAGTGCTACCGTTATACATGTCTTTAAACATTGAAACTTTGTCTTGAAGTGATTTTTCATAGAACTATAAATTATCGGAGATATTCAGGTGTTCTCATTTAAATGTCCCATCTTATAAATTTTGATTTATTTATTGTTCACTTCCCTCTCTCACTTTCTATTTTCCGAACTCTTAAAAGGCGCACGACTTTCGCCCACGGTCAAAGAAACAAAATAAGAAGCATACTACTATTTCATAAATCGCGTCACCCGGGAACCAGAGTCAAGATGATAGTCAAGAAAGGGACATCATCGCATGAGCCGGAACAATACGTTAGCTTAACATTTTAACCCTCTATGGGCCTGTGTAACTTTCAGGTCACATGCTAATTTATTCACATTTTAACCCTGTGCACTTGAAAGGTGACTGCTTGTCGTGTAATCATACTAATTTAAAAAATTTTCAAATTTGAAATATTTTCTAAAATTCGCTTATATTAAACTTCGTTTAGTTTAATTGTGTGATGTACTAAAATTTACATATATGACTATTTAATCTCTCAAAACTATAATAAACAAATTAACTAAAATCCGAAAATTTGCGAAACTATCACTTGGTGACCAACAGTCACCTTTTGAGCGCAAGGGGTAACAAATAGAGTAAGGTTGCTTAAGTCGTATCACTTGAATTTTGAATGAACTATAGCAACAACAGCGCATACAACCGCAAGCAAATATACATTTGAGTCAATCAGATGTTTTACTAATTTCGTTGTAATAAATAACAACAATATTAATCCTTTGCGTTCGAGACTGTGAGTCACCAAATGATAGTTTAGCAAATTTTCTGACTTTAGTTAATTTGTTTATTAGTTAGGCTCAAAGATTAAATAGTCATATATGTAAAATTTACTATATCGCTTAACTAAACTAAATGACGTATAATATAGGGGAATCTTAGTAAATATTTCGGATTTGAAAATCTTTGAAGTCAGTATCATTAAACGACTAATGGTCACCTCCCGAGTGCTAAGAGTTAACACAAGTTTCGAATAACATATTCAATTTGTGTTTACTTGATAAATCCTAAGTTTTATAAGAATTTTTCCTTAACCCTTTGCGGTCGGTGCCGCCGCTGTGGCAGCATTTCAAAACTGTCGTAGAAATCGGGGTCGCCGCTTTGGCAGCATGATCACATCTCGAAAGAGTAATCCAGAAAAACTTAGATTAACAGAATGCTAGCCATTTCAGACGTCTCACGCATTATTTTACCATCGACAAATATATGATAAGTAAATAGAAATCAATTTATAAATAAATAAAAATATAATAAATTATAAATTGAATTTCAAAGATTAGTAAGAAATAAACATTCCAGTTGTTCAGGATTTCAAGGTAGATTTGTTGGCGATATTAACGGTTTGAGGCTTTGATTTTATATGAAAACCATTGCCGCTCAGCCATGGTAATCGGGCGTTTATCTGAAGTCCGAAAAGGACATCGGTGCGCTATCTTTCCCAAACAAGTCTTGCCGTACAGCGGAAGACGAGACAATGCCAAAAAGCTAACTCTTTCTGCTTTTATGCAGTTTAAGCCCTATTAAACATTACAAATCAGCATCAACATAGTGTGTGATTTTAAATGTAGACATATCCACCTTAAATCGCTTAGGAAACAATGACTCCGAAAAGCTAAATTCGCCCAGACTTGCTGGTAGTCCCAGCCGAAAAATCTGCCGACTGCAAAGGGTTAAAGGGTACGACTTGAGCAACCTTACCCTAATTTGTTTTTTTTTCATGAGATTGCGTATACGTATTAATTATATAATGTTCTATAATGTAAAATTGTTTAAACTGGAAAATTTCTTTTTTTTCTTCTGCATATACAGGATTATAATTGTTGATTTTCCGTTCCATCAGTTTTTTATATATAAAACAAGAATTCGGCCCATAGAGGGTTAAGAAACGTTATTGCGGTCGATAACAGTCTGAATCGCCAAAAACACGAACTAAATTTATAGCACTTTTATGTTTACATTATTTACTATAAAAGAAGTAATTGTATAAGGTTTTTGGGCCGCAGAATCGGATTTTGATATCCATTTTTATGTAGAATAATAATAAATGTATGCGCGTCGTTGATTTATATTTTCTCAATTTGTTCGAATCCAGAACCGCTTCGACACTTCGTATGGATGGTTTCTTCTACAAAAATGTTTACGGAATCCAATCCTATGTAGCAAATTTGTATTGGATAAAGAACTTTTTCTAAAGATGTAGAAATAGTATGCGGAAAATACTCGTGTCGACTCTTTTTTAACCCTTTCGCTGCTACGGGTGCCTATAGTCACCTTATTATCTATCATAAAAATGGAACCAAAAGTCAAGTTTTATCCGTGTTTTGAGGAGTTTCATGCAAAATATAATTATTAAAAGTTATTGGTCAACATTATGTTATTATTATAGCCATTACTTTGTTGTATAATATAAAAATATTAATTGTATTATTGAATTAAAAATATGTTCATGGAAAAATTATGAACATGAATCATTTTGCTTCTAAAAGTAATGTTAACCCTTTCGCTACGAGTGTCGCCTATAGGCGACATCCGCGCGACGACCTGTGTGTACGAGTGTCGCCTATAGGCGACGTCAGTTCGATACCACTTGACCATGAGCGCTGCGATGTTTTTATCTTTAGGCATAATGCACATCGATGGCATTTGTCTCATTCTCTGGTTGATTCGTATTTGTTTAAAACAAGTGAAATATTAGCATGTAATTTTGTTCGGTCCTTAGTTAATAAGAATAGAGACAATGGTGGTATTATAAGCTGGAGATATCAGCGAGATATCTCCAAACATTCGATAGTGACGTAAGCTAAGGATAGCAGCGAGATATCTCAGATCATTTGAGATGTCTCTAAACATTCAATCACATAAATATTCACAAATAATCACAAATATTAAATTATTGAAAATTTTAATTTGATATTGTAAAGTGTAATTGAGAATTCTTAAATATATTTTTATTGATATAATAATTGGAAAACCTTAAAATATGTTCTTGTGTAACACTTAAAGTATCGTACGATCCGGAGAATGGCAAATCTGCACAGAAAGATATGCGTCCGAACACCAGTTTACCTAAGTACAACATGCATACTTTGCGGCGCAGTGGTCCGTTCAGTGGCGCTACTTCGGCGGCACGCGGGCCCGTACAGCGGTGACGCTCCTACGGAAGACACTGCCGTAGCGAAAGGGTTAATAAATCGTTTTTGAGACAGAAGTCTTGGTCCTGAATGCTGAAGACTACGCGCGTTTAACCCTTTTAGTGCCGAACGACGATATATCGTTGCGTATGCCATGGCGCCTAACTGTTTGCATCGCGAAAGAGCTCTATCTCAAAATAAATTTATAAAACGTTATAAATGTTTCAATTTTTTCTTTTATTCCGTAATATGCTTCTTGTTGAATTTTGTAAATATTATGCTTACTTTCGTTTTTATAAGCTTTTTCCCAAACCTTAGCAAATTCGTCAAATTTGCTCGGCACTAAAAGGGTTAACCCTTTGCGGACGGAGCAGTAAAGAAAATAGTCACGTCGCGCGTTTGTGTTATAAAAACTAAAGCTGTATTTAAATAAGTTTTTCATAAAATCTAACAAAATCATAAACAAACAAATTTAGGCCAATTTGACTTCTTAGGCTAGTATACCCATGCGTATCTTATACGTGTCGTTTACGACAGACAAACGCCAGTCGCAGCGCGAGAGTTGGGCGGATATGTTCGACACTCGTCCGCAAAGGGTTAATGTTCGCATTTTCGGCACACTGCTCCGTTTCACGCAAGGCACTCCGCGGCGAGGTCCGCCGTAGCGAAAGGGTTAAACCTTAACATACTGCGTACGGGTTACGAGATATCTCATTTGAATATTTTCTTACCTACGCGCGTATCCACAACTCGAAACAATTTGATCTGTTCGTTATGTTTGTTACATTTGCCATGTTTATTATTACACAATAAACCGATATATGAAAAACATATACTAACACTTCAGAATTTATAAATGTAAATTGGAAAAGGTGCTTGTATGCACTGTGTTCAGTTTTTTCGCAAGCAGAGTGCCGTACGCAATGTGTTAACAGCCATATTTATAATGGTGTATAATCACCCACAATTGAAATTGTATACGCTGTTTTATTCAAAAAAGTTTCTTCTATTATTTGAAATCAAGCAGTACTTCTCAGCGTTTGTACTTTTCACACAATATTTCATTTTTCCCCTAAATCGACTTTTTTTTACAAAATCACGTGTTTCTCAAAAACTGAGGGTGATGGAGCAATTCTGCTTCCGGATTCGTTGTTAGCACCTTCCGTGCCGCTTGTATCATCGGTGATACACGGTAAACTTGATCGTCAGGCCACGTGTACCACCGATGGTACACGCAGTCATTTTTATTTAATGCGCTGCAAACATATATTTTATTACAAATATAATTCTGTAAACTATATTTTTACCTAAAAAATAAAGCATTATACAAGATGCAGTATAGTATATTTAATTGTTATATATATAATAATTAATAATTAAATTTAATGGTGCATTTAGTCAAAATATCAAATGGCCTGAACGACAAGTCAGGCAAAAATGGCATGGCACGGAACGTGTTAGCACGAGGAACTCTAATAGTAATACCTAGTGATTATTACAGAACAAATTCCGTGTTAGACAGTGTTATTTGTACTCGTTCACTTTTCATTCTTTTGTTGTTTTTGTTTGTACGAAGAAATAAATGAATAAAATAAAAATAAAATACGAGGTCTGGCACAAAGAAACGAGACTACCTTTGTAGTTTGCAAGCAAAAAATGTGAAGGAAAAAGTAAGGGAAGGGTTGTGAAACATAATGTGATCTTTCACATTGTTAGGAAGTTCAGTTTGAGGTTGACATTCTTTATATGTGGACGCATATTTAACCCTTTGAACAGTAACGATGCAATAATCACGTCGCCGCGCTACAAGCCACCCGCAGTAATGACATCACTGTTGCGTTTTTATATTTATCTTAACACTAGATTGCCGGATGTTGGATATATACCTATTTTGCCTGAAACAAGTCAATTTGACTCAAGCATGAAAATTGAAGTTTTTAACACTATAACTACCAGAGCAGTCAAAATGACCAATTGGTGATTATTCAGAGCAACCTTATAAATTCATTGTGGTAAAGTTTCCAAAATTTACTATGAGTTTCTGCAGAAAGTATAAATAAAGATTTCTTTTCTATGTATTCAATATCTTTTCATGTAATTTTCAATTTGATCTGTTCCATGCAAATAAGTACACCATAATTGTTAAATTATATAATTAATTGTTGGTAGTCCCAGTGTTAAGAAAAATAAAACTGTATTTTAAAAAAAGATTATTCAAAACAATTTTTACATATACGTGCTGTTTTTAAAATACCTTTTTCGCAGATTTTTTTATTACATTTAGCACAAGCACCTTTACTTTTATTCCTTTTACATGATACTTGAACTTGACAAAATCATAAGTGAGTCAAATTGACTCACTCCGGCAATCTAGCGTTAAAGCAGTGTGAACGTGTATAGGGTGTTCGGACGAAGCTAGGAGAAAATTAAAGTGGTAATTCTATGCAACATTCTAAGACAAAAATCAAGAGTAACAATATTGCGTTACCTGCCGTGTTGCCCCATTTGCTTGCTCTCAGGCGCAAAAAAACCCGTTTTTTTAATTATTTATAACTAATAAACGAAGCATCAAACGCAATATTGTTACTCTTAATTTTCGTTTTAGAATGTTGCATAGAGTCACCCCTTCAATTTTCTCCTATGTTCGTCCGAACACCCTGTATGTTGCGATCTACTTATTTTAATGTAGTGAACTAGCAAACTAGTGAATTAATAATCTTTGTATAGACGGCTTTTCTTTGTTTTTCCTATTGGTTACTACCAAAATTGGGGTTTTTTAAAAGAAGTTTGTTTCATATCAAAAAGGTGGTCATAATGTCATAATTTCTGAACTAACACAATGTAAAGTATTAATATGATGATAAAAAAGTTATTTAACAAATTTAAAAAAGAAACTCACTTTTTCGGGCCTGTTGGATGTTTGGAAAGTTACTGCTTAAAGAATTAAATATATTCTGATTCGCTGTTCAAAGACGTCGGATTACAGAAATGAACAACAAGATAACGTCAAATTTCCTGTTAAACTAAAGAAACCCACGATTGAAACTTTCAATATATAATTTTTGGAAGGCAAAGAAAGCATAAAGAATAATTGCCCAGGTCGTCCGAGAACAGCTTTTAAGGGGATATTGCTGTCAAGAATTTTGAAATAATCGATTTTTTTTATTACATTTTCTTAAAGTGTATGACTTTAAGTATATTTATGCAAAACCATTTGATTCAATTCATGAAAATACCGATGGTACAGTATGCGTTTTTCTCGAAACCTTACTTTTTAATTTGGCGTCCATGATATCTCAAGATTTAGTCGACCGATTGATTTCATATTTGGAGAGAATCTTCAACAAATGTGTTTTTATTGTTGGAACTAGAAACTCTTAAAAATATTAAGGTTTACTATTTTTTTTAACGTGCAAAAAATGAAAAAAGGTATTAAAAAGGTGAACTAAAAGTTCAAAGTCTCGCTATCTTTTATTTATCGAGATTTTTACTTTTCCCTAGTTCCCGCTATAACTACATCCTTCCTAATGAAAATATTTTCTCTCCCTCTCCTTCAGATTAGCGGATCGGCTGGAACCATGGACGCCAATGGGGCATCTATTTTAGAGGAGCTGTTAAGCAAGCAACTATAATACTCATAATTTTTAATATTTCTAGATGAAAAATATGCTGTACATACTAACAATATCAATAAATATATTTACAAAATCTCGATACAAAATAACAATCCCATCATTAAAAAAAAAAATCATAAAGAGAACTGAAAAAATGACAGTCTTGACGGCAATACCCCCTTAAGGCTGATATGTGTGAAGCCGTTTTTGGCTAATAAAGGCATAATTGCTGTGCTTCAACATCTGCTTTATTTGTCAGACCTTTTTCCTTATGATTTCTATATTTTCCCAAAAATCAACGCTGGTGCTCAAAGGAACGTACTGTTTATTAAAATTGTAAAAACAAAAACGGTGGAGATTATCAATAGCCTTGTAAAAATTGGCTTACAGAACTGCTTTGCAATCAGCATCACATCACATACAGTTGTGAGTCGCCTTAGAAGGGAACTATTTTGAAGACAATCATTGTTAATTGTCTAAATTTTTTAAATAAAAAAAGTGTGGCGGTCATATGATGGTAAGTCAGTTGAGTTCGTCCGCTAACAGAGCAACCAATAAGCTTCCGACTTTATCGAAAGACGAAGGATAGAAGTTACTCGTTAACCCTTTCGCTACTACGGGCCATTATAGTGGCCTTCCATATGTTGCCACTGAGATATTATGGGCCACTATACTGGCCCTCCATAAAATATCGCATAATATACATACGATGAGCATATGCAGTTATGCGGTTCTCGAACTATAATTAGGAGTGTGCATGTTAAGACGTTATAAATACCCTGTTTTGAGAAAAATTTTTGGTTTGAGTAAACACCGTCAAAGCAGCTCAGGTTGTAGTGAGCCGTGCAGTTTTGTCGCGGCTGGTCACGACGGCCCGTTCAGCGGGAGTATTACGACGGAGAACCCACCCGTAGCGAAAGGGTTAAGAAGTAGACCAAAGAGAACACGTATGTAATAAAGTAGTAACCAAAGTCTATTTGCAAATAAATACATTTTTCAACAATCGGTGTTTATTATCCAGAGGAGTTACGGACACAGTCTCGTTTTTCTTGTGTTCGACTTTATAGTTACTTATAACCCACAGCACTTAAGGAAATATGTAATTGTTATACTATAACACATTTTATTTTCATTATAACATTTAGGTTATAACAGGTCTCTGATATTAGCCACAATATTAATATAATTTTAATATGAATTCTTAAGAACACATATTTTTATTTCTTTTTATGTATATACTTATATTTTATTATTATATTTTATATTTATATTTATATTTCATATTATATTTAATTATTATATTTTATATTTATATTTATATTTCATATTATATTTTATTATTATATTTTATGTTTATAATTTTTAATTGTTGTTGATTGAGAAAGTCTGACGGTAATATAATTTATATGAATAATGCAATGGTTACATAAAGTGACTGACAGATACCCCGTTCAAAATAGTTCTACTTTAATTCTAACAGTGTGATTTTAAATATTTAGGCTGTGAACAGCAACAAGGCTGTAATGTTACTGGCGGCTGTGGTGATTCTGTGCCGAGTTGTCATCCTCTGGAAACAAGTGGGAGCGGAGTCGGTTCTGGAGGGGTTGGTGATAGCCAAGGAACGAATACAAGCCAAACTCAAGTTCAGTCCCATGTGACAGTACCACCAGTTACTTATCATCAGAGGCATAATTCCTTATCGGCTTGTTATGCATCCTGCTGTGCCGAATCTGCAAAAAAGGTCAATTAATTTTTAGTAATATCTATCTGGTTTATTAACCCTTTGACTGCTAAATACTCCCGGTCGAAGTGCTCCTCATGCGCCGTGGATGGCGCTCTATTAGCTATTATGTTGCTCTAAATGGGAGATTTTGGGACATTATACAGTAGCGGACAAAAGTTTAAGACGGGAGGACAATGTAGAACAGTTTTATGGTCTGCATATACAGGGTGTTCGGACAGCCCTGGGCTTAAATTGAAAGAGTAACTCCCTGAGACATTCTAAAACGAAAATCAAGAGTTGTAACTCATATATTGATACGGTCCTGAGTTCGCCTGTGCGTGGCCAGTCAAACGGATGGCAGTGCAAGGCGGATTGCCTAATTTTGTGTAATATTTAATTGCTAGTAACTAATTATTGAAGCGTTTATTTTACCACTATGACTTTAGGACATAATACGCTAAAAATAACCACATTCCACTCATTTCTTTTTCCGCCTTTTTTCATTTCATTGCGGACGAACTTTAGCTGCCAACTGATGGCAAGTTATAAGATTGTACCTAAATTAGATGTAACTTATACTTTCTAAATCAGTTTCTTATAGAAACTTCCTCTATCTAGGTTCTGGGATAAGTTCCGTGGAGTCAAACACAGTTCTCTTATCGGAAGGTTAGATAGTAGGAATGTGCAGGTACTAGGGATGTGCGGGTATTCGAAATGTCGGATCAGGTCGAGAAATTATTCTCGGGATGACAACATTGCCATCGTTAGAAAATAATCTTTCACTTAAATTTTGTGGCATCCGAGCCATCTTTATTAATTTCGGATACATGAATATTACAGGATTCTGACCCGACTCGATCCGAGTTTAATTTTGCGTACCCGACTGCATGGGAACCTGAATTTGACGAACTTTCATGACCCGACCGGATTCCGAGAATAATTTCCCGACCCGACTCGATCCAACATGTCGAGTACCCGCACATCCCTACTAGATAGCCTTGCCCACTCCATGGCCAGATCCTTCAGGATACAAGGTCCTATTTTTTAGGCAATGCAACGGCAGGTTGCTTGCAATTCCTAGACTTTTCCACGCATACTCTTGTTGTATACCCGACTGTCATACTCGCATCTATTCAAACAAGTCTGTTTAGTACAATAGTCATCCTCTCAACAGTCATCTCTTTCCAAATATTTTGCCTCTTACTAATAATTCATCCATATCCTCTGATCCCTAAGTCACTTGTACTCCTTGAACTCCAAATTTTCCTCACTTTATCTCATTCTTAGTACTACTATAGGAAATGTTCTATAAAGTGTAGAACGGAAGATGGAATTCAAGTGTGAAAAATAAAAGTGAAGCGATTAAAAATTAATAAAAGTATATTTAAAACAATTTAACAAAAACAACTTAAACGACTTTACAACTTAGCAACTTTAACACTCTTTCTACGTTCACAATCAAAACCTTTCTTTACGTTAGTCAAAAGCTTTCTGACTCGCGCTCGCATTTTCCCCATCATATATTCTTCCAAACACTCGTTTCCTTTTCTAATTGTCAACCTTTTTCACTCTACGCATTCGGTCACGATCACCCAGAATTTCTCAGTCGCACTGTTTTCTCAAGTTCTCATCTTTCACGCCTTAGAAACATTCGAGTCCAAACATTCTGCGTTCGCACGACAATCGCCCAACTCAAGTACTCTTCAGACTTTCCCAAACTCGCATCCGCTCGATCGCATTCCTACACTACGTTTTACCGATCTTCAAAAGGACTAGAACAAAACCCAAATAGCAGACTTGTACTAGAACAGCCGTATAGTATAGTTGTATTAAATCTATTGGAAAATTCTATCTTAACGACTTTGGTAGAGCGAAAACTGGTGTGAATAAATAAAAGTGAAGTGATTGAAATATTAATGAATGTATATTTAAACAATTTAACAGTAGCAACTTAAACGACTTTACAACTTAACAACTTTAACGTTCAGAATCACACTTTTTCTACGTTCACAGTCAAAACTTTCTTCCACGTTAGTCAAACACTTTCTGCCCCGCGCTCGCATTTTCCCCGTCATATATTCTTCCAAACACTCGTTTCCTTTTGTTCTAATTGTCAATCTTTCTCACTCGATGCATTCAGTCACGACCACCCAGAATTTCTCAGTCGTAATGTTTTCTCAAGTGCTCATCTTTCACGCCTTAGAAACACTCGAGTTCAAACATTCTACGTTCACACGACTATCGCCCAACTCAAGCACTCTTTAGACTTTCATCACAAATCTGATTAACCTCGCCGTACAAAATTCTTCTCTTAACTCCATGCCATACCACTTAGGTCGATGAAATCCAGGTCCAACCGGTAAAAAAATCTAATGACTCAAACCTTACCTCTCCCATTAAATTATTTTTAGTATACATGACTCCATCTTCATTCTACATGCCAAACTCGTGTTGTTCACGTTTGACCCGCATTTGATTCCACTAGTCTGACTCGTGATATTTATGTTTGATCTAATATTGTTATGACGAGTTAGACTCGTCTAAGTATTAGGTGCATAAGTTAATTTTAGTTTTCTTTTGGTAGGTTCAGAGTTTATTTGAACTTTTATGCCCAAAAGTTAGTGGATGAAGCAATCTCCCTCACTTTGCCCATTTTTCTGAAACGATTGCCTCATTTGAAGAAATTAGACTGTTTTATTTCGATGAACTCATATAAAAGTGATTGCGATTCCTTGTCCTTGAATCGTTGCGGTTGTCCAGGTCGTTTTTTATCCTAGAGATCGAAATTTCCTTCCGGGAACCTTTGGTATTAGTATTTGCAGGTGGAATGAGATAATACAATATTCCCACCAAGAACATCACAAATCATTTCAGCAGCTTTAACAACGTTTCTATTTTAACACTTAGCCGACCGAATGGGATGATCTCCCATTTTTTCCTTGACAAAGCAGTGCCATTAATTCTATTTACTTTTGTCATTAGTTGATCCTAAGCTGATGTTGAATTTATTAAAAATTGTATTTTGGAAAATTTATGAACAGTACTAGTTCAAGATTAACTAATAACAAAAGCAAATAGAATCAATTGCAGTGCTTTGTTGAGGACAAAATGGGAGATCTTCCCATTTGGACGGCTAAGTGTTAACTGAAGCGCGAAGGGCATATTTTTTACCGAGGTTACGTTGACCGAATCAAACAGTTTTCCAATGTTTGGAAAGCTAGATGTTTACGCTATAAGACTCCGAAAATACCGTTACGATATTCAAATTGTAAATAGCCTTTATCATCATCGAAAGATGAAAGACTAAAATTAACTTGTACACTTAATATGTCAAAGGGTTAAAAATCTCTCACGTGTTGCACTTATTTCCGCTACCGTGAATACAACACTGTAAACAATACGTGTGTCTCATTCAGTGGGGTTTCATTCATATATCCTAACATACTTTCTAACCAGGAACACACCAAATACCTAATCATGAATCGTTCAATGGCCAAAGTTACAGTCTAAGCATTTCTGGCGGCCACCCAAAAATATGCGGTTCCTAACAAGTTTTATTTGAAAAATCTGATGTATACCGTTTGTTCCTTAACACATGTATACGTTGTTTACGATATGGTGTTTTATGATTTCAGATATATTTTGGAATATGTGTGACAATATGCGTCACAGCAAGTTGGGTCGGCGCGACACATTGTATTAAATATTTGTATTTTTACAAACACGACACTCCAAGTTATTCGTCGTTTTCTAATTCATCTATTACAGGACATCATCAATATGTAAGTTTAAACAGTCTTCAAGTTTCCGTGTTTCAACATGTACGTCAAGTTTCAGTGTTCTGTACATATTTTCAGGCGGTTCCATATAACGCTCCATTCTTCACAACCTGGTTTTGTACGAATTGGGAAATTCTTTATTTCCCAGTCTATTTTCTTTGTCAATCTATAAGAATTAAATGTAACACTCCATCTGAAATAATTGCAGAGAGTTTACGGGGTTTCCGAGACAAAGGATTCACCGGTGGTCGTTTTTTGATCCGGTGTAGTCTCTTTTGTGGACTCTGGGTAGTTACAAATTACATGTACATTTACTCACTTAGGATATTGCTAGCTACCGATGTAATGGCACTTTTTGCAACAAACGTCTCTTGCGTATATTTGTTGTCGTGGGTCATTCTTCATGAACAATTTGTTGGAGTAAGGGTTAGTAACGTTGTTCCATAAAAATAGCAATTTATCAATTTCTAATTCTTAATCGACGTGAAATTAGTTGTATCGATGAAATTGTTGTTTTACTATTACGGACAAATGCATTGCAGATAGTAGCAGTGATTTTATGCAATACTGGTATTGCACTTTTAGCATACATGGATGGCATAACTGGAAGTCCGACTTTAGGAGGTGTTGTGTTAGCAACGTCTGCAGCAGCCGGTTCGGCGGTTTATAAGGTAACAATTAAAATTATTGCTTAACACGTTTCGTGTCGTGTATATGTCCCACGCTGAACTTTTCGTTCAAGCCATTGGATGGGTATTTTCATTATAAAATGAAGAATTTAAAAAGAATTTTAACTCTTTGAGCGCTATGAGCGCATATATGGGGTTCTCACACAACCATTCAGTCTAGGCTTTGAATGTGTATATGGGGTTCTCATACAACCATTCAATCTAGGATATGAACGCTGTATAGTTTTATAAAATAAAAATTTTGTAATAGTTTATATATTGAACCCTGATTTGAGATTTACCACACAATACAAAATTATTAAATTTTCAATTTAAAAGATATAATTTACTAACATTTATATTTCATTTTATATGTTAGTATTGCTTAGCGAAATAAATGGTTCTGTTAAGGTTTCACTGCTCAAATTATTTCAGTTACAGTCAAAATATTTTGCAATTAAATTTCTGTCAGCACAGCGTGTGCTTCGTCGTAAAAAGTGGACGGTCCACAACACACCCTTAACGTCGCACAACTCAGCGCTCAAAGGGTTAATTATGGTTTTGTATTATTGAAAAATTATAAGGCGTACGTAGGTGAAAAACATTATTTAACCCTTTCGATTCGAGCCCCAGATATATCCGGGATCTTGTAAATATATAAATATTTAATAATATGTAAGTTGTAATTGCTCTAATGTTATAAAAACAACTAATATTTTTTTATTATTCTTTTTATTTCTCACCTTCCGGTTTTGAAAGGTTTCCGGTTATCTTTTACATTTAATTTTACATTTTACTTTCTACATTTTACATTTTACTTTTTACATTTTGAAAACTTTTAAACTTATAAACTTACCAACTTAGAGCTTTAGAATAACTAATATAATTTTGTATAAGTTTTTTCATATCAGAAATGTAAACTATACTTGTTATATTAGAGCAACGATTGTTTTATTAAGCACAGTTGTTACTTAAAACTTAGAAAAACATATATACAAAAACCACACGCACTGTGCTCATTTCTGGTGTGTGCTTCCGTTCATTGATGGCACTTCGGCGAACTGGACTGACGAAGCGAAAGGGTTAATCGTAAATGTGGTGGGTCGTACGGTAGGCGACAAAATGATAGTACAACATATGATTTTTAGTGTTTCTTGAATTTAACGTAATGCATACAAGTTTGTACACGCAGTTTTTTTGTACAGTATCTCTTTCATAATAATACGGACAAAAATTAATCACAGGTTATATTTTTTACGGAAAATTTAACCTTTTCGTGAAAACTAGGTACGACAAAATGATAACGCGGGTAGGAAAAAAAAGATCAACGAGACTTCATTGTTTGAGATGGCAAAAATTTCTTATACATTTTCACGTGCTGAATTCAAATCTGATCCCAAAAGTAGCCTGTCGCATTAAGTTCAGGAGATAAATCGATATAAAGTACGTTGATATTCCATAGATAGTAACATTTGTCCAATATTTTTGTAAATAGCACTGTACAGTACTAACCTTTCCTTATAAAGTCAAATTTGACTTTTAATTATACGATGTTTTTTTTGCCAAGATATACCGCTTTGAAGTTACTCAAGAAACACTGTAAATCATAGGTTGTGCTATGATTTTGTCGCGCACTGTACACGTTCCACGCGGCTTGAACGGAAAGTCTTCAGAAAACGATCCGGCACGGAACGTGTTAACACTTAGTCAACCGAACGAGGAGACCTCCCATTTTTTCCTTAACCCATTTGCAACATTCTGAAAAGCAGAAAATTGGCCCATATCACCCAAAATTTTGAAGGCCTAATTACTTCTTCACTACTATTAAAATCACACCCCTACATTTTATTCAAAATTGTTTGCCTTTACCCGGAGATATCTCTTCTTTAATAAGTTTGCAATCGTCACTTTTCACTAACTGCATGCATAAAACTAGCACGCATATCTGTATATTATATTTGCATATTTGCATCATATATTCGGTCATAAGGCCAGGAAAATTTTGCGCATATACGAGCTTATGATGCAAATGGGTTAACAAAGGAATGCCATTGGTTCTATTTACTTTCGTTATTAGTTAGTCTTGAACTGGTGTTGTTCATGGTTCATCGAATGCAATTTCTGCTTTTCTAAAGTACAATTTTTAATCAATTCAACACTGGTTTAAGACTAATCAATTACAAAAGTAAATAGAATCAATGGCAAAGGAAAGAATAGGAGATCTCCCATTTTTTCCTTAATAAAGGAATGCCATTGGTTCTAGTTACTTTCGTTATTAGTTAGTCTTGAACTGGTGTTGTTAACACTTCATCGAATGCATTTTCTGTTTTCCCAAAATAAAATTTTTAATCAATTCAACACTGATCCAAGACTAACTAATATGCAAAACTAAATAGAATCAATGGCAAAGGAAAGAATAGGAGAACTCCCATTTTTTCCTTAACAAAAGAATGCCATTGGTTCTAGTTACTTTCGTTATTAGTTAGTCTTGAACTGGTGTTGTTCACAGTTCATCGAATGCATTTTCTGTTTTCCCAAAATAAAATTTTTAATCAATTCAACACCGGTTTAAGACTAATCAATTACAAAAGTAAATAGAATCAATGGCAGAGGGAAGAATGGGAGAACTCCCATTTTTTCCTTAATAAAAGAGTGCCATTGGTTCTAGTTATTTTTGTTATTAGTTAGTCTTGAACTGGTGTTGTTTACAGTTCATCGAATGCATTTTCTGTTTTCCCAAAATAAAATTGTTAATCAATTCAACACTGATCCAAGACTAACTAATAACAAAAGTAAATAGAATCAATGGCAGAGCTTTGTCGAGGAAAGATGGAAAGGTCCCCGTTCGATTGGCTAGGTGTTAAATGCTGTTAAGGGAATGTCCAAACTACAAGATTGATACAATGTTAAACTAGGTGCTGTTTAAAAAAGTTATAGGAGAAACAACATTCGGTCAGATGTCTTTATTCTTTTCTCTTATTGGATTGTGTAACGCGGCATTGTTATGGCCAGTTTGTTTGGCGTTGTACTTTTCGGGAGCTGAAAGTGTACAGTGGGGACGATTACCGTGGACGGCATTACTTTCTGCAAGCATTTTACACTTGGGTTAGTGATTTCAATTATAAATATCAATGCTTTATCTAGAACACGCCTCCAAATTATGATACAGGTTTAAATATACGAATTAATTGCGTTGTAAAAGATTAACGTTTTCTATCTCGTTTGTAGCTTAAAAAATTATAATTTGAGATATGTTCTGCTTCAACCTTACTGATTACTAAACTTTTCAACGTAAACACATATAGTATATTACTCCTCTAAAGAAAAAGGAGTGTGTCCGGTCCCGACACGTGGCACCAGTCACAGTTTTTAAGTTTATAATGCTTGTAAATTTAGTTAAAATCTCACCCGTAACTCTACCACTAGGCTTAAGCTCCGAAAACTAGGATTAGGCACGTACCTAGTCGCAATAAACCCATAAGGCCAACAGACGTAACTTCCTCATAAATTATGTCAGTATGACTTTATTTTTCCTCGTTGAATTTGCCAGCATGACCAAAGGTCGACCGGCCTAATGACTTTATTGCCTAGGTTCTTCACCATGCATCACCCCATCCATTTCCGCATATCTCCTTTCACTCATCCTTCGGTCCACTCGCTACCCCCATCCTCCACCCAACGATCCAATCCATGCAGATTCCAAAAACACACCTCCGAAACACCTCCGAACCTCCTCCGACCACACCCTCTTCACTTTCTCTATATAACCCCTGTTTCTTCAACTAACGCATTCATTCATTCATTCATTCATTCATTCATTCAGTCTTCTCCAATCACGCGTATATCCGTTTTGTTAAATTTTGTTGTTAATTTATTATTAAAGAAATTGTTAAACTGCTTGACGCATTTATCTATATCCACCCTATTGAATTAGTGTTGTCGTGTATTGCAACAACACGTCCGACAAGAAGTGTCGGAACAGAGTGTACATCGTTCATTTTAAACTTAAATACTACCCCTTAACCGTTTGAGTCCCAAGCAGCGCGATCGCGCTGTTGAGATTTTATATCGAGAAAACCCAGCACATTTCGAACGTTGTGAACAACTGACGGTGCGTTACTGATTGTCGAAACGCGCTCAGATTTGCTGAAGCAAGTATATTACACAATTCCTTTTAATGTAAATAGTACATTTTACAATAAGTATAATAATACTATAATAATTTAATAATACATTACAAAATAAAAATTTAAATGCAAGCGCTATTGCGCCGCTTGGTATTTCTCGACATAAAATAAAACAAGCGCTATCGCGCTGTTTGGGTCGTTTCGTACTCATTTAGAGAAAGTGCGGTCGCGCTGTTGGGATTCTTCGACAGTGTTTTTTCAATACCCCCTGGGACTCAAACGGTTAATAAATTAGGTATCCAGAAAGGTATTTGCTTATATTTATCAATCACAATTCTAGAGATTTTTCAGATAGACAGCAAATGTGTATACAGAGGATGAATCGCGAAAAGTAGAATCCTTAAGTATTGTCCTGTCAAAAAAATTCTCAAAACAGAGTTACACTATTTGAAGATTTATATGTATACAAATTTTATTAAGATCATTCTTTTAACAGGATCGTCGGTGCTTTTTTAAATCGAATCATCTATTTTTCAATATGCCATGATGTAGCAACTTAAATGCAACTTTGTCACTTCTAATTTTCGCCTTATTGTAACGCATATAATCAGCCCCTTCATTTCGACTCACCTGCAAATTCAAACCCTGTGCAGGGTGCGGCAGCATAAATTCCTTTTTCCAAAACGTAATAAAACTCATTTTATGAATCAAATTTTTTAAATTATTTTTTATAATATAGGTATAATATTTAAAGTTTAGTTTTACATAATTTTAAAAATCATGTCAGTTAGGTGACGCCCTTCATTGTCCATACACTGAATAAGCCGATTTCTGGCGCTGATCATAACTCTTACCAGCATATCAGCTGGTATGTTGACAATTCCTTCCCAAATGTTGGTCTTCAGGTATTGTATGGTTCTTGGGTGGTTGGCATAAACGCGGAATTTCAAATAGGCCCATAAAAAAAAAAAATCGCACGGTACCAAAGTCCAACAGTTGCGTCCTCTGGAACGTTTTCGAGAAGCGCTTCACGTGCGTTTCTCCGTAAATTAAAGTCGTGATCCGAGATTTTGTGCACAATCGCCAACTTACAAGGATGTCCGGTGTGCAGAACGCCGCACAGTGGTCCGAATCGCCCAAAACACGAACTTAATTCAAATTTTCAAGTTCGTTGGAAATCTACGTTGGAAATTTTAACCATAGATTCTTATATCTATGGACCAACTTTTGTCATGCATGAGAGTTACCATAAGTCATTCAGAATTACTTGAGAGAGCTTTGAAAATCAGGAAAAATGCAGGTTTTAGAATCATTACACTTTTCTTCTAAAATTTCATACTTTACCTCGTTATATCTTTATAGAGGTAGGAATTTGGGCAAATCCAAGTAGGTCATTTTGAAGAGTATTCTTTCAGCTATAGGAATATATATAAATTTTTGGAATACACTTATTCTAATCTTTGAAAAATATCGTAAAAGGAATCCCTATGTTTTTCCGCTTTTTTTTCATTTACTGACGATTACAAAGCGGAGGTTACGAGAGGTTACGACGAATTTTGTATGAGAGCATTCGTTGGAACCTACTGAAGATATCTGCAAAGGAATTTCTTGCGGAACCTTGCAGACCTAAGAATTATAACAATAAATACATAGTTAACACGTTAAGCGCCACGCCGGTCCCTAGGGACCGGCGGCAGACTTTTCGTTCTTCTATCGCGGCGAGTGTGTCCGTCTTTGCATACTTGTGAAACTGAACATTTAAATTATGCGATATCGGTTTTAGTTTGGTCAATACTTCAAGGAAAAGAATATAATACTTAAAAACATTAATGTAATTTATTGAAACAAGATAAGCAAAGATGAGGCTTCCGTGTACATTCATTACAAAAGGTTGTTACTTTTGGCGTTACATTTTTGGCTATATTTGGTCCCAACATTTGTGCATTATATTGATAGCATTCGGTGCAGTATTTGGTGCAGTGAAAATGTCAGGCTCTCGAGTGCAACTTATCTACAAGTGGAGAGAAGAAAATACGAAGGCAAGCCCCGGCCGGGTTACGTTACTCGATATCTGTTTATACTCTGGCTCGCCTGTCGGCGAGCGGCCCGGCAGGGCCCGCCTGACGGCTAGCTGTGGCCTGAACGGAAAGGCACGCAAATTCGGCGTGGCGCTTAACGTGTTAAGCGCTGAAATCTCTTGATAACCGTTATGCTTCGGGTCGTTATGTTTCGATGTTAAGTGAAAGCTGCTTCCTTTTGTATTATAATCGGAATGGTAACTAAAGTAAAACCATATTGAGGTATTTTGAAATGTTGTTAGTCACCTTAACCATTTGCACTGGCAAGAAATTCTCGGGCGCGTGTGCCAGAACAGTCCACTATAATCGACTAGGAGGCGTGTTCGATGCCTTAGAGAAATCGGAAAAAGATTTATATTTTCTAAGCTAATTTATTTTTGACCTAGGACTTTTAATACTTTTCTAAAGAGAATATAACGCATCGATTGATGTTAAAATTATACAAATATGAATAGTAAATTTGTGTGCCATGCACATCGTTGGCGATTCTGCGACAAAAGCATTACGACGTGCGTGGCACGTCTTTTCAGCGCAAGTGGTTAAAATTAATATTTTTGCCGTTAAGTCAGGTTCACAATATCACCGCATTATTTCGGTTTTCAAACATATTTTAAGCCATTTTCATTTATTCCGCTTACTATTATACTGATCTTGCGAACAATTAATAGTGGATATGAAATAAAAACAGAAGAATTTAAAAAATACTGTTTACGAACTGCAGAAAGATACGTAGAATTGTACAATTGCAATTACATGCCGGTTTTTGAACCTAAAATTCTAACTCACGGATTGAACATTATTGAAAACGTTATCATACTCATTGGAGCACTTTCCGAAGAAGCTTGAGAAGCAAACAACAAATACATGAAATATTATAGAGAACACCATACTCAAAAAATATCGTGGGTGTAGTCAAACAATCGCCGTTTAATTCAAAATTTGGTATTATTTATATTTTTTTTTTGCATTTTAAATGCTCCAATGATGATGAGATTATTGTTATAAATAAATTTTACTTGATACCATCTGAGGAATAACTATAAGTCACATATGAGGCCGCTATAATCATTTTGAAAAGAATTAAAATGCAAATTAGACTTTCTACATAAAAATGGATATCAAAATCGGATTCTACGACCCAAAAACCTTATAAAACCACTCCTTTTGTAGCGAATAATGTAAAAATAAAAGCATTATGAATTAAGTTCGTGTTTTGGGCGATTCGGACCTCTGTGCGCCGGGAGGATCACGAAATCGATTACCTCACTGCCTCAATGTTCTCAGGTGTTCTGATAGGCCGAAGGACTAGAGTTCTTCGTCTTGTCACACTCGCGATTTGTCTGAACGTAGTGATCCATGTAACAATGGATTTGCGGTCCAGGATACGGCCCAGCTCACTTCCTATACACCCCTGTGAGATGATACATCACGTTGGGGTATATTGAAGCGTTTTCGGAAGGCGCACTGGGTTGCGATCACGTTCGAAAAGTAAGCCTTGACGGAAAAGGTACGTTCTTCACTGTTTCAACGCATGATGGGGACTGACGTCCAAAAAAATAAAGCTTTAGAGTCACGCCTGTCGAATGAGATTACTCCCATCTACGATCTCTACCGCCTGAATGACGTGCGTTTTAAAAAAGGAAGTTATGCTGCCGCACCCTGTATTTTTTGGTTGAGCCTTGGAGTGGAGATTGCACCAAAACTATTTGTATTTTAGGGAATTCCTCTTCAACGTCTTTTTTTTGGCAGAGTGGACCACGTGATAGGAATCCTTTAACGATTGCCAGCGGGGCACGGTTTATGGCTGTAGCTTTTAGGGACATCTTTTTATTTCACAGTCGTGGGCACCTTCTAAATTAATATAGGAATTCCTTACTTTTATTTAGCGAGAGTTTCGCGACTATTTGTTCAGAAAGTATAATATGTACTGTATATTTTCATGTTTAATACAAGGAATTGGTATATTTCATACTTTTGAGGTGTTCTGGATATAAGCAAAATTTAGTGGCAGAAATTGAATTAACATTTTATTATTATTTGATAGTTGCAAACATGCTTGGTAACTTCAGTATTGCTCTGACCTACGATCTATTCATTACACTAGGACTGATCACCGCTGTACCTGTTTCTGCTGGTACGGTAACAATGCGAAAAAATTAATTTAATTTCTCATTTTTGTCACTTGATAATCGTCTGATATTACATGTTACAGCGTTAGATGTTCTTTTATACGGAGCCCATTTTATGGGCATGAAATTGTCAGGAATGATATTCATAGCAGTTGGTTTCTTTCTCGTGATGTTCCCAGACAATTGGCCAGATTATATAACCAGGCTACTACGGTATGCACTTTAAACATATTTTGTAAATATAACTTTATGGTATGTTTTTTACTTCCAAATTAATTTTTTTCTTAGCCTTTAGTTCCGTAGATACTCTAAACGTCCTATGTTTGCTACCTTCTTACATACATGTGTGAGCACGTGTATGTACATGTACGTGTATATATGTATGCACATGTATACATACGTACACACATTTATATATTTCTTCTTTCCACTTCTGCTAGAACATTAAATTGTTGTTCATTTTATTTTGCACTACTAGCGAAGCAGCGTGTAGTTTCAATAATGTACGCTAATATATATATATATACATACGCTTATATATACAAATGGCCTACAATTATCTACGTTTCTCTTGCTCACTTCTTATTTGTATTTCTTTAAAACATTAATGTTTACAAATTTCACTCTGTAAATACCGTTTATAACAAAGATTAAAAAACAGTATGTTTTCAAATTCTTTAATCATCACACTTAGAGCTTCGTCGCATTATAATTACTCTACTAATTACAATATCTCTAACAATTTAGATGTACTACAATATTTATAAATAATATACGTATTATTTACATCAGAATCATGTTTTGGTGTACACCTTATTGAAAATAATTTTTCTCTTCTCTTGAAACACATTGTAACGCTCACGTTCATGTGTAGGTGAATTAATGAGACTGATTCGATTAATTAAGATTGTGCTGCTTAATTAAAGTTCTAATTAATTATGTGATAGTCCGTTTAATGTTCTTATATTTTTGCTGTGTAGAAAAAGTTCGAAGCAGAGTGTAGAAATTTTCTTTGCCATTTAGAGGTACATGTGTGCTTCATAAGTTAACAAAAATAAAAAGTGGCATTGATATTATTTTACAGGATGCCTGGAATATGCAACAGGTTTAAAGTATAATTAAATGAATACCTTTTTATGTGTACTAAAAAAAAACATGATTGCATAACACGTTCAATATATTAGCTTTTATTTAATTTATAATGATAGAGTTATACGTAATAAGGCTCAAAGTCATTTACGCAATAACTTAAAATGTGCAGTCCTGTTTATGCAGCTTTTAGGTAAATGTAAATTATGGAAGCTACGTTGTCCGTTTTATTTAATTAATGCAATTTATTTATGATCAGCGTACAATATAATGGAAGATTAAGTGCATATGCATTTGTTATTCGGTGAAATGTTTATTCAGTGAAAAATATTAGAAGATCTTTATAAATACCTATTTTAATAGAATTTGCTCTTATACATTACGAAAAGTTTTGTTTTGGAAAGTTTTCAAGATTTGAAAATATTTTAATATAGAAGTTTCAAGTTTAGTAAAAAAGAAAAAAAGAAAACTTTTTATAGACGTATATTTTAAGAATATAAAACAAAGGAATACATTTATTGTGTTTGTAATTATTGTTATACTTATTGTTTTTTTATTATTTTCTGTTTATTATTTAGTTTATTATGTTACAAACTCTAAATATATATTTAATCATTTTCAAACTATTTTAAAACTTCATCTTCTTTCATTCTTCAATGATTTTGCAAGACTGATTCTATACATTAAAGTGATGAAAAAGTTTCATGTACACAAATATATACCTAATAATGTTTATCTATTAGGTATACAATAAATCTTATTGTTCAAAACTTACAATAAGATTGGAGGTATTACATTAATATGAGATTAATATGGTTTTCCTAAAATTTATTATATATGCTGTAACAATTATGAATGTAGAATGCAAGTACAATAAGTTTACCAGACATTCAAATTTCGTAATTTTCTTCTGATTTACATACATAAGTTTGTTACCATTACATTGTAATGTAAATACATAATCCTAATATGAATTTAAAATGTCTGTATACATATATATAAAGTATCTTAATCAAAATGAACTGAATACAGTGCCATGCAAATATACACAGAAGTAGAATTTAATAGTGTTTATAAAATAAGTATAGTAAGAGAAGATAGTGTAAACTAGTTCATAGCTCTCTAGATGCTCATTTTATTATATATGTCATTTATAATTAAGAAATACATTATTAAATATGTATGTATATGAATGTTTTTCATTATTTTAATGAGTAAAATCAGTTGCATAAATTTTTAATGACATTTTATATAATATTATTGAAAGATATTCATGGTAGTTAAGGTATACAAAAGTTCTTTATTCTTTACTCTTTATTTCTTGAATATATACAAATATATATGTTTTGTTTTTTTTTATTCTTAATAAAATTAACGATGTAACTGCAAATATTAATTTATTTGTTATTCTTTACCTTTCTTCTAATGTACTGGATACATTGAACTAAAATCTAATTTACCATTAAGATCTTTGTAAATTGTAAATGTATCATTAAAATGTTGACTTAAATTATAGCAGGTTGTATTGTTCAAGCATGCTCCTCAAACTTATCATATTTTATTTCCAATTTTATTATGCATAATGTTCCATAATAATTATTTTTTAATTTTTCTATGTATATCATCCAATGAAGAGATTACTAATATGCATTTAGCAGATTTCTGTTATAAAGTGTATAATATTTAACAATTACACAAAATTATTCAAAATTTACAAGAACAACTTAATTTAAGGAAATATAAATTGAGCAACATAGTTCTTTAGTATTAAAGTACTTGATAACATTTAGAAAATATTTATTACTAACAAAATTAAATTCGATCAGTATATAAAATATCATGAATTTTAAAATGATATAAAATTTATGTTTAGATACACACATGTATTACTACATAATATTCTACTTTTTATAAAAATAATTTCTAACTAACAAATAATTGTTAGATTTTATAACTTTAGATAGTTTGTGTTGGTATGTATAAAGAATGTATTTCGATTTGTATTATCTATTATTAAATTAGTTTATAATTATTTTTTCTTTTATTTTATTAGTGAAGTCTAGCATGTTATCAGTTTTTTAACAATTGAACAATTCGAATAATGAAGTATTTAGTAATTGAAGGCATGCAGGGTGGATCGATTAATATTTGATATACACCTTCAAAATGATAATATTTGATTTTTTTCGCATATTTTCATTAAGTAAATTTTTAAGCTTAACTCCAAATATTTTATGTATAACTTTATAATTTTTTCACCCATTAATTAATAGGCATTTATATGAATTCAATGAATCCAAAAACAAGCATTTATCTTTATCTAATGGAAAGATGAAAAGAGATTGTGATAAAAACATTTAGACGAAAAGTAACTTAGTACAAACTTGATGACACACGACATCCGTAATCTTAAGCATTGAATTTGTTTGAATTTGCAATATAAAATGTATCAATTTCTATGCATTTCGAATCATAAATGACTGATATAACAGATCAAGCAAATGAAACAGTACACAGATATCGTATGTTATACACTTCGTATAATATTTCTTTCCACCAAAAGATTTTTAACGTTACATCCTGTCCTTAGGCTAGGTCAAGCACGTACATACGTATTTAATTAAATATGTACAGTGGCTCCAAAAAGTATTCGTACATTGTATTACAAATAAATTCATTTAACTTTAATATTCTGATTTCAATTAATGCTTTTAATGAAACTTTATGGGTATGTAGGGTATAATAGTATATGTATGGATTAATTTCTAGTTTTATAATTAAATATCATTTTAAGGAAGCGAAAACAACGTTAAAGTTTCCGTGTTTTTTTCTCACTTTTTTAACATAACTTTGTATTGATGTGTGATAAAGCAAAACCTTTCAGATAAAAAAATTTTAGTTTTTAATGCTGTGTCACTGCCATAAAAAAAAGATCCCAGAGGAACCTGTGTTCAGAGCATGAAAAATCGTAAAAGCTTCAGGGGCGGTTTTCACCCCCTCTATAAGATTTCCTGTCGATGAAAAAATTGCTCCATGCAAGACCCATTATGCTCTATATACGTGCAAAGTTTCATTGAAATCAGAATTTTAGGATTAAGTGAATCTTCCTTGTAATGTAGTGTACGAATGCTTTTTGGATCCACTGTATGTATTTAAGCATTGGTATATTTATATTGTTTTTATTTCATTTGATATACAGTATATACAGGGTGTTCGGACAGCCCTGGGCTTAAATTGAAAGAGTAACTCCCTGAGACATTCTAAGACGAAAATCAAGAGTAACGATTTTGCGTTCGAGGCTTTGTTTACGAGTTATAACTAGTTAAAGATATCGTTTAATCTGGACCGTTCGACGCTTGAGAGCGGGTAACCGAGGCAACTCGGTCGGTAATGTCGCTGAGTCCACAGTGGAGAGAGTCCCGCTCTCAGGCGTCGAACGGTCCGGACTAACCGATTTTTTTAACTAGTTATAACTCGTAAACAAAGCCTCAAACACAAAATCGTTACTCTTGATTTTTGTCTTAGAATGTCTCAGGGAGTTACTCTTTCAATTTAAGCCCAGGGCTCTCCGAACACCCTGTATATGTATATTCTTTCATGTAAAAAGTATCCATATTTAAAAATTGTTTAATTTTTGTTTGTTTTATAAAACAATCCAAAATTTTGTTCTTTTAGATCAATTATCTAAAGATTTATTTATCTAGATGGATCTGTCCGCCAATTAATTTGAATAATCGATCTTTCGCTGTATTAAATAAGAAAGTGCTTGTTTTTGATCTCGTTAAATTCTTTTCAATGCCTACTAATTGATGAGCAAAAAAGATTATACGGTTACACATAAAAAAGTTTAAAATAACCTCGCGAGTTTACTACAATGAAAGAAAGAAAAAATCAAACGTCATCATCTTTATGTGTTTAAAAATCGTAAGGAAATTTGTAAGAAAAAGATTTTATTCAATTAATAACGAAAATAATCGAGGTGGTCACATTGAGTCGTCCACTCTGTATACTATTGACTAGTAGTATATTATATCGAGATATCATTACATTTTAGTAAGTTACTGAACAGAAGAACTCTTACTTATGCAATAACTTGCTAAAGCAACGAAAATAATAAAGGATATTATTTGTTTGTTCTATATATGAGTAAAAATTATTTAAGGAAATGTTTCATTTATTAAACATTGAAATGATGGATCATTCAATTTTATTGTGTTTATATTATGCATATTCATCATGCATACGTACTCAAAGTGATATCGAATCTATTTCACTAATAACTACCTTATTTATAATTTTAATACTTTAGTTATAAAATGCATTATAAAATTAAAATACACGACAACGCTATCTCCCAAAATACAACTAATTATCAACTGTTCTGGGCAAACCACTCAAATGGTTACTTCTTTTTTAAACTTATTTCTTTTCTAATTGCAATCGGAAGAAATATGTTACGATTACCCCGATACATAACTATTTGGTACCATCTGGCATTAACCTGACACCAAATCTCAACAGATCTGTTGTCAAAACCATATCCACCTGTAATGTCGTTTCGTATCGATTTCGATGACAAATGTTTTATCAAACTTTGGCACAAATTGATGCCAAAGACAGACCAAACCTTGTTGCTGCCAGCAAGCTTTGCTACGGTTTTGTAATCAATTGGATGTCAATATTATGCAAGATCTAATGTGTTTTTGCTCCAAATGTTAATACAAGCATTGGTCTACTGTTGCTGATAGTATGATAACTGCTTGACATATCAATCCTGTATTAACCCTCCGACTACTGAAGCTTGGCAGCCTGGCCATGGGTCTTTCGAGACCCTCACAGATATTTCACGTATGCTATATAAAATTTGCTGAATTTTTCTCGACTGGCCACTGCAAATGGGTCTTTCATAATTATCGCACGCGGCTATATATTTATTATCATTGTCTACACAAAGACAACATTAAATACTAAAATATAATGCTAAAATGCTAAAACAATAATAAAAGTACGGAAATATAAAGTAAACTTTGAAATAAAGAATTGTTTCGATTTGCTGCACATGTTTCTTCTTCAGAGTGTTGCCAGAAATGTCGCCGGTTTCGTTACTTCGACACTCTGGCGGAAACGTATATGTGTTAGTGCGATCATCATTTTTGTCCTACAATACAGCGCCCATCGTTGTATGCGTTATCGCTTTCAAGGAATTCTCAGCATGGGTTACGAAAGACCCAGGGACCGCAGGCGGAGGGTTAATTTGGTAACATGTTCGTAAAAATGCTTGTGGAATGCATTTCGAAAATCTGACACCAACGGATATGGCTGGTGAAGTTAAGACAGATCATGTGTCGTTCGTTTTTCCCTAATTTCTAATTTTAAGAGTAAGGCAACATTTTTTTATTTTCATTTATTTTGTATAAAATTTGTTTCAATATATTAGTGATAATTTTTAAATTAAAATGACATCAAACACGATATTATTTGGATTATATTTATTTATGTACAATAATGTAAATTGTATATTGGAATTCACTACATACAGATAAATATTATCCAAATTACATCGTGTTTGGTCTTATTTTAATCAGAAAAATGTCACTGAAATATAATGAAAAAATTGTTATGCAAAAGAAACAAAAAATAAGAAAGGTTTTTCTTATTCTTATAATTAGTATTGTCTCACATCAACATTGGAACACGGATCATATTACTCTACTTGTGTTTCTCTTTCTATCGATTTCTACTTTAAACTGAACAGCGTGACATAAAATACGTGTCGCCTCTCGATAAATGTTCCTCTTCGGTCCCGAATGAACATTTAACCCCTTGACATACAGATAAAACGATATTTGATGCCTCCGAAAAATACTATTTAATTTGGCTCAATTGAATAGTTATGTGGAAGCTTAATACTAGATTTACTTAATACTAGATTTTATATATATTTCCAATATACATATATTAAGAAATAAGGTATACATCGAACAGAATTTGAAATTGCAGAATTAAGAGGGAAATAAATTTGGGTATATTTGTATTGCCCCATCGATAAAAGTTAATAAAAATTGCTAGGAATAATATTAATTATTTTTACAAATTTTACTCATGAAATCTAAAACTCGTCAAATTGACGGATCCCGTAAACCTAGTGTTAAAAACAGAATATTTTATTTTAAAATTTGCATTGCTGTATAACATTTAATCAGGTTGATATATTAAGTAACATTATAAAATAATAAATTAGTAATTCTGTGTTAGTATGAAACATTTCAAAACATTTTGGAATATGTAGATAGTTCTTGACGTCTCCCAGACGTCATTGTATGTCAAGGGGTTAAGAATGAATCGTGAAATCGATTGGAAGAAAAGTTGGTTAGAGTAAGCATGGAACTTTTTTAACACATCTTGCGTGGAAAACGACTAAAGTCGTTTTCTACGAATTATTGATTTTTAACCCTTTCGCTTCGAGCACCGAATATATCCGGCATCTTGTAAATATATAAATACCTGAAAATATGTAAACTGTAATTGGTCTAATGTTATTAAAATGACTAATATAATTTTGTATAAGTCTTTTCATATTAACACATTTGCGACTGGCAAATTTTTTCCGTTTTTAATACTGAGTACCGGCGAAAATAATGAAATTCTGAGACTGGTTGCCGCAAACTTGTACCGTTAAAGCAAGGATAAAAATGATAAAAATTGTTCTGAAATATCAATGCTGCAATAATGTGTTGTTTAAAATAAAAAGGTTTTTATAATTAGTATACTTGCTTTATAGGTAGACAATCTACCTATAGGCAGTCAGGAATAGAATTTAAAAAGACGTAAATTCACGTTAGCGGCAACAAGGAATAGAACTTCAAAGGACGTAAATTCACGTCAGTGATCGCGATTGTGTTAACCCGTTGCACTATTTTGACGAGTCTGACTCGTGATGAAAATTTTAGGCCAAATATAGATGTCATGAGTCGGGCTCGTTCAGTTTCAAACTAAACATGAATATCACGAGCTTGACTTGTACTCGACATTTCAGGCCGAACATGAATATCACGAGTCTGACTCGTGGTCTTAATTTCGGGCAAAATTGATATTTAATTGTTTATTTATATTGTGTCTTTCAGTTTTAGGTTTGATATTAGTGAGATAATCAGAAAACTTATTTGAGTTCAAATACTACTACCGCGGATTTGCTTTTACATATTTTTATTTCGTTATTAATCAATTATATTATTATTACTTATTCAGAATTTGTTTTAATCTTATGTGATAATTAAAAGTATATATCAAAGTTTTTCATTCAAATTCATTTGAATTTCACAAGAGTTCCATCGCGTGGATAAGATGGGTCTCAAGTTTCGGCACACGCGCTCCACCACTTGTCCTTCACCGCGACGATTGAGGCAGCCGCGTTTGGCCTGACTTTTTCCGAGCTTCCGAATAGTGCAAGGGGTTAACGGAAACGGAAAATACGACAGAACTTTCCCTCCAACCCAATACAGGGTGTTCGGACAGCCCTGGGCTTAAATTGAAAGAGTAACTCCCTGAGACATTCTAAGACGAAAATCAAGAGTAACGATTTTGCGTTTGAGGCTTTGTTTACGAGTTATAACTAGTTAAAGATATCGTTTACCGGACCGTTCGACTCTTGAGAGCGGGTAACCGAGGCAACTCGGTCGGTAACGTCGCTGAGTCCACAGTGATGCTCAAGCGTCGAACGGTCCGGATTAAACGATATCTTTGACTAGTTATAACTCGTAAACAAAGCCTCAAACGCAAAATCGTTACTCTTGATTTTCGTCTTAAAATGTCTCAGGGAGTTACTCTTTCAATTTAAGCCCAGGGCTGTCCGAACACCCTGTATATTCACACCTGGGCCCTATTATCTGCACTCTATTAAATAAGGTGAAAGTAGAATATCTTATATTATAAATAAAAATACAATTTACCATAGCCAACACCCGTACCCACAAGTCGTCGCACGAATGTCGACTACAGTCGGCACTCGTAACGAAAGGGTTAATGAAATTAGAAAAGACTAATTGCAGAATAATTCGAGGAACGTAACCTCCGGTTCCCTTTACCTGATCAACGGAAATTGATCTCGATCCCTCCGCGATACGATCGAGCAAATTGGCTCCACGCGATGCTTTTCCTTTCTTTTCTTTTCTTTTTTCCACTTGTTTTTTTAATTACCCCGGGTTCGATCACGACGCGACTAGTTAACCGTGTCCCCTTTGTCCCCCCCCCCCTCCCTGTCTTCCTCGTTCGCCATTGTTTCGCGTTAGCCCTTTCCGTCGTTCAGCGGCAGCCGATCGTTTCACGCTGATTTCCGAACCCTTTCAGCCTATTGATACCGTCGAACAATTATCGCGAAACGATGTTGCGAACGTGCAAGTGTTTGCACGTCGGAGTACATACGGTGAGTTTATGATGAGATGACTGGCGGGACAGCGGAGGGGCGGGAGAGGTGCATCGTTTCCTCTTCCTCTTCAATTTTTTTTTTCGTCACACGGGGTTATAGTAGCGGACAAAAGTTTAAGACGACAGGGACGATGCAAACCGTAGTTTTATGGTATGCAAATATTGTTTATCTATTCATTTTTGTTGTCATTATAGATGGAACACTATTTATTGATTAGGATAAAATACAAATTTTATTGATAATAGTCTTTCTTATTAATCAACTTATTTATTCTCTTTGACCCTTTGATCTTAAATTTTTGTCTGCTACTGTACATATGAATCGTTTATTTCAAAAGTGATGTACAGTAGCGGACAAAAGTTTAAGACGACAGGGACGATGCAAACCGTAGTTTTATGGTATGCAAATATTGTTTATCTATTCATTTTTGTTGTCATTATAGATGGAACACTATTTATTGATTAGGATAAAATACAAATTTTATTGATAATAGTCTTTCTTATTAATCAACTTATTTATTCTCTTTGACCCTTTGATCTTAAATTTTTGTCTGCTACTGTACATATGAATCGTTTATTTCAAAAGTGATGTACAGTAGCAGACAAAAGTTTAAGACGACAGGGACAATGCAAAACATAGTTTTATGGTGTGCAAATATTGTTTGTATACTTATTTTTATCGTCAATATGGTAGAACACTGTTTAATAATTAACATAGAATATAAACTTTACATATACTGTTATTTATTATTAATTAATTAATTTTTTTTTGACTCTGATTTTAAATTTTTGTCTGCTACTGTACATATAAACCATTTATTTTGAAAGCGATGTAAATAAAATTTGTATTCTATGCTAATAAAATAAATAGAGTTCTATCATAAATGACGATAAAAATAAGTTTACGAACGATATTTGTATACCATAAAACTATGTTTTACATTGTCTACCGTCTTAAACTTTTGTCCACTACTGTAACTAAAACCCATGCTTCACGCTTAATTCATCGTACCTTGCATTGTCCGGCGACGCACAGCCATCGGTCTGTTCGTTCCATAGAAATTCCGGCGCCGTGTCCACGAAGATTCGTGGCGTCGCAGGGTGTGCCGTCCATTACTGCCGGTTCAAGCGTTGCGTAAAAACGCTCGCCGACCGCGCGGCAATTGAGCGCGCAAGAGTTCGGAGCTGGTCAATAACAGTAATCACGGTTAACCTTTTGAGTGAGTGAACATATTTTATTTCCTAAAATTTCGCTTTTTATTCGGCTCGTCAAGAATTTGCTATTTTTGGTTAAGAAGAGTTTTGTTAAAAAAATTTGTTACCACCATTTTTAAATCTACCCATAATCTAATGTTAGTGTATTATTCAGTCCAAATTTCGTGTTAATATCTCTTATAATTCAAAAGTTATACAGGGTGTTCGGACGAAGTTAGGAGAAAATTGAAGGGGTGACTCTATGCAACATTCTAAGACGAAAATCAAAAGTAACAATATTGGGTTTGACGCTTTGTTTATTAGTTATAAGCAATTAAAGAAACGAGCTATTTTACGCCTGAGAGCAGGCAAACGGGCAACACGGTAGGTAACGTCAACGACTACACAGTGATGCTCAGTCGTAACTATGTGCGGAATATGACTTACCTCTGAACAGCTACAGAAATACATATATAACTAATAAATAAAGGGTCAAACTTAATATTGCTTCTCTTGATTTTCATCGAAGTTGTTAAGTTGAAAAGTTGTTTATACTATTAAATTATTCAGGGTGTTCAGACGAAACTGGGAGAAAATTGAAGGGGTAATTCTATGCAACATTCTAAGACGAAAATCAAGAGTAACAATATTGCGTTTGACGCTTTGTTCATTAGTTTTAAGCAATTAAAGGAACGGGGTATTTTACGCCTGAGAGCAGGCAAACGGGGCATCACTGTGCAGCCAGCGACGTTACCGACCGTGTTGCTGCCTACCATTTGCCTGCTCTCAGGCGTAAATTAGCCCGTTTCTTTATTTGCTTATAACTAATAAACAAAGCGTCAAACGCAATTTTTTTATTCTTGCTTTTCGTCTTAGAATGTTGCATAGAATTAACCCTCCGATTTTCTCCCAGCTTAGTCCGAATACCTTATATACAAATGTCACTAAATTTGCCAATCCGGACCACTATGCGTCACGCTATAGCGCCAAATCGCCGACAAAATGATGCCTCCGAATGGCGTTTAGCTTACCGTCCAAGAACGGGACCCAATCGTAGCTCTCGCCCTTGTAGTTTCTTCCGTTGTACTTGGCACATTGTTCGGCCCGCAAATCCTCCGGGAAGTTCGGACACTTCTGTTGCAAGTAACGGCTTAATTAAACTCCGGGTAATTAAGGAGCGATCGCCGGGAAAGCTGTTACGCCGCCGACTCGCTGCCACTTCGGGCCTTTCGAAGACCTCCGCAGCAGGTCTCTATTAACCCTTTGCACTCGACAGGTGACTGTTAGTCGTCTAACGATACTAACTTCAAAAATGTTCAAATTCGAAATATTCACTAAAATTCGCCTATATTAAACTATGCGAATAGCTATAATTTATTTATACAGCGCTCATGAACGTCATCTCACTTCTCTTACGTTCAAATTAGTTCACCTCTATTTGTTTCTCACTCCTTTCACATACTAATTACATACCTCCCTTTCTTTCTCTCTGTCTCACACGGTATATTTTCAACGAACGCGTACCCAATTTTTGAGAGCTCACGTATGTATACGCTCTCTTTGCAGTAAAACGGTTAAGCAGAAGTTTTCCCGAGAGTACACTTTATGTTTCAGCGACGTGGAAACATTAAATTCGCGAAACGTTCGTAGCACAAACGCGTCACGGAGAGAGGTTTCTTTAAATCTCCGCTGAATCTCGTGGCTTTTGTAATGGATTTCGGTGGCGTTGCGAAAAAAGAAAGAGGGACTCGTGTACGAACACGGTGAAACGTGAATTCACGGAGGAGGACGCGTTACCCCGGGTAATTTCCGGGTGGAAGATTAATTACCGGCCAGTAAAACCGTGAATAGTCTCGCATGTTTGTAAACCACCGTTTCCGTGGCAAATTTAGCCGAGTCTCGTGGCGCCAGGTTGAGAGAGAGGGGGTGAGAGGGAGAGAGAGAGAGGAAAGGAGGGAGGGAAAGAGAGATAGTGAGTGGAGAGAGAAAATAAGAGAGGGAGGATGAGAGAGAGTGAGGGAAGGGAGAGGGGTGAGGGAAGGGAGAGGGATGAAAGAGAGAGAGGAAGAGGGTGAAAGAGAGGAAGAGTGAGAGTGAGAAAAAGGAAAGAGGTTGAGAGAGTGAGAGAGAATGAGAGAGAATGAGAAAGAGTGAGAAGAGTGAGGATGAGAGAGAGAGCGAGAGAGAGTGAGTGAGATAGCGAAAGAGGGTGAGGGAGAGAATGAGAGGGAGAAAGAGAGTGAGAAGAGTGAGGATGAGAGAAAGGGGGGGTGAGACAGAGAGAGAAAGAAGGCGAGAGGAAACAGAGGGGGGGAAAGAGAGATTGTGAGTAGAGAGTGAGGGCGAGAGAGAGGGCGGGAAACAGAGATAGTGAGTGGAGAGAGTGAGAAGGGAGAGGGATTAACATGCAAATTTTTTAATTGCAACACCACGTCCGCGCGCGGAAAATTAACTGGCGGCCGTTTATTCGAGAACAACAAACCGTGTAAATTCAAGACCGAGGCGGAAACAAGATATTCGTGCAATTAAAATTTATACTCGCTTTAAGAACTGACGACGGACTTCGACCGTTCCGGCTAAATGGCTCTCGAGGCAAGAAATAGGATATGGTAAATTAGAGGCTAGGAGTAGGGTTGGATGCAAAGAGTGGAAGAATAAGACGAAACCGAGTAATACAAGGAATGATAGTACAGTGGCTACAAAAATTATTTAAAAACAATTTAAAAACCGTTCAAATCGTATTTATGATATAAAATTAACCCGTTGCCACACGCTTTTAATTTGACGATCGTGTTCAGAAACACATTCTTTTTTTCAATTATTTATAACTGCCAGATTGGAAGTGAAAATTATCACATTTGGCTACAGTTTTTCCAAAAAAAAACTCTCGACGGCTATAACCGTCATTTGCTCATCATCAACTGGTGTTCGGTACACCCCATCATACCAGTTGCCAGGAAAAGGAATTCCAAGCCAACCATTGCGATTCCAAAATGGTGAACGATTTTCGAAACGGTTTGCAGCCAATTCGGAAGTGCCTGGGTCTCGCGAACGGAATCGAAGAAGCGATCACGAGTCTCTTTACGTCTACGAAAGTGCCTAATTACGGCCGGGTCGGTACCCGGACAGAGGGCAAAGCCGTCCATTACCATCGAGAGCCTTTAACACCGCAGGTGGTGATTATTCTTATGCATTTTAAACCACACCGGGTACCGGCCGGCCAACCACATAAATTGCCGTCGTGCAAATCCTTAATTGGCCTCCGCGATGATTTGTTCGGGACTCGTGACGTACCGTCGAAAAGGAAACCCTCTGCTTAACTTCGATAACTGCATCTGTTCTATAATGCTTATGCACTCAGTGACGTAGCTAGAGAAGGATGGAAGGGGTGGCACTTCTCACATTAGGATACTATTTTATTCTATTCTTCAACGATTCGTTTATTTATGTTAACTTAGTAATTTTTATTATTCAATTCATAATTAGTCAATACTTTAACTGCCACGTTGGTCATACATGACTGGTCACGGTATCTCCTGTGACGTCACGGTGGTGACCGGAGCACTCAAATACTTACAATTGTAAGAGTTGAATAAAAATTGACAATTAGTGCATTCTGAACGTTACCACAAATTACAGGATAGTTTGAAGTAAAAAGTACCTTATCAAACAATTAAAAATTTTTACTAGGAATGGAAAATAAAAGATTAATTTGTATGAAATATTGCATCTAGCGGTGTACTCCCGTGGCGTCCTAAGCTTCAGCTGCAAATTTACTGAAATAGTACGTACTCTGCTACGTTGCGATCTATGTAATAAGCCTGCTATTATAAGATGTGCTTGATGTAAAAAGTATCTACCTTCAGAACATTTTTTTGACGAACATCACCTTTGTGAAATCTATGTCGGGTGAAATACATGTATACTTGCATTCAAAGTAGAATAAAATGTTAAATAAGTATGAAATCAATGTTTATACATGTATATATGAAACATAGCGCAATGTATGTGATATGCCATCAATCTTCATATAATATTTTATATTTTGCTGTTTTTATGTTATCACATTCGTAATCGTCATATATTATGACCTTTAACGAGAAAAAGAAATCCGAGTATGTAACTTACTGTGAGTTGTTAGGCCGAAATCGTGCGCGCGGTGTACGTTACGTCGTATATTTAGATAAGTTGGTGTTGCATAGTAAAAATAATATACATGGTTGAATTCAGAATAAAATACGTAATATTTTTAGTGATTATGAAAATGTAAAAATTGTTTAAAATAACGCAAGAAAAAATTTTTTTTTTAACAAGGAAGACATATCAAAAAATTTTCTTAAAGTAAAATTATAGCGCTCATTATACCATTAAACTTTTATCTAAAACATTTTTCTCTGTCGCTTATACTTTAACAGATATACGCGAAAAAGTAGAAGTGTCGATTTCACTTTGAGGTTAGTTTTCACACCCTTAAAGAGCGATTGGGCCGAAATGAAGCATACCGTTATTCTTGTCTTGGATCACTCTATAATCCCACAAAGTTTCATTCAAATCCGTGAATGACAGTTCGCGGTGTTCCCTTGTTAGTAAATATTTCGGGTTTGAATATTTTTGAAATTAGTATCATTAGACGACTAACTGCCACCTCTCGAGTGCAAAGGGTTTAGCGATCTCGAGAACGATCATCGTAGCGGCTGACCGCGTGCAGGGTCGTTGAAATACAAATGTTAGTTTATCACGCGGCTAGACAGGACGCAAAGGCGTAAACATTGATTCACGCTACGTGTCACGTTGATTTACCTGCGTGTTGCACGTGTGGTATCGCTTGTATGTGCCGATGCAAATGGGCCGCGAACTGCTCGTGCCGTTCTCCGAGATAATGCTCCGTTTCCTTACCAGTCTCCTGGAACAAATAGGCCGCCATTACTCGTGTCTATCCAAGGATCTCGATACGTCCCTCGAACAGATTTTCTTGTCGCGAAACAATTCGACAGGTGTAACAGGTGATGACACACAGATGGAAACGAACAATTTTATAGTAGAAGGATTAAGGATAAAGGGTTAACCTTTTGCACTCTTTTCTGGAGCGTGACGTCATCAAATCACGTCATTTTTTTATCACAGTAAATCTTATGTAGAGTCAAATTCAACATTTTTAAAGCGCCATTTTAACACGTTGAATGCCACGGAAAAATGTGAATACTTATCAATTTTTCATTATTACCATCGTTAATGCAATGGTGTGAAGAAATTAATGCAGTACAAAACATCTAAAAATAGTTACATTTATTTGTTGTAGGTAATATTTCAATACATTCAATAATAATTTTAATAATATCCAATTCAATGGTAATATTCAATAATAATATTTCAACGGTATATGTAATTTTCAATAGAAATTCATCGTGACGCCAAAGGCAAACCTTATAAAACTGGTGTAGCATTCAACGTGTTAAATACAGTGCAGAACAAAAGTTTAAGACCAAAGAGTCGAAGAAAATTAATTAATTAATAAGAAACAACAGTGTAAATAAAATTTGCATTATACGCTAATCAATAAATAATGTACTACCATAATGACAATAAAAATGAATAGATAAACAACAACTGCAAATTATAAAATTATGTTTTACATTGTCCTGTCGTCTTAAACTTTTGTCCTCTACTGTAAATGAATTAATTAATAAGAAACAACAATATAAATAAAATTTGCATTCTACGCTAATCAATAAATAATGTTCTACCGTAATGACAATATAAATGAATAGATAAACAATATTTGCATACTATAAAATTATATTTTTCATTGTCCTGTCGTTTTAAACTTTTGTCCGCTACTGTAAATTAATTAATTAATAAAAAACAACAATATAAATAAAATTTGCATTCTATGCTAATCAATAAATAATGTTCTATCGTAATGACAATAAAAATGAATAAATAAATAACATTTGCGAATTATAAAATTATGTTTTACATTGTCCTGTCGTCTTAAACTTTTGTCCTCTACTGTACACGCGTTACACCGTGCGTTCGTTGCGCGTAGTCAAGCAAGTAGTCTGTCCCCGTAATGATCAGCCTAGCGAGAATATCTACTATCGCTACTAGCGCTGTCGTCTAGAGCTGCTTCACACTTTCAATTTTAACATTCAATGAACGAAATGCTATACATAGCCAGTTACTTTTTCTCGATATGTTTCAAAATGTCTTCAAGGAAACATTAAAAAGTATGTGATTGTGTAAAATATTGCAGCTACAGTAGTGGACAAAAGTTTAAGACGACAGAGCAATGCAAAACATAGCTTTATGGGGTATGCAAATATTGTTTATCTATCCATTTTTATTATCATTATGGCAGAACACTATTTACTGATTAGCATAGAATATAAATTTTATTTATACTATTATTTCATATTAATTAATTTATTTATTTTCTTTAACCCTTCGGTCTTAAATTTTTGTCCGCTACTGTATCTGTCAAAAACAAGACCAGAATGCGATCAATTCATCCTATCGATAGAAACAGACAAGAAAATGCAGAATATTCTCGTATTCTCGTCGCTGCTTCATACAATATTTCATCAAACCGTATCGGTTCGATTTTGTCGCGACGCTCGCCTCGCCGTTACCTTGCCTCCTCGTCGCTCCACGATAATCGTACGGCAAAGGTGCGCGGCCGTTCGTTTATTACCTTCGCGAGGCGAAAAATTCTTAACGGTACAACGGGTCTTAAACTATTTTATCGCCAGGCCGAGATACCCCCGGGCCCGTCGATAAATCGTTGCACGGGGAGTCACGTAATCGCGCAGGTAGCGTTACAAAGGTGTAAATGTCAGCGACGATAACACGTTTCGGGGCCGTTCGCGCGACTCCAGCGTGTAATCTTCCACTGCTACCGATCTGCAATTTGCGCGATACAGTAGCGTGCATAAGTTTCACGTACGATCGGTGACGCGACGCACAATGTAAAGGGTGTATGAGTAACGGACACAAATTTAAAATGAGACAATCTTATAAAAACCGTTTCTCCTCTCATACATAAATTTGTATGCTCCATATGTACAGTAGCGGACAAAAGTTTAAGACAAAAAGATTAAAGAAAATAAATAAATTGATATAAAACTATAAAAACTGCCTTCCTCTTATGAATAAATTTATATGCTCCATGTACAGTAGCGGACAAAAGTTTAACACCAAAGGATCAAAGAAAATAAATTAACTAATATAAAACTATAAAAATCGCTTTCCTCTTATACATAAATTTATATGCTCCATGTACAGTAGCGGACAAAAGTTTAACACCAAAGGATCAAAGAAAATAAATTAATTAACACTTAGCCTACCGAATGGGGAGATCTCCCACTTTTTCCTTGACAAAGCAGTGCCATTAATTCTATTTACTTTCGTTATTAGTTGGCCCTAAGTTAACATTGAATTTATTAAAAATTGTATTTTGGAATATTTATGAACAGTACTAGTTCAAGACTAACTAATAACAAAAGCAAATAGAATCAATTGCAGCGCTCTGTTGAGGACAAAATGGGAGATCTCCCCATTCGGTCGGCTAAGTGTTAACATAAAACTATAAAAACAGCTATAAAGCTAAAGCTATAAAAACAGCAAATTTATAAATAAATTTATATGCTCCATGTACAGTAGCGGACAAAAGTTTAACACCAAAGGATCAAAGAAAATAAATTAACTAATATAAAACTATAAAAATCGCTTTCCTCTTATACATAAATTTATATGCTCCATGTACAGTAGCGGACAAAAGTTTAACACCAAAGGATCAAAGAAAATAAATTAACTAATATAAAACTATAAAAATCGCTTTCCTCTTATACATAAATTTATATGCTCCATGTACAGTAGCGGACAAAAGTTTAACACCAAAGGATCAAAGAAAATAAATTAATTAATATAGAGCTATAAAAACCGTTTCTCCTCTTATACATAAATTTGTATGCTCCATATGTACAGTAGCGGACAAAAGTTTAAGACCACAGAGTCAAAGAAAATAAATTAATTAACACTTAGCCAACCGAATGGGGAGATCTCCCATTTTTTCCTTGACAAAGCAGTACAATTAATTCTATTTACTTTCGTTATTTATTGGTCCTAAGCTGGTATGGAATTTATTAAAAATTATATTTTGGAAAATTTATGAACAGTATTAGTTCAAGACTAACTAATACCAAAAGCAAATAGAATCAATAGTAGTGATTTGTTGAGGACAAAATGGGAGATCTCCCCATTCGGTCGACTAAGTGTTAACACAAAACTATAAAAACAGCTATAAAGCTAAAGCTATAAAAACAGCAAATTTATAAATAAATTTATATGCTCCATATACAGCAGCGGACAAAAGTTTAACACCAAAGGGTGAAAGAATACAAATTAATTAATATAGAGCTATAAAAATTGCTTTCCTCTAATACATAAATTTATATGCTCCATGTACAGTAGCGGACAAAAGTTTAAGACCAAAGGGTCAAAGAAAATAAATAAATTGATATAAAACTATAAAAACCGCTTTCCTCTTACAAATAAATTTATATGCTCTATTTACAGTAGTGGACAAAAGTTTAACACCAAAGGGTCAAAGAAAATAAATTAATTAATATAGAGCTATAAAAATTGCTTTTCTCTCATACATAAATTTATATGCTCCATCTACAGTAGCGGACAAAAGTTTAAGATCAAAGGGTCAAAGAAAATAAATAAAATAATTAATAAGAAATAACAGTATAAATAAAATTTATATTCTATGCTAATAAGTAAATAATGTTCTACTATAATGACAATAAAAATGGATACATAAGTATTTGCATACCATAAAGCTATGTTTAACATTATTCTGTCGTCTTAAACTTTTGCCCGCTACTGTAAATGCTTATCATAGTCGTTATAATCAATAACACGGCATATCACAATCATAACTATAACATAACAAATTTAATCCCCGTATCTTACGTCGAAACTTTGGTCTTAAACTTTTGCCCGCTACTATACGTACTTTTCATAGTCGTCATAGTCAATAACACGGCATATCACAATCATAAAAATAATATAACAAATTTATATCACCGAAGACCTCGAACTCTATGCAACGCTAAATCTTATGACATATTATGATAAATTCAATCCCCGTATCTTACGCCGAAACTTCGGTCTTGAACTTTTGCCCGCCACTGTACTTGCCCCGCTCATTCTGAAGCCGCGAACGTGTCAAGGCTCCCAGATGCTGATCTCCCAGGGATCGATCGAGCTAAGGTGTTCGAGATGATCTCGCGAGAAGGAAACAGCAATCGTGGATTCGTCTATAAAGTACCGAGCGATTTACCGGAGTCAGTCCAGCGTAGGTGTATAGGGTTACTTCGAACCGCGTTTCGTAAAACCGTGGAATGGGTTGCTCACGATCCTCGACCGCGCGAGAAACGTTAACGGTACCCACGAGACCTGTGATTATACAGGGAGCTGCTGATACAGCAAATTGCGAACACGATTCCACGTGTTCCATCGATCGGGTAGCGTTTCAGATTGATCCACTGCACCGCTTTCTTGTCGCCGCGGTTTTTTAATCGCATTCTGTAATATGCCACTTTCGTCTATGACACGTGTCGTGGAATGTGGTCCCTTTTGTGATGTACTTGGGAATATTAATCGATTGAAAGTACTTTTCAGCGGTTTTTAACCCCTTGCACTATTTTGACGAGTTTGACTCATGAGAGAAAATTTTAGGCCAAACATGGATGTCACGAGTCGGACACGTTGTTCAGTTTCAGACCAAACATGAATATCACGAGCTCGACTCGTACTCGACATTTCAGGCCGAACATGAATATCACGAGTCTGACTCGTGGTCTTAATTTCGGGCAAAATTGAAAACTGTTATACAGGGTGTTCGGGCATCCCTGGGCTTAAATTGAAAGAGTAACTCTCTGAGACATTCTAAGACGAAAATCAAGAGTAACGATTTTGCGTTTGAGGCTTTGTTTACGAGTTAGAACTAGTTAAAGATATCGTTTAATCCGGACCGTTCGACTCTTGAGAGCGGGTAACCGAGGCAACTCGGTCGGTAACGTCGCTGAGTCCACAGTGATGCTCAAGCGTCGAACGGTCCGAATTAAACGATATCTTTAACTAGTTATAACTCGTAAACAAAGCCTCAAACGCAAAATCGTTACTCTTGATTTTCGTCTTAGAATGTCTCAGGGAGTTACTCTTTCAGTTTAAGCCCAGGGCTGTCCGAACACCCTGTATACGAAAGGCGTATATATACGCCCTCACAAATCCATCAATATATACGAAAGGCGTAAATATACGCCCTCTGTATTTTGTTACTATAACACCTTTATTACTGTTTTACCGATTAATTCAACATGGAATTTATTGTCCTATGCCACCTAGCAATTAAATATGCTATTATTATTTTTTAAACCCTAAGAATGGTATCAAATTTCCGGGTACTGTTTTGGTCACTAGTCAGTGGACAAGTCACAGAGACTGACAAGCGAAAAACTCGCCGTCCATATTGATGGATTTGTCCAAGAGCGCTCCGCAGTCAAAGGGTTAAAATAAGTGATAAATAAGATTAGCTTAAAGGTTAGGAAAATAAACACATTGAAGTGCAGGAAATAAAGAATGAGAAGTTTGAGTGAAAGAAGTGAGTGTTTGAGATTAAGAAACAAAAATGTAAACCAAGTCCACTTTTCTTGGCTGTGGAGCCGAAAATAAACATTATCTATATAGGGAAGGAAAAATCAAAGTACATCTAGGTCTCGATTAATGCGAGTTGAAGTAGTACGGTAATTGTAAAGTGGCGCTAGGTCGCGTTTAATGCGAACGAAAATTCGATTAATGCGAAAAGAATGTGACAGTGATAGGAGGAATAGAGTTTATACTGCTGAGATATTTTAAAAAGCAATAAATTAAAGCGGTGTTCTGCCTTTGTATATTATGTACATTATGTACAGTAGCGGACAAAAGTTTAAGACCGAAGGGTTAAAGAAAATAAATAAGTAAATTAATAAGAAATAACAGTATAAATAAAATTTATATTCTATGCTAATCAGTAAATAGTGTTCTGCCATAATGACAATAAGAATGGATAGATAAACAATATTTGCATACCATTAAGCTATGTTTTTGCGTTGCTCTGTCGTCTTAAACTTTTGTCCACTACTGTATGTATTATGCATACTTAAAAGCCTCGATAAAACTTTCAAACCATTCATTTTACTGTCAAAGATTACAATTTTGGTGTTGAAAATCAGAAGATCAACCTCTGTTTCGTTTACAAAAACAATGGTTTACTTACTGATATGGTACACATTCTCTGGACTGGGACTGAATCCCTGTGCCACATGTTCTGGAACACTCGCTCCAGGTACTCCACGGGCCCCAGGTTCCTCTTATACGATTGTCTCGACCAAGTGCAAACTGGGTCTTCTCCCTCAGCATATGATACACCTGAAAAACATTTCGAGGTGTTTATGAATTTTAAGTAATAATATTATTATTACTGCTTAAAGATGAGAAATTTAACACTGCAATGACAGAAAGAAATAATGACGATACTCTATTTTGTTTAAAATTACAACTCGTAAAAGTAGCGATTTGTACTAACAAATTTAATTATTAAGGTTCATAAATATTAATTCATTTAGCTACGCCCTCTAAGAGTAAAATGAGACACCGACATTGTCGAGGTATTGCAATAATTTCAACGCATTCGTGTTTTGCTTTCATCACTCTACATAATGAATTCCCGTCGATTTCCCGACGCAACTGATTCACGGATGACATGTATCGAGCGATGCTTTGTCAAAGCTTCGTGACGCATAGGAGGAGTTCATTATTCATCGTCTCATGCGCGGGAAATTTAAGACGTTACGTAATCACGCGGTCGCAAGCCGCGAGATAATTAATTTTATTAGAAACTGCCCCCTCCCCCCTCTCTAGATTAATCAATCAAAGGAGTGGCGAACGAAATTGCCTCGGCTGATGATATTCAAACGGATGGCCCTTGTGTTATAATCCACCAGCGTTAATTACAACCGAGGAATGGAAGGGAGGAGAAACGAGAAGAGAAGAAAAGAAAAGAGAAAGAGAGAGAGAGAGAGAGAGAAACTGCTGGCTGAATAATGCCGGATACGAACTGTTTGTTCAATAATTAATATCGGTACTTCCGCGATTGAGATTGTAATTAGACCGCTCACGAGGCCGTAATTAATTGAAAGACGAATCGGTGGCGCCGTCAATATTGATACACGGACGTACCGCTTCGGTGCTCGTGATCATTCGAAAGATGGATTATTCACCGGTTCACGGAAATCCGTGTTTAACGTATGGATTGGTAGAGCAAGTGACGCTGAAAATCCTGAATACTGCATATAACGTCTCGTTTCACTAACGCGTTTTTTGTAGAATTGTTCCGTATGATTTTACAGAGGTTAATATAATGAAGCAAATTGTTTTCAAACAATTTCTTGGTTCAGTTATCTTTTTCGAATAATAAATTGAATATTATATGTATCAGTCATTGTGAGAGCTTATACTTCTGATATTGTTAATATAATGCATTTAAGAATTTATTTCGTATAATAAACAAATAGTGAAATAATGTAACATTCATCTTTCTACAAAGTTTTATAAAATCGATAGAACCTATAAGGATTAATTAATAGGAAAATTGTAATAAGAATTTTATAACAATTTTATAATACATTTTGTTTAGTTAAAAATATTAACTCTCTAGCTGCGTTCTTTAAGCAAAAACTATCTTTATATTTCGGTGCATAATATTCACATGACAATTATTGAGGTTAGTTAAAGCATAATAATCTGAAACATACATCTTCATATGTTTAAAGTGCACATTTATATTGTAATACATATATTTATACATAACAACGATATAAGACAGAGTAAAATTTTATTTCAAGGACATATGTACAGTAAAAGACGATAACTTTACACCACTTTACATTTATTATCAATATTCATAAAGATAACCTATACATTATTTTTCATACATACTCTTTGTACACATTCCTAGATTCATTTTGAAATTCATAATAAAATAGCAATGAGAAAATATATAATACATTTCACAAAGAAACTACAATAGTATTAAAATATTTGTAAATGCTAATCCGATAAAACTCTACACTGTATACGTTTTGCACAGTCAAAGGGTAAATCACTGACGTCTAAATTGAGTCACTTCAATAAATTGCAATTTTTAACCTAACACAATAAACGCTGGAACACTGATCGCATTCAAGACGGGGAATTAGAGTGCCTCGGCTAACGGCGCCTTGCCGCCAATAAAAACGCGTGTTTAACGGCGTGTTTTTGCCTCTAATAACGCGTTCCGAATCGCACGGGAGCCTAGGGTTTTAGGCGAGCGGTGATTGGTTTAGCGGGAGCCCCCGTGTGAATTTGAAATTCGAGCGGCTTTCAGAAAGTCGTTAACCCGCTGAAAGGGAACGGTATAATACTTCCTTGATGGCTGACATTAACTCCGGCATGTTAATCACACCATGCATGAACTTCGCCTCGTGCAAATACATACGTCCACATCTAGAGAGGAAAACGCGAAAATATTTCAGGAAGGAGATATAGTGACTCATAAATATTTGTTCGCGTGTTCTCGACATATTCCTTTTCTTGAAAGTACAATCAGAACATTTGTAGAAATACAAAAGTTGAGTATGTAACAGTTAAAGTTATAAATGAATGAACATTTTTAAGTTCTAAAAAAAATGTTATTTAAAAAATAGAAAAACTTGAAAAATTATGGGAGTCAAATATTATAATATGCTAATTAATTAATTTAGAACTGCTTCAGTCTATGTTAGCATAATACTTATTAATTTTTTTTACATTAACTTCCAACAACCTGTGTCTATTTTACTCTAATTATTATTTGCAATTCGGCAAGACTTATGGCTATTGATATTGTAATTTAAATTAAAATAGAGTCAGAAGGCTGTAATAGTATAGTACAGAGGATAATTGCAAGTATTAGAACCGACAAAAATAACAGAGTAATTCTTAGAATCTGGAAATATGTAAACAAACATGTGAGTCACTGTACATGTATGCGCAGAAGGGCGGCTCGGTCGGTATCGTGTTACGAACTGAATAATGGAGTCACGTTTGAAGATTCTTTCCACGATGAACGATCTTAATCTCATTGTCTCGGGAGCCTCTCAAAGGGATTCTTACTCTGGCATAACGAACGTCTTTGCGAAGCATAAGAAGCCGGTATTACGCGAGCATTTTATAAAGGAGAGAAAGAAAGAGGAAGACAGAGAATCGCAGATAAGCAGGCGTGCTTAAAGAATTCATGGAATTTTTCAGGATCATCTAAAACACAGATTACTGTCTCCTGGACGATCTCTGAACCTAATTTCACGAACTGAACAGAGAGACTCTACAGGAGTACCCATCTCTAAGTACTCTAGCCGTTAGTAGAAAGCTTACGGCGCGCTTGTTAGCGGAAAGCGATTGAAATTGGCCGGTCGACCAATCATTACGATTAACTGGAACGATCGTTCAAAGTATGTAAGTTTAATCGACGATAAGCGCCGTTATCCCGGTCGCTCCGGGTTCAACAGGTTGCCAGCCAAATTGTCGACGTTCTGTGCCGGTTAACTAGACCGACTGCAAATTACAGACAAAACCGGTTAAAAGGGCGTGCCATTTCGTTTTGTTTTACTTTAAACTGTATTTTGTGACACTTTGTCTTCAGAGCTGGGAAAAACAGTTATTTGAAACAGGTGCAGCTATTTATAAAGATATTAAAACATCAGTATAACTTTGATTTCTATCCTTTTCCTTTTAAATAAATGTACAGTAAACACTGAAACTACTTCAAAATTGTATGTTTGATTAAACATTTAAGTATTCATTTCACAAGCAAAACTTGTATACTGTTTGAAAAAATGTATAATCAATTATACCTGCTTCAAATACCTGTTTTAACCAGAAACCAGTATGATAAGTCAGTTCAAGATATTACTAATAATTAATAAAATATACATATACGTGCATATAATTGAAATAAATTTTTGAAACAAGATTTTATATTATAACATCATGCTTATTATTGCATTTGAACGCGCATGATATCACTGTGGTTAATTGCTCGTAACACTGATTGTGATTTTAATACAGGAATTCCAACGCTTAACATGATTCACGGTATACAAGGACTCTACACCAGCTCTAAAACTGAGCGATAGCCTCGGAGAACAATTATGCACGCATTGTTCATTTAAACGATCGCGTGTTTTTATGAGAAGGGTTACGCGGGTAAGCGTTAACTAAAGAAAACGTTAGTGTGTTTCTTCGAGCAAGACCAAAGTGACGATGATCCGAGGCCCGGAGAGCAATATTTTCCAAAACAAACGATCCATTTAAACGCTGTTGGAAGAGGTCAGTAAGAAGAAACGCTGTGGCATCTCAAGAACGGCGCACCAGAATGTTTGCGTTTCACGCGTTCAATCGTTTGCTCGGCCTTGGGTATGCATGCGCCCAAGCTCGGTTGTAATTTAGGAAGCTCGTCCAGTGTCAATTAATTATCTTCGCCGTGCCACCCAGAATAACGTCCGCGTAATTGCTTATTAATTCCTGTAAGTGGATTAAATTAATATGCACCGGTCGACCGTACATTCGAGATAAAATATCTTAATGGGCCAGATAGCTACGATAACGTTATTACGGTAGTAAGTTAACTGGCAAGAAGTTATGTATCAAATTACTCTGAAAATCCAAGCTGAACAACCTACCTCTCTCACTTAATGAACATATTTTCCCCTCCTCTTTCGGGAAACGAGATACTTCACGGGTGTACCGCCGTCGAAATCAGAAAGATTCTACAGCTCTTACCGGTTATTAAAACAAAAAGTAACACGTAACTGTTACGCATTGCTTTGGTTCTTATTTACAATCAACTGTAGGCAGATCAAGTAATTGTTGATGAAATGTCGCGAACCGAACCTAAAATCATACAATGTTAACATTCCACGCCTCGTATATTCAGAATTCGACATCTATTTCTCTTGACACACATTGTAGAGTGTTAGATTCAAAGCAGACTCTAGTTGAACCTAACCTAACCCGACTCTAATGTCTACTTAGCATGCATAGATTAAAACACTTATTTCCTTTGATACGCTTTGTACAACGGTGCTTGTATAGTGTCATCATTGTATGATTTCGAGCTTTGCTCGCGTAACAGACATTATCTTAATCGGAGATGACTGAAAACTTACTTCAATGGGATACTTGTCAGGCACGTGGGCACAGGAGACACTGGCCGCAGTCAGCATTGTCAAAGCTAGAATCGATCTGAAACAAAGATTGCGAGGATGCCTTAAATTAATCCGACGTAATGGAATGCAATTTGTTATCGTCATCGTCAATCTACAAGTGGTTTTCACGAGCGGCCCGCGACTGTTGAACCAAGCCAATTATCCCTCTTATCGCGCCAAATATCTATCTTTCAGCCAGCTCCATCGAGCTAGACATTTCAAGAATGTGATAATCCTCCACGGATGAGTAACATTGTGCATACTATGACGACGTGAAATATTCCCCGCCCGGAGGTTCAGGATAATTCCGCTTGTATATAGCTGTGGCTCGTTAATGTACTCGCCTCCGGTAAATTGTTTATTAAAAAGGATCGTGACAAGGATTAATGCGATCGATACGGATAGATGGCGTTCAGATTGAATTCCGAACGAACGTGTCTTCCTTCCTAGTCGAACTCACACCACGGTCGATACGAATATGAGTGCGATGATTTATTCCCCGCGTTATGCAGATTAATAACATCCCAACGATAATTTCACGCAGACGCTCGCGTATGCAAGTATATTTAGATACACGATCAAGGATCTAAAGGTTATCGAGGAAATTCACGGTGTTAAAGTATAAACAGAATTAAACCCCTCTGCGTAGCGTAGAAAATTCATTGCGACCGCTGCTCCCTCTTTCGGGATACAGCGTTTTTAGAGCGATTTCACGTGAAAGGAAGGAATAGCCGAGTAGCATGTGTTCTCGATCATCCACGGCTCTGCCAACGGATAATCACCGCCATAGATTTCAGAAGTTCTCGATTTTCACGCCGAGGATCGCGTGTATACGTCTAGGCGCAGTAACCTTGTATAGTACGCAGGCGGTAGAGCAGGCGCCAGTTTGTTTCGCCATGGTAATTATTAAAGCTATACCGGGGTTGCATCTTCGATCGGGTAGGGGAAATGGAGCTGGAGAAAAGGAGTGAGGAGAGCAAGAGAGCAAGGGAACAGGCAGCGAGGCTGGATCAAGTAAACTGTGCCACTAAACACTAATAACGTTTCACTTGTTGCGTTTTCTTGGAAAGCTTAATTAATCATTACGCCCCTGTGCAACGACGAAGGAGGAGGAAACTAAAGAGAGAGATAGAGAGAAAGGGTAGGGGAGTCGGACCGCCCGCAACCGTTCGTTGAAGTAGTCGATTGCTCGCATGCGTGAAGCACACACAGTAAATATGTGCAAATGCGTGTTACAACGACCAGAAATCAAAAAACCCCGCGTACTCGGGAGTTTTCCACGCCATGTTTTTACGAGTCGTGAGTAAAGGTCAATTTGCACTAGGGTTATTAATTTGAACTGAATATCTGAGGTACTTGAATACACGGATATCTGTGAGATATTAGGTTAGATAAAAATTACCTTACCAAATATAATGAGATAAACGAGAATCTTCGGTTTGTCTTCCGAATCGAAATTCTAGATAACTGAATAGCTATAGTTCAGGCATTAAACAGTGATAGAACTGTTCAATTAATCAAACTTTATTATATGCGATTCAACGTGATTATTTATACATATGTATGTAGATCTGTTAGAATCAGATCTTTTACGCAGAACTGTTTCGTTATCGTTCCGTGTCTAAGCGGACAGTATAAATCGAGCTTAAGGCTGCATGCATACCGCCCCTCATAAAGTAAAATAAAATTAATAGCAGCCTGGCACGCGGTGAGGCTGAAGTATCATTTTAAAGATAGACATAGTACATAGGAGGAACGGTAAGTCAGGTGCCTCCATCGATCATCAATGTTAAGCATCACTAATCTCGTACTGAAGAAGGATAGGTGAAATGGTACTTTCAAAATGAGAACTTTCAAATGAATTCCCTCCTTAAGTGAGAAAAGGGGGACTGACTACTGTACGATAGTCTTGGGCTAAACTTCTTTTCCCTCCCTCTTCTTCCTCTCTTGGTACTTCCGTTAAGTTATGTTTAAATTAAAGCGCCACCATCTCAATAAAAGTTAATTAAAACATGAATAAGATAGAAGTTTAAAATACAACGTTTGCAAGTATAATCAAAAGGTAAAGTAGATTAACGAGAATTCTGATGAAAGAAAAGAAAAACAAGAAACGTGTGAAGGATAAAAAATTCATAAAATTCAAGACTCGGAAGGCATTTCAAATTAAAAAGAGGGATAATAAAAAAACCTCGGAAGATCAACAATGAAAACAGAACGAAGGTGAGATAAAAATAGTTCAAAAAAACAAGAATCACAATAATGAAACGATTACATTGCGTATAAAAGTTTACACATGTGTTACTCGCAGCTTTATTGTCTTCCTATTACGACAATCAATTACCTCATAAACAAACATGTATCGTGCTCTTTCTCCATTAGATACGATTACTGTGAATTACGGTGTAGCAGTTTGCTATTCAGCGACGTGTGGTACGTATAACAGCCTAGACTGTCCCGGTATGCATAGCGCCAAAGAAAGGGACGTTTCACGGTGCACGCAAGCGACGCGATGAAGCATTGCACTTGCTGGAACCGCCACGCCGCGCAGGCCAGCCGCTCGAGAGAGCAATCGTGTTCACTCGCAACGGCGAACACGTGTTTCTCGGCTATTCTTTGTAACGCCAAGAGATTGCAAGATCGCCGTAAAATCGTTCAACCGTTCAGATTCGAGCTACCCTTTCAGCTTCTTGTGTTCTCCTCTCCACAACGAGAATTATGATTTTCATGCTTTCGTGAGAAATTTGGATGTGTAACAAATATACATAACATATATGGGGCACCATACAGGTTATAATATTCAAAAGATAAAACAGAGGTGTCACTTTAATTATGAAAATATAAAAATATTTAATCTGTAAATAATTGTACAAATTTACATTTTAACACTTGAAGAAATAATACCTAAATGAAAATATAGACAATCTATACTGTGATTTGAATATTTTATATATTTTATATAACTACACACTGATTGGCACATTCAAGGAATAAACTCATAAACACACAAACATTCGCTAATCATTGCTGTTCTCGACGTTATTTCGCAGCTGTCAAATTCCTAATCACTGCTTCCTCTCGTTCTACATTCGAAAGTATTTAGAGGCCAGTAGAACTTTTCCCTGGAACTCAGGCTTATCTCGACTTCTTCGCGTTTCACAAAGACTCGCGATTGCGTCCGTTATTCTATCCACGCGAAATAAACACATCGAGGGTAATTTCTGTGATCGTGTGCAACAAAAAGTTTGGTTATATCTGTCGTGCATTCGTAGTAGTCGTCGAGTTCCTTTGACACGCGGTGGATGCCACCTACCGGCTGTCGCCTATCGTTGCATGCTGTCCTCGAGGCAAGAATTCTAAGCTCGGGTATAACTAGTGTGGCTAGCAACGTGTGTGCACTTCTTGTTGATCGGTTTTTAGCGTTCACTACGCCATTGAAGACAAGACCGACATTGTTTATCGTGGCATGTGATGCATCAGAACGTTTGCGATAGCCAAGTCGTAACGGGTCGAAGATACGACCCTCGGCTGCGAGATGTCTCTCGCTTCATATAAGGTCGATACGTTTGCACGAAAGAAAGAGGGAAAGAAAACAGAAGAAAAAACTCTGGATTGCGTGCGAGCGTGCGAAACACGGTCTGGTTCACGTTCCCTGGTCTAGCTGCAAAAGCTTTGGGCCTGATTCACACGAGCACATTTTAACACAGTGTGCTTGAATTCAGTTGTTAATTTTTGTGCATTGTGAATCTGCATGACTTATACAAATATTGCTCGTTTGTACACCTCCATATAACATTGAATAATGCAGTTTTGATTACAGGCAAATTATTTTAAAAAAAATCTTAAATTAATTTCGTTCAACCTATCACAGCAGTAATATTTGGTTGAAAAAAAAATTGCATAGGATCCTGTCGAAAGAATAAAATCTTCGCTGGAGAAACTATTAAGATATTATTTAAATTATTTCCAAGTAGACAATTCCATAAACTTTAGATAACACTCGTATAACATATATACGTTTTCTAAAATTTTTTTAAGTTTCTTCCGTTCTCCAACTATTTCACTATGAAAACTAAAAATATAGTAATCATATAGAATAAGATCTTTAACTATCAGTAGACTATTGTAGTTAAGATTTTAATTAACTCTACTCTCCTCATTTATCCGTCATATTTGTGGATTTAGTAACCTAGCATTCCAAATATGATGTTTTAAAAATACTGTACAACTTATGTAATATCTACCTGTAATATTACTCATGTAATATCTACTGCAAGATAATCTTAATTTCACCTGCTGTAATTTTAAAATAACAATGAACTCATTGCAGATAAAAATTGACGATCGAATGTGTATCCAGTATGTCGAAAACCGTTCGTGCGTATCGGGCATTAATCAAGGTCTCGCGATCTCGCGGGAGCAGAATTATTTATTCGATACTGATATTTCCCGGGATTTCGCGGATCTGCACACAGCTCGTCGGGCAAAATTAATTCTAGCCAGTGCAACGATCCGATAATGATCCCCGCGAGACAACGATTGCGCCCGATTAGCGCTCGCTCCTCCCGGAGATATTTCATCGAGCGACAAGTTAGGGTCAGTGAACACGCGCGCGGAAGGACGAGGGTGCAAACACCACATTCAACGGGACAGTTACGTGTAATCCGTAACGAGCGATAACGCGTGGAGCCCGGCATAAATTTATCCGTGAGTTAATTAATCAAACTTTTGGGTATCCTTAACACATTGTAATTAGAAAAATATCTAGACACTTGCACTGTTTTGCAGTTTTCATCATAACTCTATGAAATTCGTTAAGAAAAATATATAAGTAACGTATGTATGTACAGTTCCATTTTAAAGTTTTAGGATAGTTGTTACATTTTGTTTAAAATTAGAGAACATCAAATTAAAATTTGATATTTCACAGCAAAGGGAAGGTACGATACTCATATCAATCAATTATATGATGAAACAACAAAATGTTTGTACATTCAGTAGAATAAATACATTATTAAAGTTATCAAAACTTCTGAAAGCTGATTTCATTAAATAAAATATTAAATGACAACGAGTAGTGATAAATATTTACAAACGTATTAACCCAACAAAATTCTAGATAGGTAACTCACCGCTGATAGCTAATTACTTACTCGCTGAAAACATATTTACTACCAACAAATACTTTACTAAAAGGAATGTTATAACCCTGTTACCATGCCTACAGAATTTCTCGAGACAAAAGTAATTTCTCTTTTGTTAAAATTCAGTCATTTTCGAACGAAACGAAGATAAGGTGGGCAAATTACTCATAAGCCAACGGTGTGCGTCGGAAAACGAAAAAAGTCTCGCGTTCAGCACGGTGGTCGCGCAATAACAATTAAATCTCGCTCCCGAACGCCGAGAAACTTTCCAATCCTCGGCGGAATTCGTCCGATAAATCGCGGCGTTTCTGCGGGCAAAAAACGGATAAGAACGTAACTGGCCAGGCCGGGCGGCGTCGCGGGAGGCCGGCGAAATCATTTTAACCACGGTGGTCCCGTGCACCGAGGATTTTCGTCGCCAGCAGGGGGACCGGGCACGCAAAAAGGAATGACCGTGAAATATGATGCACGATACACGGTACTGGCATTGTCTCGGTAGGCTGTCGGGGATCTTCGGCGTTAACCGTACCAGCGGGGGGTGGGGTGGGGGAAAAGCAAGAAGTCGCCCTCGGACAATGGGGGCGTGAGTCTCGAATGGCTGCTCTAATGATACCGGAGCACCTCGATCGGGGCATATAAATGCGAAGCGGGTCCCTGCGAAGCTGCGAACATTCCTGTTTACGCGTGCATTATTACGCACTCGTTGTTCTCTCCTTTTTCTTTTCATTTCTCGCTTTTTGTCCACCGCTTTCTACTCTCCCTTCGCTGTTTCCGTCGCTGGAGCGATACAATGGTTCGGCAGAGACGAGAGAGAACTCGGGTTCGAATGGAAAGCGTGGTAATGGAATAGCAGCCCTGAACTTACGGTCTTTGATCATTTAAACGTTATACTTTATATGGCATACTCGCTAATTTATTTATATGTTTGTTTATTTATCCAACGAAGAATTTATTTAACGAATAAATCAATACTGGAACAATGAACTGATAAACATATCTACCATAATACTGATCTAACCTATTGATCTAGTGGAAGGTTGAAGGTGTACAATTATTTATAGTTTCGCATAAATAATTGCAAAATAAAAATGAACTTGCATCTTTTGAGATACTGTAGAACGTCGATTATCCATATTAACTGGGCGACGGATAATTAAATTATACTACTTCATCAACATATACTAAATCGTCTATACAATTGCGATTGTGTAAATTGATATAGTTTTAACATTTGTGCCTACAGGAAAGTTATTTATATTTACGCGATCGCTAAAGTTCCTTTCAAGACTAGGAAGTGGCTCTTTCAATGTACTTAACACGGGAACCACAGTGTTATAAAGTGAAGCGTTATGGTCTCCGCTGTGCGGCCGGCATTCTTGCTGTTATTGGTTAAACCTTCCGGGTGTGGGCCGCGTCTCTGAGGAATGTTATCCCGACGTTTCGTTTCGCTCGACGAGGGATCGTCGCGACCCCGGATGCTGATGAATTCAGCCGTGGTAAAACGTTACAATACTTGATACACGTGGATACAGCTTACAGCTTGAAGCCTATCTTATCATAATAGAGGGAGCTGCTGGGAGAAGCGGAATGGTTATATACAAACTTAGATGACGGAAGATCTACACCTGATAAAGCAGAGTGATTACTGAAACGGCTGAAACACAGCTGAACGCTAGAAACATGGATGCAGCCATTTTTATCTCCTGTTTTTTTTTCATTTTCATGGTATAATCAACATTTCAGTAAAAAATAATAAATACTAAAATATAATAGATTTAAATATGTAAAATATAACATATTTTGACAAATAGGAAAAATTTTTTTATTTCACTTTTTTAAACTTTTTTAGCATTTTATATAGTTTTCTGAGTACCATTCATAAATAAATTGAAAAATATGTGTTTTTGGAAATATGAGATATTTATTAAAATGAACATTCTCTTAAAAATGTAAATACAGTAGGACTTCCCTTATTCGAACATCCATTAATCGAATATTGTAACGGAAAATTCTATTATCCGAACACAGCGTCATCTAATGACAGCTTTTCATGTTGAAAAATCATGAAATTTAACTGTGACAAAAATATAGGATGCACAAATACTTAAACAAACTGTCAACATTCTTAATATCCATCCAGACAAATGAAGTTTAGCAAAAATAAAGAGAATGTCTGTTCTATTATCTGAAAACTCTATCATCGGAACTCATTTGTCTCCCTATTAATTCCTACACAATCGAGAATCTGCTGTACCCACAAGTTAATGGGAATGGCCGTTCTGTCACAGTGTGTAGAAAGTTTTAGAGTCGACCAAAAGTCGAGTGCAAGCGAAACGACGATGTTGGTTGGCGCGTTGTTCTGTCAGCTGAGAGCAGAGCTGTTTTGCGACGTTGTTGTCGCACCAGAAGGCCGTCACCGTCGGTTTCCGATAACCAAGCCGCTGTCGTGCTGCGGTTGCTGTTGTCGCCATAAACACTCCTCCCCCACCCACCCCCTTTATTCCTCAAGCAATTTCTCTCTCGATCTTTCCCTTCTGGTTAAGGATGTAATCAAGTCAACATGTACTTTGTTGATTTGAGACGATTCTAATGCCGAAGATCTTATTTTATTAACCCTGCACTGGTACCATTGGGTCTTTCATGACCCCAGCTAATTTTCATCACATTATCACAAAATAATACAGAAGATCAGATTTCTGTAATTTATTTTAAATGTTCGAATTTTATAACCTTAAACCGCACAACCGGAAATACTTTACTGTATGGTCTCAGTATTTTCTGCAGGCTGCAAAAATATCCAATAAAAAACAATAAACCATTGCAAGGTTAAGTAGAAATGGAATCAAAGCTCAGTGTAAAAGTTGTATTTTCCACTTTTATAGGTTCATTATTTGGAAAGTTTCATGCAGTTTAAGAATACACACGATTCCTTTTGTTTTTGATTCACAGACGAAGTCTCACCGTTCGGACAATTTTTCCAGAATTGCTACGAAACGCGGCTCTTTCACTTTAAACATTTGTGAAGAATAAAAATTTTGTTACATCTACAAAGGATACATAACCAAATGTCGAAACCTCAAACTGTTATTTTATTTAATTTGAATTAGTTAAAAAAAAAGGAACTTAAAAATGGGCTTCTTCAAGCCTTCTAGACCGGAAACTCCCTTCAAGCATTCAAACCTATCCCATCAGATCCGAAAGTGTACATACACCACGCACAATGCACACATGGTCCCATCTCTCTGCCCAACGCGTTGCAAGCTGCAACGTCATGCTTCCAGCTTTCTACATGTCCTCCGCTCTGTACGTCGTCCACTCCACTGTCTCGTCTTTTTCTCCCGTTCCTCCCTGATTCATCGTCCCCACATCTTTCCTCCTGCAGCTCTTGTACAGCATTCTCCGTCCCTGCAGCCTCGTTCGTCTTCCTCTCGCCTCGTTACACGATCGAGAACAGCGTCCGCGGGTGCCTTCCGCGTGCTGGCGCTGCACGCGCCTGGGAAAATCCTCGACGCCATAGTTCTGTTCGCTTCGGGGGGGAAATTATCGCGAACGAGGTGACGGCACGTGAGGAACGGGAACGGGTCGCGGTACAAGACACGTGAGTACAGCCACTGTCGATAAGTAAGGCAGCAATTATTGGGGTAATGAGAATTTGTGGAGACAAATCGAATTTCACTGATCATCAAAGCTCGCTAATGAGCGGTAGCTTCTCTTACGACTAATTGACATTCATCCCATTTGTTAATAATACTGTTAAAGAAAAACTTATGATCCGTGATCCATTCGGTGTGGAGAGGGGGGGAACAGTTTGTTGTAGTTTCTTAGGGAGGATCGTGAGAAATGGGTAAGAGCAATTTTGCGATATTTGAGTCCCTTTGTGAATTGTGCTAGTGACTCTGAAAGTGGTCTAAACGTTAAAAGGAATGTTATTTTATCTTTAAGTTCGTCTAATTGAATGAAACTTCACTCGAGTGAATTCCAATAATTTGAAAGAAATGTCGGTCAGTGCTCGGTTAACTGAACTGTAGCCGGAGGAATCCATTTGTGCGGAAATGAATTTATATAAAGTGGATACCAAAAACTTTTAATACGTGTACTAGTCAGAAGTTTGGGCTCGTTTCGATATTTCGAGGAAAGCATACATTTGAAAAGGAAAAATTACGTTATTCTAAAGTGTTGTTTCAGGTCAGAAAAAAAAAATAGTATACTCCAGGGATTTAATATTTTCACATTTCTGCATAACCAATTACTTTCAGTGCACAAACAATTTTATTTAAACAGTAAGCAGTACGTACAATTTAATATATATATAATTTAATAAATAATGTTTAAAACTGAACGAAAAAATTCTACTGTTTAACTGTATAAACAAAATAACTGAAAATTATTTGCCAGCGACAAAAATACCCTGTCGGTTGCCAGGCCACGGTAAAAAAACATGAAATTCTTTTTTATTTTTTTTTCGTTTGATCATAATAATTCGATCAGCCGCTATACTATGAAATTAATAGACCCCTACGGACGTGGAAGGTGAAACGTATTTGCATTCACGCGCGACAGCGCTGCTACAAACACGAGCGCAACAGGCCGTGTAAATGAACGAAATTTGTTCGTTCCCTTCCCCCTGCTCTGCTGAATTTAATTATTTTTATCGGAAAACGTGTTATCGTCAGACGTACCGACACAAAGGGTGCCTACTACTACAAAGTACGCGAGTTTTCGAAAAAAGAATTAAAATGTAAACGGTTACTTCCAAACGAAATTCCATCAGCATGTTCTCTTTCATGCTAAATGTTTTTCAACGCTAGTTTAACACAAGCCTTTTTAAAAACCTGACCGTTTTTCTCAGTCTTCTTTTACTTTGGTTTCGCTTTTGCTATTAATACCTAAACAACACAACTGTTATCACGTTGTTGGACTATGAAAAATGTAATGAAATAATAGGACAAGGATTTTTTAATATTTCTTTACTGTATATGTGTAATATGCTATTTTCATGGCAAATTTTTCACTAAAGCATAACAAGTCTAAATCCGCTTTCCTTTCAAATTTTTGCAACCTCTAAAATTCGTGATACTTCCAAACTTTTTGCCGGTACTGTACGCTTAACACAGAGCCGGTCAAAACATTCGCGTCAACCTAATAATAATTATTAGAACACGTTTTTCTGTAGATCATAATTATTTCTTTATTCTATACTACACCAAAGTATGAGGTTTTTATTTGCATTTAAGTATTCCAGACAGCGTGTTTAAGTATTTTAAATATTTCTCAGTTAGGTATATCTCTTTTAATTACTTCTATATTTCAAAGTACGAGGTCTCTTTGCACAGAGAAAACATTTTAATTTTTTCAGACAACACAATAAATTGTTTAAGTGCTATAAATCGTTCTGAATCACTTATCTCTCTGGTACCTACTATATATTATACATCAGACGTACCTATATACAGTTCCATGATTTATAAACAGTTTCACCATTTATAAATAGTACACTTTCAGCAAAACAAGTAAACGAACGTTCCATCACCGTATGCTCGCGATCATCAGCCATCTCTCGGCGAGGACCACACGCGTCGCGTAAATCGATTAGGAGCGATTTCGCTGCGAGTGACTCGTGAACTCGCAAAAGGAAAGCGTCGCTGCCCGCGCGACCGCACGTTCGCCGCTTTAATTCCATCCGATGCTCGTCGCCACCTAATTAACCAGGGTAATTTCGGAACGTTGCCCCTTTCGTTCGACCGACTTGCTCGATTCACGGAGACCTCAGTCCTGGACCTTGAAACGAAACACAGCCCAGCGTCCACGAATACGAATTTCATTGTGAGTCACAACTTGCGACATCTTTATTCGTTCCAACGCTAATAACACTACCGAAACGGATCAAAATGGCCGATTCGAAATTTTTCATGGAAACTTGGTAAATTTATTGTGATACACCTTTTGAAATTGACCATGACGTTTACTATAATCGTTACGGCTTGTTTCCCTCGTATTAGGTATTTTTTTTAATATAATCTTTAATTTGATTTTTTCACAAATAAGTATATCTTTAACAGTAGATATTTGTAGTGTTCAACTCTTTCAGAATTCAATTTATAGTACAACTAAACTATGGAATCCGGACAAAATATTTCCCGAGAACTCGGATAACAGTTTTGAGGTTAACTGTCGAAAAGTCGTATTAGGAAATGGGTTACGGTAGTCGATAACAAAAAAATTAAATTGAATTCAAATTTATCTTTATTCATGTTTATTTTAACCACTCTGTTAGTTCTAGCATCGGGTTTACTAGGATAACACGGTGGACGGAATTAATATTTTATGATAATCAACATGTAGAACACTACACTATTAATAATAGAGATAAATAACGATAGTACTCGTTTATAGGTTAGGGTTACTATTATGTAAGTACGTGCAATATGCATAGAAACTATTAATCGTGAGATATTTAAGACAGGTACTTGAAATAAGTAATTTATTAGGTTTTCTAAAACATTGAAGTTCATTTCTCAGTAAAAATAAAACTCTACTGTAATATAGAATGAACCATGTCGAATGATGTTAATTTGTCGTTTGTATTATGTAAATTATCACTAAAAATTAAACAAAAAGAAATGAAGTTTTAAACTTGCAATCAATCCAAGCTACATACAATAAACAACATATGTAGTCATCTTTTAAACACGTTTCTTTATATCGATAAACATTGAAAGGGTTAAAATTTGTCCCAGCACGTTCTGCCCGAGAATACGTGTAACGTCGGCATAACCAGCCGGTAAAAAAGCGAAACACAGAGATCGTGACTACACCAGTGTTTTTCTTTACGTAGCCAAGGTGAGAGGACCGAAACGTGTCTCACGATACAGTTTCCATGCTGACTGTCAACGGTGTTTCGTGACCCGATTCCACGTCTATTAACGCGACGGGCGTTACAAGGTAAGGGCCGTTCGACAGTACCACCGTCTTGCGTGACAACCACTTATTTTTAAACTATTTCACGTGAAAATTTTTGCATCGAACAGAGTAGAGATCCGTTCGATAATTATATAGAAAAAGACCGATCTCTTCGATTTCAACGACCTTGCACTGTGTTGTCAAGGTCATCAACCGGCACAATTTCTGATAATTATATAGAAACAAGCCTATTTCTCAGATTTCAATGACCTTGAAATATGTTGCCAAGGCCACCAATCTCAACAACTTATAACTATGTAGAAAAGGGCACCCCACTTCGATTTCAACGACCTTGCACTGTGTTGTCAAGGTCATCAACCGGCACAATTTCTGATAATTATATAGAAACAAGCCTATTTCTCAGATTTCAATGACCTTGAAATATGTTGCCAAGGCCACCAATCTCAACAACTTATAACTATGTAGAAAAGGGCACCCCACTTCGATTTCAACGACCTTGAACTGTGTTGTCAAGGTCATCAGTCGACACAATTTTTGATAATTATATAGAAATGAGTCTAATTCTCAAATTTCAATGACCTTAAAATATGTATTGTCAAGATCACGAATCTAAAACAATTTACGGTGCACATATTTTGCATATATTTTCAACACATAAACATCCACGATCTATTCATAATTTGCACCACTTATTCAAAACAACCGGTGTCCCAAAACTTTTGAACAACAGTGTATTTACGAATACGGTGTGCAACGCGAGGGACAACGAAAAAGAAAGAAAGCGAAAGCACTGCCTCTGTCCGAACGAGGAACACGCGTTTCAACGATGCCCCATCGATCGACGCCATTTCCTTTTCGCGACACACACGCACCGTTCGAGCGTGGACCCTCCGTAACGAGGAGACGTAGCCACGAAAGATTCGTGTCACGTTCCTCGTATCGTTCGGCTTAATTGCACGTGAAAAAGAAACGTACACGCGTAATTATCGTGTCTATTTAATTACGCCGCCGCGATGCCAATCTTTTGACGTCTTCATTAAGATCGAAGGAGACGACCCGACGTATCCTGACCCGATTTTGTTCTTTCTCTCTTTTTTCCCCTTCCATCTGGCTTCTCTGCGTTCCCGTCTAACCTGAGAGGGGGCATCCTAATGGTGGATTCACAACGAGTCGACTTCGTGACTACATGATTCGATTGATGGAAGAGTAATTATCGATTTTATGAATGCAAAATCCGAAAATTAGTTTATCGATTTAAAAAACGTATGCGCAGCTGTTTCTGACGCGTGTGGTCGAGGGCGTCCGTATCAAAAATGGCCCCTATCAATTTTTTTGTTTTTATAAGGTATTCACAATATTATAGAAGCGATACAAGTATATTTATAATAATTATATAATATTACAGAACAATGTCCAGATTAATTGGAAAGTTGCGATGGTCATGTTTGCGAAAAAAAAACTTTATCAACGATCGTTTATGTGAAATCGACCATTTTTCTTTTCATTGTAATACAAGAAATACGTTAATTTTTGTTATACCGGTTTTACCATGATGTAAGTCACATTTCTAACTAGTAGAATACGTTATTATTTGAAAACTTGAAAAACTGACGAAAATTATTTTTGTTACGAATAATTCAATTACTTCGAGGTTATACCATCAGTTAACCTTAGGATCAACTCAAATGCAAAAATAAAAAGTTCTAAATAAAAAGAACGTTCACGGTTTAATATTATAGCTTATGAGTTCAAGAACATGTTCGATAAACCGGGTAAGTGCAACAACATTAGTTCCGGTAAACGGAGCTCGATTAAATGGAGTTCCACTGTAAGGGGTCACAAGTGACCCTGTGTCAGTTAACCGCGTCGAGGGTTAACAGACGTCGCAGTACCAGGATGCAACGGACCGACAGTCATGAACTTTCGCGTTCCATTGATCGTTATCGATTCATCCGAGCTTTTTACTCGACGCTAATCAGCCACGAGTTGGATGTCGAGAAGGAATGAAATATAAGAACTCTCTCTTTCTCTCTTTCTGTCTCTCTTGCTCTCTTCATGGCTGGCCCTTTGTGGAATGCTCGTCTCATTGTCGAGTCTAATCGGATGATCTATGCATGACTGCCCCCGCCATGGTGGAATCTTAATTCGATAGGTCTTAATATTAATAAATCGCTAACGGGAGCTGATCGCTGAACAGCGTTCAAAGACAGGGGGGAGGGAGAGGGTAGGGGGGGAGCGCCGATTTTCCTGACTCCCAGGATGCCTTGCGCAACGAATTCGCGCGCCAACGAAACTCCATTATCGATTTTATTGCCGCTTCTTGTTATCGTCTTCGTAGAATTGACGACCAGTATCCATTGCACTCGATCCTCTCTCAACGAGGGCCAATTAACCTATCTAACCCCTTGTGCTAATTCATTTTTTAGAGACCAAGAAATCTAGAGGATACGTATGTAACACGATTTTTAGAGAAAAAGTTTAACATTCTAAGTGTATTAATGTGTGTATTATTGAATTAAAATCTGTTCAATATAGATTTTTCACCGTATCATGTGTTTGAGTACACATTTGGTAACTACCCCGATACCCGAGTAATTTTCGTCTAGTTGGATATTCCACAAATATCGTGTAAATCAACACAGTTCTGTATTGAACGTCCAACGCTTCGTTAACCTAGATTCTGTCTCTTCAGAGCAAGCGAATTCAATATCTGGGCGTACGTTTCGATTAATTAACGACGGAAAATACTTTCACGGTATAATTCCTCGAGTGTGTGGATCGTTAGGAAGTTGTGTAATCATCCTCTACAGCTCGGTGAGACTCGAGGCTACGTTTCAAATTAAGTCAGACGGCATTCGTTAATGGACTGCGGATGTTTATGCAGTTATACTTTGAAATACACGAAACGTCGTCAAAGTGTATTGAGATCGGTTGGGAAATGGTGAAAAGGATAGTTTATGTGTATACACTAACAGCCAAAAATATAAAAATAATTAGTATATTTTCCTTTTTTTAAACCGTAACGATTGGAAAATGGCTAACCCTCATACAAAGCCTCTGTGTATCGGATTTTGGTTGGTTAAATCCCTTTTATTCGAAATCTTCGATAAGTCAAAACTTTTACAGTTCAAAGTTTTAGCCCTTCCTTAAAGATTTCAGTTACCGAGATTTAAATGTATAAAAATATATCCGATGTTATACAGATACCTTTTATTGCCCCAATATGCTTTAATTACAAAAAAGTACAATAAAACATTTCATTAAATTCAGTAATGTTCAAATACACTTTGTAATCACTATAAATACGAGTTGGAACTTCGAATCACTTCGAATCACTTCGACAGATCAAACAGTAAACACGGAGCGACAGTACAAACAACAAGAAGCAGCCAACCCCGGACCTAACCTAAAGCACATGTGGTCGCGCAGTTCTGAGGCTTTCCAGTACACGTCCTTTCTCTGTTTTTCGGTACTTTCCCCTGTCCCGATTACACCGTGGCCCCCTGGCGTTCACTACGTTCGCTCGTTCAACTCGTTTTCGGTGGATTAGGTTTCACGTGAACGCGAGAGCCACGCATGTCCAGTCGTGCGTGCAACTAACAAGACACGTCGAACGTGGACGAGTCATCTTCACCGTAGGTAAGTGTACCGCCCGCAGCCGATAACTTTATACCCTCTTCCACCTTCTCATCTTGCTCGACATATACCGCTTTTCCGATTGCTTCCTTTTGTTTATTACTCGTTAACCTACTATTTTCCAACCCTTTTTACGTCTCGATCCCTTTTACAACAGCCAAATAACTTGTGATCTCCCATATGATATAAAAAATATTTTTAACAAACTAAAGAAAATACCTTAAAGATAGTTATTTCAGAACACAATTTCGCTTTAAAATTTATTAATTGCCTTAATGTATTTACTTAAAATTTTTAACTAAACATAACCCACACAACTGATTAAAAAACAATTCGCGTTTTTAAAAGTTGGGAATCAGGTCTTTAATCTTTTGGTGATAATTTGGAAAACCGATATATCTCTTGGAATAAGTTTTAATATACGTATGAAGCATATACAGATTGGCACGTTATTGAAAGTAGAAACAAAGAAAAAGAAAAAGATAGAGAGAAACGGAGGAAAGGGAGAGCAAATGGTGTTTCGTCTACTGTCCGCTAGTGAACTCGTCGGTAAGGCTAGGCTCGCTACAATAGACAACTTCATTCGCTAATTCCTGCTACATGCACCGATGGCATTTGACACTTCGAAATGGGAAATCCCATCTGCAAACTTGAATTCAGTGCGTTCTGGAAGCAACCGGGTGTCTTTCAACAAGGTGCTTTTCAACCGACATCGTTTCCTGACCCAATCCACTTTGCCATGATTATCGTGGCGCCTTAGAACATCTCTGTGCGTTTCGTGTCATCGTTTGCCTTTGAAATCTTGTTCTTTGACCCTGCGGCAGCTGTGTAAGATGTAGAGCGTTCAGAAAAACGTTGAAACAGACAAGTCAGGCACAGGAAAAACGAAAAGATGAAAATACGAAAGAGAAAGAAGAATGGCCGCAGGAAACGTCTTTATTCTCTGATCCGGTTATCTGTTTCCTTAGCTCGACGGGGAAATTATAATACCGCGAAATGAAGAGCTGTTCCCCGTCAGGATAGCAGGTTATTATTCTTTGGTGAATTCACCTACGAACAGTTAGTGAACGTGACCCGCGAGCCATGCATGTAAGAAGTTCGTGAACTTTTCTTGATCGTTTCAGACCTTGTTCGCGAACTGTTTGTAAACAACCCTAGGAACACACTTAAAGGTGCGTATTCAATCGACGAATAATTTGCAAACACCTACGCGAGTAGATCTGAAACAGCTGAATTGTAGCATAGAATTATTTTTTCCATATCTTTTATAATGTAAATCAGCGTACAATATACATATATAGACTATGAAACGTAAATGTGTACCTGTATATTAACAGAAAAGTACCATGACTTGTATAGGTACTAAGAGTGAATTTACTTCTAAGAGTTCCTTATTCAAAAGGATTATAATTGAAGCGTTCATCCGAATAAGGGGAAATGTCAATTTTAACAAATTTTGAGGTTAACATCTTTTTCGTATGGTTTTATGCGCGTTCAAGTTTTATTTTGACACATGTGAAAATATGAAGGTGTAAAATTAAATTAAAAGATAAAATTTCTGACAAATGATAAAATTTAACATTTCTCCTTTTTATTTTTATTGTACTCTCATTAATTAAAGTTAAACAAGTGTACACAAACTTTTGTAACTAAATAACAGATGTGCGATAACTGTATATCGATTTGTTCCAAGCAACATTCGTAAACGGATCGAATTTTTTGCGAACATTGTCTGTGAACAATGCTCATTAACAATTTCGCCGATGAATATACACCTTAAGGCAATTTTAATCGTCACACCAACAGGGTCGCGACAGGGACCACCGGACACGTTGAAACGATAATACTAGGCGCGCGTAGAACTGTTATTAAGTGGTTAATGGCCGGTAATTAGAATCGCTCGCGTATCGTAATAAAGCAAGCGACGGGAAATTATCTCTAGCTTGGTTAGGAAAAATTGTAATGAGCCTCCTCTCTACCAGCTCCTTTAATTCGCCTCGCTTGGAAACGTAAAAAGAGACAACCCTTTTCTCTCCATCCTCTTTTTTCCATTTTCTCATTTACCCTCTTTCGTCTTGCTTTAACGTTTGTGGTGAAGTCAGTAGCTGAAAGATAGAACGTGCACGTATGTATGTATGCTGCATCCTAACCTCCTCTCGCTCTCAACGTCCTTTTTCTTCCTTGTCCCAGCTATGAAATATACAATATCTTTCAAAATACCTATCCACCCAATTTCTGTCATTGTTATCATAAAATGTGATTTTTAAAATCACAAAATAATGGCACATATGAAACTTGTTTAACACTATTCCTACCGATACTTCACGTATATCTATTCCTACCGTGACATTCCCACGTAAGACAGACCACAAATTTTTCTCAAAAAATAAACAATGAAAAAAGAAGTGAATATTGAAAAATGTATTATACGTATATTTGAGAAAAGGTCTAAAGTTTAAAGGCGATTCAATTACGTGGTATCTATGAAATTCTAATCGAAATTTCAAAAACGGTCATTTGACCGGCTGTGGTAGGAATAGTGTTAATTTGTTTTGAATATTCCAATTTTATAGCCTCAAACTACATACTTGGAAGTACCATACTGAATTTCTCCTGAATTTCTTGTATGTTACGAAGCGTAACGTAACACGTGAGATCTACTTCCGAAGTTGATTGCACACTTAAAAAAGATGAAAAGAGTTTACGTAAACATACACATTTTATTTTTCTTCATCTATGGAGAACGATGAATCCAATCAGCTCCCGGCGTAGGTCTCGCATATTACGTTACACCCTGTATATTACATATCGTTAGCAGTCAGTTATAAGAGCTACAGTATACGTGTATGTACGCATGGTGCACGTTTCGTTCATCGAGCTCTGGCGCGCTGCCATCGAGTGACGTGAAATTATAATTCCGCAAAATTAACCTTGCATATGTTAATTATTAAGAACCGGTCCGTGCCTCGCGGTTGTACCCGGGATTCTTGTTTCCTTGGCCGTGAGACGGATACATATACTGTGTTGGTTGTGTACAGTACCAGTCAAAAGTTACGGATCATTACACATCCTAAGGAACGCAAGTAATTTCAAGGAAGGTAGAATTTAAAATTGCGAATGTAGAGCTCTTGCCAATGGTCACCGTATTGATATTAAATTGATAAAAAAAATTAATAGGGGATTCAACATGGCTGCAACGGGGGAAGAGGTTGCAAACTTTTAGCTGGTAGTGTACGAGCGGTGCGAGTTACGTGCCAAGTTCTGCTCCCATTGAAACGTGTTCGCTGCCTTTGAGGCCACTGCCGTTAAGGTCGCGTGGCTTTCACCTTCGCGCGCCTACGGCCGGGTCAATTGAAACCCGAAGACCAAATATTTTGCAACGATCACGTGGAGAGCAGCGAACGGAACAGAAGGAATGTATCTTCAACAAATCATGCAATATACTTTGATAGTATACTTCAAAAGGAAAAAAAGTGTGCGTTTCATTATTTTCATATATCTTTCATAGCTTCAGCGTGGATAATTTTAGTTTTCATAGTTTCACAGAGTTTATGACAGATTCTGAATAAAGATGCATTTTTTGCAACATTAATAGAGAAATTGATTTAACAAAAAGAAAAAAGAAAATAAAATAAAATTATGTTTTGAAATCAAACAATTATGATACAAACGTAATTCACAAAACGTAAAAGAGGAATATTTGTATATATTTACATCAGAATTGACTTTATCACTACTGTTGAGTATTAAGGTAGAGGTTAGGTACGAGTTAGTATTATGACGTGAAATGTCACAGTTTTCATCGTTATGAAATTCGTATGCCACGCTGTTATGACACTAAATTTTTGGTTTCCATGTTAAGTTATAATAGAAAAAGTCACGGATTTACTATCACGTGAAAACACACCTTTACTTTCTCAATTCTGTCGCTTGAAATCGCCTGGGGACCCATTTAGGAAGATCGGCTTTTAGGTTAGGTCTTTGTCTGCGACATTTCGCTGACCTATAAAACACTTTCTGAGTTAGGTACCACCAGGGAGAAGGTCATTGGCTGGACGAAATGTTATTGCCGTTGAGAAAGTTCGGAATAAGATAAATGACAAAGAGGAAGGCGTGAACGTGGTACGATTTAGCCCTATATAGTAATGCAATACGAGTCTCATTTATGAAAATATTTCCTCCATCTTGGATTACAATTATATATAATCTTTTAGATTATCAATTTGCAAACTTTTGAAATGGAAAGTAAATATATACATACATACATGTGTGTGTATAAGCGTGTATATATTAAACAGAAATATTTACATAGACCTAATATTAGTTTACTATTATTACTAATTCCGTTCGCATATTATTGATAAAAAATTTAATCATTCCATATGAGAATGGTCAATAATTTTGCGAAGTGCCATGACAATTTTTTTTTTAAATTAAGTAACAGAGATACTAAATATATGATTTAAAATTCTTAAGCAGTAAGAACCATCCTATTGAATTACCTAAAAATACATTAAAGCACGAATTTATAACTTTTCAAAGAAAATCTAGCATCCTTGTAAAAATTATAAAAATAAAGAAACAGGAGTTTCAGCTTACCTGAAAGATAACCTAAAATTGTGAAAAGAGAGAAAAGCGATTTATAATTTATCGAATAAACAAATAATCATACCAAAATTACAAACCTATCCTTCCCTTAAAAATCAGCTCACACTTGCTAACCAACCTAATTACAAAACCCAGTCAACCCTGAACACTGAAAATCTCTACAGGAAAGACGATTTAAATTTTCTCCTATTTTTAGCGGAATAATTGCACGCATAAACTGGACACCGTTGAAACATTATAATTAAGGGAGGATCCGGATCGGATTAAAAAAATGCCATAATAGGTGCATCCCGTTCAACGTCGCAGCTGGAGAGACGCACCGGTTGCGTGCCGCCTGAAATGAAGAAATTACTCTCGCGTTCACGTGGGGGCAACACTGTCGATGCTCTTGGAATCCGGGTTAAGCGTCGGTCTGTGGGGTGTTCGAGGGTCCAAGGGGGAAGGTGGAACAGCCACTTAAATCAATTAATTTCCGTTGGTAACGGCCAATCGACGAAAGGGGCGTTAACTTGCCGTTGGTATCCGATAAAAGTGAATTCCATCGTGTCTATCCTTCTCGTCGTCGAATTGTCCAACGCAAGGGCATCGAACGTCGAATTCCGTTTGGCTGGCGATCTATTTTAATTTCTGATTCTTCAGAGGTACAGAACAGGACCTCCTTTTATGCGAACACTTGTTACCCAAAGGTTGTACGTAGGATATTCGAGCAGAGTGTTTAGATTTAATATGAATTTAACCCTTTGCACTCGAGAGGTGACTGTTAGTCGTCCAATTATGGTCCCGTAAATCTTCAGACTTCAGTTAGTTTGTTTATTAGTTAGACTCGGAGGTTAAGTATTCATATATGTAAATTTTAGTATATCATTTAACTAAACTAAATGACGTTTAATATAGGTGAATGTTAGTAAATATTTCGAATTTGAAGATTTTTGAAGTTAGTATCATTATAGATGATTAACAGTCAGATCTCCAGTGCAAAGGGTTAAATATTTCAATTTTCCCTACATTTTTTCTGTACAATGGGAAATGTTCCCGTGTTTCGAACACTGTTTCAAACGTTCAACTTCGGGGAAGGTTCTCGGAAAGATTGAATTCCCACGAAGTCGGAATAGGGAAGCTTTCTTTTCGATTCCCCGGAACCGCGCTCGGTTAATCGCATCTCGGCGGTACAACGAAGGGAACGTGGAAGCTGTAACAGGAATGAACGCTTTAACAGCAATTACGCGTGCATTTGATCCGTGGAAGACGGACACACGATGTCCGAGTCGAATCTCTTCGAACGGCCGTTTAACGACCGTAAATTTCCACCTTTCCTCTCCATGGACAAGGATTAGCGATGGAATCAACCGTGCTGCAAGTACAGTCGGTCACGAAAGTTTCCGTGCACCGATCAAATTAAACATCAGGTTTACGAAACCCGTCAATTTTACGGGTTTCGAACTTTATGAGCAAAATTTGCAAAAACAATTACTATTATTCCTGATAATTTTTGTTGACTTTTATTGATGGACTGATACAAATATACCCCAATCTATTTCCCTCTCAGCTCTGGGGTTTCAAATTCTGCATGAGGTATACTTATTTCTTAGTACATGTAAATATAATGTTAGCCAACTACAAAATGAAATGCTATCCATGAAAGTGATATGGTACCCTGAATTTTTAAAAAGCAAAAGACCGATTTTCCTGTGTATTTTTCTTCTAATAGCATAAAATCGGCATGACGAATTTCGTAACTCACAAACCACCATTGATATATCAGAAACATGATTTTAAGTGACCCACAGCATGTTATCGCTAAATCAAAAACATGCTTTTACATGATTCACAAACAAATATCAATTTAATATAAGAAGCGACTCACAAACAAACATTAGTCTACCAAAACATGTCTTCGCGAGACCCACAAACAAAGATTGGCCTACCAAAATATGATCGCGTGATCCTTAAAGTAACATTGATATACCAAAAGCAAAATTTTGCATGACTGGCAAACCAGCATCAGTATATCAAAAACATGATTTTAAGTGACCCACAGACTGTCATCGCAAAACTAAAAACATGACTTTGCGTGACCCACAAACTAGTACCAGTGTGCCAAAAACATGATTTTGCATGACTGGCAAACCAACATCGGTACATCAAAAACATGATTTTGCTTGACCCACAAACCAGCATTGACATATCAAAAACATGATTTTTTAAATGACCCACGGACTGTCATCGCTAAACCAAAACCATGACTTTGCGTGATCCACAAACTAGCACCAGTATACTAAAAGCATGATTTTGCGAGACTCGCAAACCAACATCGGTATATCACAAACATGATTTTGCTTGGCCGACAAACTCATATCGGTGTATTAAAAACATGATTTTACATGACTCGCAAACCAGCATTGATGTATCAAAAACATGATTTTATGTGACCCACAGACTGTCGTCGCTAAACCAAAAACATGTTTTTACGCAACCCCGAAACCATCCTCACTGCATTTAAAATGTAACCATACGTGACCCACAAGTTAATATAGATGTACCAAAAACAAAATTTCATTTGACCCATGTAAAATGTATTTATTATTAAAGCAGAGAATTAAGTAGTGCTAAAGTCTTACTCAGCCAAACTTTTTACCACAGTTTACTTGGACTCGCGAGTAACATATTGAACTTAATCCCATCGCTAACTGGGACCTCTCTCTCGTTCGCCGTCGGTACACGCGTCGAGAATGTCACGTACAAAGGCGCCGATCCAAGATAATGCCCGGCCGGAAAGGGCAGCCGTGCAGGATGCGCTTCCAGACGTGGAAGTGTGAACGTTTTAATGTCGCGCACCGCCTACGATCCCAGCTGAACCTGTTAACCCGTTGCTCGAGATAAGCTGGAGGCCCTTCTGGAGAACACAGCCACGCAAATTGGTGGAAGGGATTCGTGTGTCAACGCTTTGCGGTCCTATGTCGAGCTCGTCACTCGACACAGCGCACAGTGGGGTATTTGTCCCGAAAAATTGGACAAAACTCTTTCCATTTTCAATCAATCTTTAACACTAACGGGCAGCAATATTGTAGGAATAGTATTAAGGTCAATTTATATTTATCTGATCAAACACGTTTTGTGTTCAACATTATCCAGTTCAGATAAAAAATATTATTCGTTCAACCACGTTCCGTATCCAGCACGATCTGGTTCAGACGAAAAATATTATTCGTTTAACACGTTGGCTGCCGCGAGGGGTCACCGGTGACCGGCACTCAACTTGGCAGTGGCGCCACGGGGGTCACCAGTGACCGGCGCGCTCAGATTGGTAGAAAAACATAATTTGAACAAATGTCAATAATTATCGATTTTTTATTATTACCATCGTTAATGCAATGGTATGAAGAAATTAATATTACGTTATTATTATTTATTATTATATAAGTAACTATTAGTAATATTCCAACAGTATATGTAACGTATAATAGAAAATTCATCGTGGCGCCACGGGCTATGCCTGTAAAACTGGCGTGGCATACAACGTGTTAATATATCAACTTGATTAAATGTTATATAGTAATGCAAATTTTAAAATTAAATGTTCTGTTTCTAAACTTGCGCATAACTGTTCAGTTGAGCCAAATTAAATAATATTTTTCAGATGCATGAAATTTCGTTTTATTTGTATGTCAAGGGTTAAGAGGTAGCAATGTTGTAGGAATAGTATTAAGGTCAATTTATATTTATCTGTTCAAACACGTTTTGTGTCCAACATAGTTTTTGTTGCATATTTTTTAACATCCCTCTACTTTCGAACATTCAACTTTCAGGAACCAATTGTGTGCGAAAGTAAAGGGGCGCCTGTATTCTATTACATGGTTAACCCCCGCGAATCTCTGAAAAAGCCGTGCCAAACTTGGCCATCGGAATGGTTGCGGGAGGTGCCGAGCGGCGGAGCTCGAGTGGTACAATTTAAAACACAATACCTTACGACTGAGTTACATAGTCCCGCTCTCGTATTTACTTCACACGATGAAAATCTTTGAAAATTTAAATGAATTTGAATAAAAGATTTGTAGAAATACTTTAATTATTACATATAATAATAATAATAATAATAATAATATAAATATAAATATAATAATAAAGGAAATAATAAGCACATTAGAAATAAATTTTAATATAGAGAACCGAGAATGGACCTGAGCTGACCCGAGATCAGGATCACGAGTCAGACTCGTGATATTCATGTTTGCCACAAAACTTTCATCACGAGTCAGACTCGTTAAAGTAGTGCCAAGGGGTTAATTCGTGACTGATGCACGAGGCACGTAACGCCTTCCGTCTAACGATACTCTTTTTGTTTTTCGTTGCTCACGCGTTATAGCCGGGAAATTTGAATTCCTACGGTCCGCAAAAAGAGAGAGGAAAGAAAGTGTCTGTTTAAAATTTGACACTTCGACTTTGTGGCGCCAGACCCCTTCCTTCGTTGGTCATTAAAATTCTTCGCAGAGCTTTTCTGTACGCGTGCAAAATTGGCGAATCGGAGATCGTGTCCTATATGTAGAATGACAGTTTTAAAAAGATTTCGTTGAAATTCGTACTTGTCACTGGTTAACCATTTAAAACATACTCAGTGTTCGTACAAGTTACTATAATAAATTGATTTTTCTTAGATACCATTTGGTCCTATGAATATCACTAAAATGAAGCTCCTTTCATAAATAATTTTAATCAAATTTAAAAAAAATGAAGTAATGCATACAGAGTAAAAAATATGGTAGCCACAAATATTAATATTAATTATAAAATTAGAAATAGTACAATTATATTTAAGTATTATAAATATAAATATTTGTAAGAAAAGATTAAGTATTGTCTTCTCCATTGTTAACCCAATTAACGATTTATCCCAATATTCCCGTATCATATATTTTATTCACAGTTAAATTTCACTTACTTATAAAAATAAAAATTTCTTATTACCCTCTTATTAAGAGGAGACTGTTAGCCACCAGATGATAGTTTCTTAAATTTTCAGACATTAGCTAGTTTGTTCATTAGTCAAACTCATAGGTTTAATATAGGCGAATCTTAGTGAATATTTCAAATTTGAAAATTTCTGAAGTTACTATCATTGGACTACTAACTTTATTAGTCAGGCTCAGAGGTTAAATACTCATATATGTAAATTTTAGTATATCACTTAACTAAAGTAAATGACGTTTAATATAGACCAATCCTAGCGAATATTTAGAATTTGAAAATTTTTGAAATTACTATCATTATACGTCTAACTTTATTAGTCAGGCCCGGAGGTTAACACCATTCCTACCAACACTTCACGTATACCTATTCCTATAGCAACATTCCCACGTAAGACAGACCACAAATTTTTCTCAGAAAGTAAACAATGAAAAAAGAAGTGAATATTGAAAAATGTATTATAGGTTTATTTGAGGAAAAGTCTAAAATTTAAAGGCGGTTCGATTACGTTGTATATGTGAAATTCTAATCGAAATTTTAAAAACGGTCATTTGACCGGTCGTGGTAGGAATAGTGTTAAATACTCATATATGTAAATTTTAGTATACTAGTCACCTCTCGAGTGCAAAGGGTTAAATGATACTATCTTCGAATAATAGAATCCTTCTACTCCCAACATTCGAATACAGAAGATTCTATTGACAGTTTAAAACATTCTCTGCCCTCTTTATAAACAGTAAAAACATTAGAAAACTGCAAAGCCTCCGCATCTAGCACCATCATCTTCCACTCGTTTCCACTTCCTGTGAACCATTTTTTCTATCTATTCACTATTTTCGCCACGAGATAAGCGCAGCCTATCCAGGGTGTCGAAGGGAGCAACGATCGCAGAAGCGTCGCCCAGATAAGGGACGAGCCGCCGAGGCCGGCTTAATTCTTCGCCGGCAGCAGGAAATAATTAGCCGCGACCGGATACGATTGTTGGTAGGCGGTGTGGCGTGGACGCCGAGGACGATCCGGCGTGACTCCCAATCGGCTTCCAAGACGGCGTTCGAACCTTTTGCTATGCCTCGCGCGGCCCTTCGGTTCTTGCTCGCACACAACACACGTAGCCTTACGTACAAGACCATTGTTTTGGTTGAACAAGCGCGTTTCGCTCGTTTAACGAACACCGACCGTGTACACTATCGGTCAAAAGTTTCGGATGGACTCGTATCTCCGTAGCGAGTGTAGGAGGAGTGGGGAAGGAGTGAAGGTGGGGAGTAGGGTGGTGGTGGTGAGTAGGGCCAGAAGTGGAGGGGGAGTAAGGGTCGAATTGGGTGGGGGAGTGAGGAGAATCATCGAGAAGGGATGGGGAAGAGTGGGGAGCGGGATGAAGTGGAGGGGCAGAGTAGAGTAGAGGTGAAGTGGAGGGGCGGAGTATAGTAGAGGCGAAGTGGAGGGGCGGAGTATAGTAGAGGTGAAGTGGAGGGGCGGAGTATAGTAGAGGTGAAGTGGAGGGGCGGAGGGGTAAAGGGGAAGGAGTATAGGGGTATAGGAGTGGAGGGGAGGGGAGGGGAGGGCGGGAGAGTTGAGGAGTGGAGGGGAAAGTATGGGGGCGGAGGAGTGGCGGGTAGGGGGTGGTCCCATGAAAATCATCGACACAAATCTCCCTAACACGACTTTCATTGACAATATATCACCGACTCCAGATTTAACCGACAACGTCTTTAACCCTATTCGGTTCCGCGAATTTCATTGCAATCAATCGTTTCCTACTTTCATTTAAAAACAGTCCCAATTTGCTGAAAAATAATTCTTCAATATAAAATTGAAGGAACAGAGCAAGCTATCAATAACAGTTTTTATATTTATCACGTATAATTAACAAGGTATTTTTCAGTGAAATGGAAACACGTCTGGGACAAAAATGTTCCGAGGATATGCATGAGGGATACGATCAGTTTTATTGTAGATATGCCATAAGGTATTTTTCTTTTTCATTAAATTACCTTCGATTTTTAATCCATAAATATATTATCATTGTACATTTTTTCGATCAGAACAAATTAAATATATAGTTTCAAATATATAGCTGACGAACCATGACTAGAACACGTTCACAGAAAGTGACAGTTCACGTGTTTTCTTTCTCTTTTAATAACATAGTCGTAAGAAAATCAGAACGTTCTTGAAAGCCTACAATTTTCTCATTACGCATATCAACTTGTCAGCAAAGATGTTTAACACTCTTATTAAGTCTTAATTTTATGTTTTTGTTCGGTAACATAACATGTACATTCTCGTCCAGAAGTCAGTCCATAGATCACTTATAAATTTCGAACGAAACTATTATTCAATTATTCGAATTTAAATTACAACGTGAATTATTTTTCAAACAATACTTCAAGTACAGTAATTCTTCTTATTACATTTTCTATTTCACTGAAATCAATAAATATCACAATTTAAAAAACGACGAAAGATAATAAAACATGAGTTCTAAGATTGATTTTGAATGAAACAGTGACATAATCATTCGATCACTTTAATTCTCACAATATTGCATATACTAAACCGCTGTACATCTCGAAAACTATAGTATTTTTAGATAGTTCCGTATCGTTCAGTCTAATGGAAAACTGTGTACCACCATGTACAGCAGCGGTCGTAACAGCTGAACCAAACTGTTTCCAGAGCGCTAAACTCTAACCTCTATCATATTTCATAATATTCATCAGCCCCACAAAACTGTAGACAAGCAACTAAACATGTATGCAGTGGTGTCGGTCGCAGTTTGTGGCACAATCCAGCAGTCGTTAACGCGTCATCAATGCGTTGTTATGGTCGTCCCGAAATAGAAATTCGAATTCAGGATTTTCTACCGGAAACCACCGTTCACCAGCCATCACATTGCACAGCGTCACGATGATGTGTTATTGCATTCTTTTTTTTTATTCTTATTATTGCTGAGTCAATTTTATTTTATTTTTTTTTATTCTAGTATGATAGCTCCTCAATAATTATATTAGATATCTTTTCGTAACAATAGCTCTCATCCCGTAAAATAAATATGGTATTATTATTATTATTCAGGTTCTGATCGTAGCATCTTCTCGATTTCGTTGTATCCTTTCGACTTGTATGCCCTTTTGTTCTTCCGGTATTGATGAAAGGATTATATGGCGGAAGTTCTATCATATTTCTATGGGGTTACTTCTGAATTACCAACGTTTCACTCTGCCCACACTGTTTTCGTTGACGCTTTCAATATTTCAATATTGAAAATTACAACAACAATTATAATAATTACAATATTAAAATTTATCTATTTAACAGGTATTAACCTTTAGTATAAAACTATAGCAGAGAAAAATATGGTAAATTTAGTGGCAATTACTGTAATTTATTGTAGTTAATTATTGAGTTCAATATTGAGTATCAGTTAGATGCTTATTTTACTTTTTACTGAAGTTGGTCATTACATTGGCAAAAACTACGAAGGCTGAACTTGTATCCACAGATATAAGATTACCGTCGATATCGGTGGAAATAAGAACCGACGAATAGAATATGTCAACAGATATGCACGATCGACGAACTTGAATATGGACAAAATACGTGTCGACAAAAATACAGTGTCGAAAGTTGAAGATCACTCATTTAGAAGAAACTTCCAAACTTTTGCTTGGCACTGTACCTAGGATTTAAGCGCTGATGAGAAGCATAACCTAATGCTAGAGGTACATAACACAATATGTACTTGGTCGAACTACAAAGGAAGGGATACGGAAACATTTTTAATTCCCACGACAGGGATTTCCACGAGCAAAATTAGCCGTGACTTTACGATAGGCCGCCGCGCGAGGATAAACGTTTGTCCACGGCTAAGAACGCACGCAGAAACAACGGCGTCGATCGTACGAACTCGCGCGCGACCGTGTATGTACGTAGATCCGCGTGCAAATATGTGCAAAGGGTGTGTACACTCCTGCGCAAAAGTTCGAAGCAGCCGTCGTTAATCAGATATGAAGTAACTATATATAGTCTATTCAACGAGATGAGACTAGATTCCAAGACTAAAGAGTGGGAGTAGATAGTGTGACGAAGCGGCCCTCATTGCCTCACACCATGCAGTAGAGTGGGGATATAGGGGTCATACCGGGTGTCATGGCGCAAAGTCAGCTGCCGCTCTGTGTCGCGTCACATTCATAGTTCGGAATTATAATTTACACCCGTTATGTCTCCTATTTCACTGCGCGATAGGAGGCAACGTATGGGGGACACACGGGTGTCATAAATCAAAGCTATCGGTAGCTTTGCATCACGTCGCGTTTATAGTTCAGAAATATAATTTACACCGATTACCTCGCATCGTGCGGTGAAGTAGGGAGATATACCGGGTGTTATAAAGCAAATCCATCTGCAACACTACATACAATTACGTTTATAGTTCAGAAATATAATTTATATCCGTTACCTTGCATTTTGCAGCGGAGTAGGGAGACATACCGGGTGTTATAAAGCAAATCCATCTGCAGCTCTACATCACGTCACGTTTATAGTTCATAATTATAATTTGCACCCGTTATGTCTTCCATTTCATTGTACGATAGGAGGCAACGGATTGGGGACATAACGGGTGTCATAAATCAAAGCCATCGGTAGCTTTGCATCACGTCGCGTTTATAGTTCAGAACTATAACGTACACCCGTTATGTCATCCACTCCGCTGCACGATGCGAGGCAACAAGGGCCGCTTCGTCACGCTACCTACTCTCGCTGCTTTGACTTTGAAATCTAGTTTATTTTTCTGGCTGCGATCAACAATGGCAGACAATTTTAAGTAGCCCAAACTATAAGAAAATAAGAAGCTACTTTTTTAAATCCACCTTTAGTTATGTGTATTAGAAGCTAGATCAGTCTTTTCTAACCTCTTTTAAACCGCGAGACCCCTTTCATAATCCCTGTAAACACCTGTGATCTCCCTCTATATATAAAAGAAACATTTTCTATAATGTAAAGAAAACCCATTAGCCTTTCAGCAACGGTGTGACTGACCGCAAGGCTATACTTGCGTACAGCACAGTCTAACGCAGACTATACAAAAACAATGGAGGACATTACCCAGCAGAAAGTCGTTATAATGGCATATTCTTCGAAAATATGACACAAACGAAAGTCCCTTTAGCGGCGCACAGTAGCGCGAAGGTTAAAAATAAATATTTCACAATATATTCCTCACTTAATACCTACGGCACACTTAACCTCACATTTTTCCATTAACAAAAAGCGACGAGTACCCTTTTCATAGATCTAATACCTATTTTACATCACTTTTAAATAGAAACTCCGACGTATTTATGAGGATGGTCGTTCCGTCCACGCGCACCAAGGACGCGAAAGCGAAGAAGAAAAGGCTCCGACGAACACACGATCGTGCGCGCGCACACACGTGGACCGCTTCTGTTTCGCGTCGGATATACGGCTGACCGGTGACCGTGCATCCCATTAAGCCGTCCGTTTTACGAGCCTCCCAAACAATATGATTAATAACGGGGCCACGGGCCCGTCTCGTAAAGTATGCGGCCCAACGAGTCTTTAGCAATATTCGTTGACAAACGCTTCCTTCGACTAATTACGTACGTCTACTCTTTGTATACTAAACCGGGATTGGAATCCTAGAATTATTGCTTGCATTGACTATTCTCCTTCCCTCCCCATAACCCCTTCTCTCTTTGTACATGCGTGTTTTCTATGGCTCACCATCTCTGCCCCCTCTATGTATGTATTTCTTCTTTCTATCTCTGCTCTTGCCTCCCTTTTTTTCATCTCTGCTTTGTCCTAACCATCTCTCCCCTCTATCTCTGTCTGTTTATCAATCTCTCCTTCCTCCCCTGTTTCTGCAAGCGTGTTTTTTATGTCTATCCGTATAATTCTCTCCCTCTCCCTTGATTCTCTCCCGCTGTACATATATATGTATATTTTCCATGTCTCTCTTTATATATATATTGCCTGCCCTTTTAATTGTCCACCCTCTCTTAAATAATGTGTTCTATGCTTTTTGTATCTCTCTCTCTCTCCCTCTCTCTCCCTCTCTCTCTCTCTCTCTCTCTCTCTCTGTATATTTATATTTTCTATATCCTTCTGTATGTTTCTATTCCTCTCTCTGTATCACCCGTCCCTCCCTCCTTTCTCTGGAACTATGTGTTCTATGCTTTCTGCATATTCCTTTCCCTCTCCTTCGCTACGTGAACACGTGTTTTCCATGTCTCTCCAACTGTTTCTGTCTCTAATGCTTCTCTTTCCCACTCACCCTTTCTCTTTCTCTCTTTCCACGCATATGTGTTGTCTCCCCCTCGACAGCTTCTCCCTTCCCCATGAGCATACATGTATACGTGCTTTTTCTATATACCTCTTCTGCTATTCTATTTCTCTCTTCCTTTTCTCTACGCCTGTGCGTGTTTTCTCTACTTCTCTCTCTTTCTGTCTTCACATTTCTTTTTCCTTTCGTTCGGTGAGATTTACAACGGTCACGGTCCGCGGCCGCGAGTTTAATAAAGCTGTAGGATGAGAACGGAATGCGCGGCACGCGTGGAAAGAATTGGCCGGGCTTCTCAGCAAAATTTTCAGCGGTGAATTCATTTTAATTGCGAAGCCGCCTCCCCCCCCCGTGTGTTCCGTTCGTTCTCTCGGAGCGGAGGTTTATTTAACCCCCGTTGAGCCCCGCCGTATTGCGCGGACGCTGAAAAATTTCAGCCATTCTGTATGAACCGTACGAGAAAGAGTTTCGAGCACTTCGAAGTGCTCAATTACCTTTTGTCGAGAAGAATACGAACTTTTCATGGTGCACACCGTCGTGTGTACTAGTGCTGTCCAAATATTTGAAATGTTGAAGTGCTCGAAATTCAAAGCGAGATAAAACTCAATTTTTTTTTTTAAATCAAATTAAATATTTGATTATCCAAACAGCTTGAATGTTTGAATAAAATTGAAAAAGTTCAATGTACTTAAATTTTAAACAACTTGATTGTATTTAAGTTACATCATTTGAATTAGCGCTGTCCACGTACTTGAATTTTTTGTAGCAACAATTACGTTTTAAAATTTTCCTAAACAAAGTGCAGACATTCGTTTGCAGTTCGATAAATTTGTCTAATAATAAGCCAAGAAACCAAAAACTATACGAAAGCCGTAATAAAAACTAGTGCTTAAATACTATAGATGATTAAAATGTATTTATTTGTAAAGAAGAAATAAAAATAAAAATTATTCGAAAAAAGATTGCCAAACATATAAGAAATAAATCTTCATTCATAATCTTTTACACAAAATCATAAATTTTCAAAAATGAACCACAGTAAATTTACAAAGCTTGTATGAAAAAATACAGGCTAACAATTCTGACTAGTCGTTTTATTTCTAATGTAAAAATGAAACTTAACTATTTCATCAACATTGAAAGTTACTGTATAACTTTATTTTTCCTGAAGTCCTCTTTTTTCATCTCAGCATTTCCGCCCTCATTCGCTCCGCACCCCCCCCCCCAGCAACGATATCAAGATTACATATAGAGCGCACAGCTTCCTCCATTCCCTCGATGCTATTATATTGACTATTTTCGAGCCGCGCGCACTCGGATATTTGATTCTGCGAAATAACGGTTCGAAATTGAAGGAATTTTTGTTGCTCGCTCGATGCTCGCCTGGTATCGGATCGCGATAGGAAAGGTCGAGCTCGCTAACATTAAAGCAGAAATATTTGCTCGCTGTTCGAAAAATAATTGGCTCACGAAGCTTGTCTCTCTCTTTCTTCTCTTTCTCACTTTCAAGTTCGTGTACAATTGCGTGTGTCGTTCTATTTCAAAGCTATGGAAACAAAGGCCGGTACACCATCGTTCGATATACGATAAAAGCTTTGAGCAATCGTAATCGCATCTGTAATTCTATATCACTTACGCGTATATAGGGTGTCTCGGGCAAGCATCGCCGCGAAACTTCAGAACTCTTCTATCGTGTTTCGTAGAGAATTGCGTTGGGCAAAAACTGAATTATAATTTCATCATCCTCAACTGGTGACGTAGTATCTAAAGCAGAGGTTCTCAAAGTGTGGGTCGCGTTAAATGTTAACGACCCAACACTATTAACTGTCTACAGCAGCATGAGACTTGGAAGCTACACATCCATTTATTTGTGCTTTCTGAATTTTTATTTTGTTTGTTACTTATTTTATTGCTATTTTTCACTATTATATGTACAATAATGCTGCTACTGATGTCCTTCCATGGTAATTATGGTAGTAATACCTGCCCTAATTAGTGAAAAATTAAATATATTTTTTTTCATATAAAAGAGAATTTCTTTTTCAGTAAAGTACTAAAAACTGTTCCTCCAAACAAATCTGTTTCGTTTGTTCTCTCGCTGTACATTACAACAAACAAATAAATAAACAAAATCCAAAAGCCAATAAAAATGGAACAGCGGTGCAATATCCTTGCATCGCGCGAGTTATGTTTCCCTAGGACCATATGAAGTGAATATATACCCTTTACATTTCATCGTACGCATTGCGTGTTATCGAGCATTGTATTCGTAAGTCTCTTTTGTTCCCGCGAAACTTTTTCACCCGGTGAACGAGGAGGCGAGCAAAAAGCGAGAAAATATACGTAGTGCAGCGAGATCAAAATCACAAAGGAGCAAGGCAGCGTACTTTCTGCCATTCTTCAGTAGAAACAACAGTAACAGCATACAGTATAAGCGAAAGCTTTCTGATCGAACAATTCTCTTCAAAAGTTTTGAATAGTGATTCTTAATCGGTTCCGCAAAATTATAAAATATTACCAATTCTGCTAAATGAAGGTATAATTTATTACAGACCCACAGATTTATGCAGACCATATTTTTCAACCATTGTTTTTTTTTTTACTACTACCTAACATCGTAACCCGAACCTAACCTATAATACTTATACGTGTGTATATCATTTAGTAAAAGATACGTATAATGTATTTATTTCTATTTTGACTAATTTATAACCCAGAAATTTCAACGTTCCAGGTATATTCTCCCTGTAATTGAAACCATTCTGTGCTTCCGAAAAGATTAAGAATCACTGCTGTATTCACATAAACGATCATTCGGATAAATAGACCCCTTACCTACCGTATAAGTAAATTTATTCTGAGTACGTGTTCGGCTACCGGAAAAAAATGTATCAAGAGCAACGGGTTAATAACGTTAATACCGTTGACGTTCGAACCCTCGAGATCCGTTAATGACACCGAATAATCACCTCCGCTCGTTGTCGGACCACACGGCGCGTATATCGTACCCGTGCACACGAAATCGTCGCAAACGTGCCTGCGGTTGGTGGAAGCGAAACGAAAGGTCGAAACGGACGAACGTCGAAATTGCGGTCGCGAGCGTGCACTCGGCTCGCCCACGATTTCGTTCGAAAGAAATAATTATAGGTTTCGCGTAAGTACTTACGCGAACGGCGGGTAGTAGAGGTTACGAGATGGCACCGCTGGCGGTAGCGATGGCGCACGTCAAACCGCGCTATCTCGCGCGCTCACTGAAAAATAAACGAGAGAGAGGGGCGCGCGCACATACATACCGTTTAATGCCGCTTTCTACCGCCCGCGCGGTGGAGCCACGGGAGACCCACGAACGTTCTTATCTGATGCGTCCGGTATGCGGCTCCGAGCGTGCACCACGGTGTACACAATACGCCTAGCTGTTTGATGACTGCCGGCCATGTTTACAACACACTTTCCGCCCTGTAATGTGAGGATCGGGACCGATTTGTCCTCGGCGAAGGATTTTTACGACAGGTACGAAACGGGAGATCCCCATTTCGCGTGTACTTTAACCCTTTGCACTCGAGAGGTAACTCTTAGTCATTTAATAATAATAATTTCGAAGATCCTCTGTAATGCAAAATATTTACTACGACTCGCTTATGATTAAACGTTATTCAGTTTAGTTAATGTACGATTATTTAACCCTTCGTATTTGTAAATTTGGGGAATTATTATTCGGTGATCAACAGCCACTTCTTGAGTGCAAATGGTTAAATATGAGTGTAATTAACTGAAAGTTGACCCACCATCTTGAAAAATTTTCAAATGCGAAATATTGAAATTAAATAGTACGGTAATGCTGGAATAAGTGAATTACAACACGAGATAGAAGACGTGCAATTATGAAAGCATAGTTGAGTTTCAGTTCCAAGAGGGGTTTAAACCGAGCATTCGCCTTTATAGTTTGCCGAACGTAGAAAAGCAAATGTTTATAATAAAATGTTTATAATGTTTTGGAATTAATGTTTAGAGTTAATATGATTTATCATTGTATAAATTATGATACTTCTCGTGACCATAAAAATTTCATACTGTGAAAATGAATTTTTATACTTATTCAAGGGATGCTACAGTGAAAGATACAATTACCGATCACTGACTCACTTTTTATAATTTTTAAGTACCTCTGGAGACTTTTTATTTTCAATTCTGTTAGTGTAAACTATCGACCGTGATTGGTAGCAATAAAAAACGAAAACAGCAACTTAATGAAACCAAAATTTTTTAGTTAACTTATTTTTAGTGAATTTTTTATTTTCATCGCACTTTCATTTGCGCCAAATTCTTACTTCCCTTACATTTTCATTTTCATCACGAAGTTCACTGATTCTCTTTCAATAGATGCACATACAGAGTGATATAAAAGTAATAATAAAAAGAAAAAGGAACTGGAAAATATCTTTCCCCAGCAATTCCTAAATATCCCTATTAAGTTTATTGCTTTAAATCGTATCGCGTTTCGTATCGCCCTGTGCTCGCCTCTATATCGCGGGTCATTAAATTGCAATTTGTATGAGAGCATTAAACAGGCTTAGAGAGTTCGATCCGCCTGTTCATTCTGAGCCGCGTAACGAGCAGATAAGTCCCGACACGCGGCGTAAGTAGCGTATTACGAAGTGATGCGATTCCCGAGAGTACAATGGCCGTCCCGATAACAACCGCTTCTCGCTCTGCCTCCATTCTTCGACCACGTTTGTCAATGAAACCGCGGGAAGCTACAATGCGTCGCACGCGAACGCATCGCGAATAATAACCGGCCTCTATGAGCTGCACACGTCGCGGTCGTGAGCTGCACACACACCATGTTATCGTTAACCCCTTCACGATGGATTCCGTATCTCGTATGAAGCGTACATACAAAGCTGTGTAAAACAGGCATAAGCAGACATACAGTTAGCTATAAAAATATTTTGGCACCGGCATCATGTACAGGGTGACCCAAAAAGTTGATTGAGTGCTTAAGCTACATTTTTTATCAAATGCGTTAGAAATTGAATAGAGAAATATTACGAAGCAAAAATTAATCGTGAACCAGTTTTCCCTTAACGTATTTTCTGAAGGGTTTCTTTTCTGAGAACCCAAGCCATATGTGGCAATTTAGAAAGGAAGAAAACGTTAAGATACAGAACAAAGGGGCTAATGGACCCGGGCGGGGTCGTAGGAATTTCGACCACTGTATTAAATTAAACTAAATCCAGTTTAATGCAAGCGAATTTTGGTAAATGCTAATTTGGACATTTTTGAAATCAATATTACTGGGCGATTAACAATCACCCCTCGGGTGCAAAAGGCTAACATTTACTTGTCCTAATAAATATTCTCGATCGTAACCTACGGAACTTTTCGATTAATTATGTAATACACGAGAAAATCAGATAAAAATTGTATTTAAATTAAGAACGACGACTAATCAGAAATTAAATAAACTCTTTTAACAGAAAAAAAAACTCAGAGTAAATTGTGAAAAGTCAGAGAAACAATACCTATGCCAACACAGCTCTATCCTTGTCAGTTGCGAGCTAAACTTAAACCCGTTACTGGTAGCTTCCTGTAAAATTTTGGTCCGCCGAGAAGAGAGCTTGTGACGACGTCGTAGAAGACAGATAAAAGATCGTGCAGCCTATTTTTCCCGGGATTATCTTCCCGCGACGGTCCAAGATACGACACAATAGAGGACGTTGTTCTAGGCGGCGTCACGCGGAAGTTTACTAGCGTTAAACGACATTTACACGGCCCGCCGTCGTCGCGTGTGTGCTGCCATCAATCCGGAGGAACGTTTCATCCTGTCCATTAACACTGGGAACTACCAAAGTGGTCGCAATGAACTACTTTTAATTTCTCACAGAAGCTTCACACATTTTACACTATCACTGCATTTTCGAAGACTTACTATAATTTCTTTTAAACATTATAAATAAATATTCTTCTTCCTTGGTATTATGTATCTCAAACACCATCAGACATTATGGAGAACCACATTTAGTTTGACTGAAGCGTTGTGCACGTAACGTATTCAATTGGATATTTTTTTGTCTGAACCGGATCGTGCTGGATACGGAACGTGTATGAACGGATAATATCTTTTGTCTGAACTGAATCATGCTGGATACGGAACATGTTTAAACGAATAATATTTTTTGTCTGGACCGGATCGTGCTGGATACGGAACGTGTATGAACGGATATCTTTTGTCTGAACTGAATCATGTTGGATACGGAACATGTTTAAACGAATAATATTTTTTGTCTGAACCGGATCGTGCTGGTTACGGAACGTGTATAAACGGATATCTTTTGTCTGAACTGAATCATGTTGGATACGGAACATGTTTAAACGAATAATATTTTTTGTCTGAACCGGATCGTGCTGGATACGGAACGTGTTTGAACGGATAACACTTTTGTCTGACTGGATCATGTTGGACACAAAACGTGTTTGATAAATATAAATTTACCTTATTACTATTCCTACAATATTGCTGTCCGTTATAACCTCTTCGCATACAAATAAAACGAAATTTGATGCGTCTGAAAAATACTATATAAATTTGGCTCAACTGAACAGTTATGTTTAAGCTTAGAAACAGAATATTTTAATTTTGAAATTTGCATTGCTATATAACATTTACTCAATTTGATATATTAAGTAACATTATAAAATAATAAATTAGTAGCTCTATAAAGTATGAAACATTTCAAAACACCTTGACGTCTTCCAGACGTCAAAGTCTACAAATAACACATGAAATGAATGGCGTCTCCCCGACGTCATTGTATGTCAAGGGGTTGAAACTACTGTTGGTGAACTTTACTTGATGAATACCGCAATATGTCGGTCATTTCAACGGAACACACTACCGAACTGCGCGCGATCAATCGGGATCCGCATTCCTTTCGCGGGACTTTTGTTTCCAACTCGCTTGCCTAGAACGCAACTGGATTTCTTCTGGCGACTAGAACGATCGCGTACGACGACGACAGGCCTTCCATCAAACAGGCGGACGTCGATGGGAACGACTGTACACACGCAGTTCCCCTTTTCGTCGCTCGTTATTTATACCCGCGATCCATGCTCGGCCTTCCTCGAGCCCTTAATCACTCCCCGGCCCTCGGAAACTCCGAGTTTATCCCTCTTAATTCTTCAGCAACGACAGATATAGCCGCGAGGGGACTCCGTGGTTCCGGGGGATTCCCTCGGGAGAAAGGGGGAGACTAGGGAGAGAAGAAACGAAAGGAAACACGATGCACGATCAACCCTTTGCACTCGAATTTAATATGACCATGAATTACCGCCAACTCGGAATTTATTTTTTTATTCAATCAAAAGAAAACTTTTCCAATACGTTATTAGCATACTTAGCTGTAACCTTTCATGAGTATAATTTTAAAAAAAATGAAAATTCCACGGTAAAACTTGTGATGTCGCATACGCTGAGACATACGAGTGCAAAAGGTTAAGATCGGTGTTCTACGCGAACCAAAAGTGTTTCTAGTCGAATAAAAAGCTTTATGCAACAAATTTTTATGCGAATTTCTGTTCTTAAAAGCAAGATTAAAAAAAAATGGAATTTAAGTAGAAAATCTTTTTCATATTCTGAATAGTGCAGTATTTATTTCATTTTGGGTAACTTGTATATTTTACACAAGCTTTTTATACAAGCTTTTTCTACTTTATACATATAAGTGTAGTAGCATTATAGTTGAAAGACACAGTTGAGGACGCGAAAAAGTCTAATGTAGCACAAAAGGAATCGGCATTCCTACATACACGATTTATAGGATCTACAACTCCCATTCTAGTTTCTCTTACATCTAACTTTAACCGTTTGAGTGCCACGCCAATTTTACAGGTTTTGCCCGTGGCGCCACGATGAATTTTCTGTTACACGTTACATATACCGTTGAAATATTACCTACAACAAATAAGTGTAACTACTTTTAGATATTTTTTATTGTATTGATTTCTTCACACCGTTGCATTAACGATGGTAATAATGAAAAATCGATCGGTATTGACATTTTTCTAAATTACGTATTTCTATCAATCTGAGCGCGCTGGTCACCGGTGACCCCCGTGGCATTCAACCTATTAATTGCGAATAGGATATAAGTTGAGGTCCGATGCAGCTCGGAAGAACCTTTTCCTCCCTCTCGTATTTCCCCCAACCCTGGAAGACAACGAGGCGTCAGGCCTGAAAAACAGGAGTTGGGCAGAACATTTCCTGGTTCAAGCGTCCGAGTGAAACGATCGATAAAATAAAGTAATTTGTAGGGTATGTTTATTTGTTGTACGGTACAAGGTTGATCTGGATTGTGTTATATTGATATACTGAGATGCTGATATATTGCGACTGAGACTGCTATACTGATATACTGAGACTGCTATACTGATATACTGAGACTGCTATGCTGCGATTGATTATACTGTGTCGCGCCCAGGGAAGTTCGAGTTTTATATTCCCTGAACGCGTCGAGAAGGGGAAAATGTGGTGACATGGAAGGGACTCTCCGCGAGTGTTTTCCGGATTCTAATGAGGCTGCAATCAAACACCCGTGGTAATGACGATCGGCTGGCCGTTTGGGCCTAGTGACGGGCCGATGTTCAGGTCCTGCTGTAAAGTGTTTGATGCAGCCCCTTAGAACACCCGCAGAGATTCCGTGTCACCACAAATTTATTCGGAGCACATAAAAATAAATTTATTTTCCCTAACGTTCCCACAAACCCTTGCCAAACCACAAGCCAATAAATAATCCTACTGTAGTGATTTAGAGAGAGAGAGAGAGAGAGATTTCAAGAAGGACGAATGGGTAATTAGATTGTTTGTAATGGAGCGAATGATAGGCTGGGCGAGGAAAGAATGAGAGGGAATGAGTGAGAGAGCGAGAGAGAGCGCGTGAACTAGTATAACAAAAGGCGAGGTATGAGTCAGTAGAGTAAGAGACGCGAATGGAGAGCGAAGGCGTTGCGAGCGGACAAGAGTAATGTGATTAATAAAATTATTTAATATCTAAAACTACAACACTACATTAGCCAACTTTTCGCAGATGCGCCAAGTACCTCGAGATTCACAACTGTATTTTCACCAGTGAACATGCACCTTTATAGAATAACGTCTCGCGTCATAAAGGCCATTGTTGCGGGAAAGGGTCATCGACGACGACGACGACGCGAAACGAGAGGCACCGATCAGGCGGTTCTCGTGCTGCTCATTCAGCATGCAGTTGTCGAGGTTATCGCGCTCCATGGACGTTGATAGAATACGCATTCGTTTAGCTCGGGGTTGCGATGCCAGGCGTTCGTGGCTGTCACCGCGTCTCGGAACTGTCAAGGTCCTCGCAGCGGGACTCGATGCGAATCAGCGTCAACCGTCCGCCTCCGCTTTCGCCACCCTCCGGGTATCCTCCCTCTGTCGATACCTGACCGGCCACCTTTCGTAACCTTAACTCACACTCGCTCGCTCACCACTCTCCCTCCACCCCCGCCCCCCTCTCACTCTTTTCTTGTTTAGAAAGACGACGCAACGACCTTCGGGCGTACGGACGTGCCAAACGATCGGAGGATCCTTGCGGAAGTGATCGCTGGGACTGTGGTTGGTCGATGGTGTTGGTTGTTGAAGTGTGATATATGGTACCGTGAGATATAGGATGTATGGGATAGAGAATGTATGGGGTGTTTGTTGGAAATTGAATACAGAAATACTACGAAGCAAAAATTAACCATAAACCAGCTTTCTCTTAACGTACTTTCTCAAGGGCTTCTTCCAAAAATCCAAGCCACATCTGGCATTTTGGAAAGTTCAAAAACGTTAAGAAACAGAACAAACGGGTTGAAAGACCCGGACGGGGTTGTAAGAATTTCGACCACTGCGTTCTGCTAGTCTTGTGACAAAACTCGCTAGGTACGGTCAAAATTGCCCTTCCTCGTGCTATACATAAGTATTAATAAATTATCAACGTATTATTTCACAAATAAGAGTTCATTCCATTTAACAATATTAAACCTCATTCCCAATAGTATTGAATATGTAGGCTTGTGGAATATATGGGATACTGAAAATATGTATACATATGGGTAGAATGTGTGCGATGTAGAATAAAATATATGTAATTTGTTTATTTATAGGGGGATAGAAAATCCTTTGGTATTTGTGTATATTTGGTAGTTAGGATTGATTTTTGTAAGACGCAAATGGGTTGTGCAACTTTGCTTTTGGAAGTGGAAGAAGATGTAGGAAGAGGAAATTAAGAAATATAGAACAGTTATTCGTATTAGTAGATCACTCGGTATATAGAATATACGAGGCGTAAAATATATAAGAAATGAAATATTTCAGATGTGGAATATATGAGGTGTAAAAACTCTATTTAAATTACAGCAAACGTGAAAAAAAAAACGTAACTTTGCTTTTGGAAGTGGAAGAATATGTAGAAAGAGAAAATGGAGAAATATAGAACAGTTATTCGCATTAATGAATCACTCGGTATATAGAATATACGAGGCGTAAAATGTATAAGAAATGAAATATTTCAGATGTGGAATATATGAGGTGTAAAACTTTTATTTAAATTACAGTAAACGTGAAAAAGAAACATTCTTGCATCACAAGCGATCCGAGGTGATTAATAAAACGATTGCTCGCACTCGAAGTTGTCTGAGGGTCGCGAAATTATAGATTTATAAAAAATATAATAAGATTTGTAGCGCTAACGCAGCAGCGCCATCTAGCAAAGAAGTAAAAAGGAGCACCAGCAGCGACACCTTTATTCCTAACAAACAGAAATATACGTTCGAATGGTCAAACGCAGTTACATTATAAAAACAGAAATAAATACACGTGTTACATTACTGAGTTTACTACGTACACAGTGGTGATTCACACCTCACAAATCAAACAGCTGTCTCGAGTAGACGTAGAACAAGTATATCAGAGACATTAGGTAACAGCGTTTAGACACCCCGCCCTCTGCAAACGTTACGGATCACTGTTTCTTAATAGACCCTTACGATTAGCTGGCTCCATGCTGCTCTATCATTATTCCTCTGTCGTTATTATTATCCCCGTGCTCGTGTCGTATCTTTTTCATCTGTTTACGAGGAGGGCGAGCCATGGCTGTCGATAAAATACTTTCAAATAAACCCAATCCGAGTACGTAGTACTTACGCGTGTACAGTAGGAATCAAAAGTTTGAACTGTTGATCTTGAAACGAAAATTTTTCGTTTCGTATTTGGAAAATGTTTCAGGAAAACGTTTCAGTAAGATTTTAGATTATACGGTACAGACACCTGTGTTGTCTGAACTTTCACTATCGGAATACTCGAATAATCTACGCACAGTTACTGATGTTAAAAAATTTACGTGACTTCGAGGCCATGTTTGTTTCTACTAGCGGAGACCAACGAGTTTGGCAACATTCACATGCATTCGTTAGCATTCAATTGAAGATCTAAAGTATCTATATCCGTCGAAGTTTAATTTTTCTGTCGCACCAATCCTAAAATGCTGTCGAATATTACGAATTTTCATTCGAAAGTATTGTCGAAATTTCTCAGGATATTCTCTTAATTTTTGTTATAAACTATAAAATTCTCCAGTTCCTTGTCTATTTTTATTAGTGGGATATGGATTGACCATTCTCTAATCTTATTTTGCGCGAGATACGACATTAATACAATATTAAATATAATATAAAAAATATATAATGCAATATTTTCTACAAGTACAAGCTTTCGCTGCTTCCTCGACGACATTTTGAGACATACTGAGAAGAATCTGTGATGCCAGACTGAGGACGGGAGCTCTCGAGAACACCCCCTTCCACTACGCACACTACCGCAGTAAATGCCTGTATGTGAACTCAGCGTTTCGGACGACTTCGGGAAATCGAGAGAGAGAAAACAAAATGAGAATAATGAGTCAAAATCACGAGCGGCCTGTGTCGTTTCCATATTGGTTGGATTTCAGCGCTTCAATAGCGAGAAAGAAAGACTTTCATTTGTTTTTTCTCTCGATTTCCCGAAGTTGTCCGAAACGCTGAGCTCACGTATGCGTGGCTCATGCATTAGTGTGCATAGTGGAAGGGAGTGTTCTCGACGACTCCCGTCCTCAGTCTGACATCACAGAGAAGAATGGCTTGCTTTTTTCTGCTTCACTGTAAACATGCACCGCTCTACCTAGCCTCACCAGCTCTCTCCCCTCCACTGCTCACCCCCACTCTCCGCACCGCTCCGCTATAATCGTGTACTAAGGGGCGCCGTCGTTTCTAAGATTAATTTCAGTGAAAACCTCTCAATTCTCGGTGGAAATCCAAGGCTGTAAAATTTATGCGCCGACATGAAAGGCAATCGAGGAGCTTTCAGCTAGGCGGAACCGAGCCCCGAGCGACGCGATTTTTCGCGGCCATTCTTGTAAAGCAGGGAAACCGTCGCAGCGGTTCGAATGCTTCAAAGAAAATCGCTAACGGTTGACATTATTTGCTAACGCCTTAATGCGCCGTGTAATCTATTGTGCGACTAGATTTTACGAACTCGCTTTATGACGACTAAAGCAGGCCGCAAAGTCGTGGCCGCCATTTTGTATCGGTCGATTCGATTTTCACTTCGGGCCACCACCTTTGAGCGCACGGAAAAACACGAATCGCGCTACGATTGTGCACAAAAGCTGGAGGAACGAGCTATTAACATAGGAGCTACCAAAATGATGAAAATGAACACAATTTATACATAATTTTTGTTGCAGAAATTTTATAAATTTACTTTGGTATTTACGTGCAATTCTTTTTTCTTTTGGAAAATTTCGATAATTTTTTGTGAAAGGTAGAAATAATTCATTTGTGAATTGTATTTTTGGAAATTTTCTATATATTCCAGTGATCAAAAAAGATAAATAATTTATTTTTTTTTTACTGAATATTACTTAACCCTTTCTCTTGATCATATGATCCAACTCAACTAGTCGTGAGCGGGTAGGGGATGAAATATAGTCGATAGCAGTAAATTATTTGTTGATAAGGGAATTGACAAATTAAAAGCAATTCAGAAAATATTAGAATAATATTGGAAAACCTTAATTTGAATTTAATGAAAGATATAGCTTATCACTCTGTATCTCTCATAACCTCAAAGTAATTATCATCTCTGTATTGAAAAGTAATTGCAAGTAAAAAGTTCATTTAACTTCTTTTGGATATTCAAACTTTCTAACCTTAAACTGTACACCTAAAAATATTTCACTGAATTTTATCAGAATCTCCACATGCTCTGAATACGTACAAATCACACCAAGTTTGAAAGAGCCTAACACGACATTTATTACGGCAGCGTGTCATCACAGGGTTAAGAATCGCGTTCCTCGAATACAAAGTATTGCATTCAATTACTTTCTTATTCGCCTCAATCGTTTCGAACGATGCACGACAAAACGATTGGGTCGACCGCTTTTACGAGCTTCGCTAGTCATCACAATCATTGTCGACGCTTCCGGAAGTCGCGCGTAAACGTTCTTTATGGTCGCGCGTCACGTGTCCTATAACCAGAGGCGAATCCAGAAACCTTGTTTCAGAGAAGAGGAGATACCAAAAGTTACATGAATTTTTATCACGATCTAAAATTTGCATATAATTTATACACTATGACAAAATTAACATATTACCAATTTTGGTAAATTAAAAATTGCTGATCTTCAAACTGCTGGAACTTCACCAAAAAAAATCCTACCTTTGCTCACTTTAAAGGGCAAATCTTTTTTTTTACGGTTAATTTAATTTTTTGAGGTTGCTCTTATACTCATAATGCGGGGCGAAAAGTGATGATGGTTCTTCTCCCCAAAAATTCATCGAATTCCAACAATTCCATGTAATTTTCAATACATTTTTCTTCCGATTCGCTTTACGAAAAAAATCTCAATTTTACAGTGACTCGATAAATGTTGATATGCAATTTTTTATTGTTAATTTTACTTCATCTTATCTTAATATTTCTTGAATAATTAAATTTGGTAACAATGGCAAGTGCACATTGACAGTACATTAAGTGTATACCTATACAATTTTTCAGAATATAACAATATTTTTTAATTTTATCACTTTGTAATGAGGATAGTCACGAGAAAATTTGTTTCTTCCTTTTATTTCCTTTCCTTAATTTTTATTAAGGCCGAGATCACGTTTCGTATGAAAGAGAGAGGGTATCTCTCTCTTATCGTGGAGGAAGTTACAGTTAGGGTAGTCCCTCCAATTAGACCGTCTCCGTCTTAAGAGAGTCGATCGATAGCCTGGACCACCGTCGAAAGCCACGCTCGAAACTGAGTACGCTGACCCTTTTAATAGGACCGGATAACGACATGGAAATTGACTTAACGAAAACTCGATAACCAATTGGTGAGAGGTATCGCGTAGACAATTAGCGCCGGTGACCCTGGTTGCTTCTTGAAATTGCTACGCGAGCTGCGCCACCTCTGGGATCAATCGATAAATTAAGCTGAAGAGAGAAAGAGAACGAAGAAAGCACACGGAACTCTTAATTTCAATTTAAATTCCTCCTTCGTGAAAGATCGTTTAGGTTAGTCGAGCTCGTTGCTTGATTTGCAACTGTTCGAACTCCAAGTGAATTTCAAGTAGTACATATCCAAATTATGCAATAAAGATATATAAAAGTATTATATAAGATTACGCTGGTGGTTATGAAAATGGTCTAAGTCAAAAATTTCAAAAAAAGTTAGTTCATCATTTATTATGTATACATATATGACTATTTAACCTCCAGATTTAATTAATAAATAAAGTACAGTCTGGAAATTTGCGAAAGTATCATTCGGCGACTAACAGTTGCCTCTCAAATGCAACGGATTTTATAATTATTTACATTAAATTTAATTATAATAATACTATAATAATAAAATAAGAGTATGATACGGAATTAAATAATATGGCAAAGAAAATTCAAAAGAACATTGCCAGATCTCAGAGGGCTAACGCAACGTTGGTCCTTGATAGATTAAAAAATCGTAGCTGGGCAACGAGCGATCGGGAGTCGATGAAAAGAGGAGGTGTATCGAGAATACACCGAACGAAGCGTTGGCATTGAACGCGTCGCGTGATGCCCGCGGATCAGCGGAAACGCGGCGGACATGCGCGTACATAATGAGTTGAATTGTGAGCCGTCCGTGAAAAAGAGAAGCCCCCGGACGGGAGAATTACGAGGTGGTCGAAGGCGCCACTCTCTCGGCCGTTACAGCTCTCCGCTCTTATGAATAGTACTCGTTGTACGCACGTATGCACCGTGAGCGGGCCGAGCCGCGCTTATTGCTGCCTTTCACGGCAATTCTATCTTCGGCCCCGAGACGGGACCGCCGCGTTGAGGCCTCTCGATATAATATACGCGTACTCGAAATAAATCGATCGGGACACGCGCGCGAGCCCGTCACGCTTGAATCGAAACAGCTGATCCGTAATTAAACGATACTACAGACACTCCCCGGGGTCTCAAAGGTGCGTTTCATTGCCTGCTGAATGACCAAACGAAATTCCATCGACGTTCCTATTTCGCCTTCTGCTTTGAGGTCCTCTTTTTTCCTTGTTCCTCCTATCCTTCCCTCTCTCTGACTCTCTTTATTTCCCCTCTTTTCTTCCTTCTGTCTATCCTCGTTTCTTCCTTACTTTTGTTTCGCTTTCTCCCTTTCGCTTTCAATGCTGTTGCATGGTCTACTGTAGGGAAGGAACTGATCTAATTCGTGGACAGTATCTTTCTAACCAATAATGAAAATGTGCTGTATCTTTACTCAGTGCCATTTATACGAATCGATTGTGGCACGAGGCAGTTCGAATAAGTACTATTGATAAGGTAATGAGATCATCATTCTTCTTTTTTAATAGCATTCATTTTGTACATATGTATATACAACATAATATTTTCTGTTTTTATGCTCGGATACAAACCAAAGCATAGTAACATATCCGATAAACCGAGCACTTTGGTGACATTAATTTGAGATAAACAGAGTCCTTAATGTGACTGTGTTAAAAAAGATAAACTTATAAACACTATGCATAACTCCCAATGCTTCTACAAACCACTTTCTTATTTCCCTATAATACTTAGACTAGATTCAGATTAGGTTCGAATCAATTTCAGCTTAGGTTACATTAAATTAATATTCAATAACAACCGTAGATAATGGTTGTTTGAAACGGATTAAATCTAGGTTAGTTTATGTTCGGTTTCATTAACCCATTAAAGACTAACGTTACGTTTTCGCAACACTTCATTTGTAAATTTTTTCTGTCACATTTAAAGTGTACGTTTTATTTCTTAAAGTCGTGGTTACACAAAAATGAATGAACGAACTTCAGGAAATCCTTTTCGTAGTCACAATTTAAGTAATGAAATACTTGACTTGATTTGAAAAAACGAGTTTTATCTTGCTTCGAATATCAAGTATTTGGACAGCACTGTAAAAAATTATGTCTCTACGAAGTGTGGCAGCTGACCAAAATATCATGTGAATAATTAAAAATTTATTATATAATAAATTAATAGGTAAAAGTTTAAGATCTATACGATGTAAGAATCCCTTACCTGAATGGTTAATGGTTAATCAACTCTGGAATGACCAATACGAATAATCGTAAGTGGAGATTAGTAATCTTTTTACCAAAGAGGGCGCCACCAATGACCAGTTTACGATTAAGGGCGCATTGCAATTGTTGTTCAGCTATTTTCTCAAATCCATGCTCAAATCGTCGAATCTTGTTGTTTCTCATTACAATAGAACATCGATTATCAGAACTAATAAGATGACAAATATATTCCGATAATAAATATTCCTAATCTCATTACATTTTGAAAAGCTTCCATAGCCCATGCATGATTTTAAAGGTTAATGACGCGGACACTTAACCCACGAGCCTGTGTACCGACCAATAATCGCGAACAATAACGATTCCACTGAATCTAGTTTTAGGTTAGGTTCAAGTTATATTACGTTCGATACCGTAACGCGCAACGACGACCACGAACAATGATTATTCCTCATTCGACCGTTTATTATGACCGTCATCCATAAGTCTCTCGATTTCTTAATCCAAAGTCATTCGATAACAGGCCCCACGAAATGCCCGTTGGTTGGGCAGCCGCGCGTATCGTCGCCACCACGAATTTCGAACGGAAACGCATTGACTGGCGCATGATCGATCGCCCTACGTCATCGAGGACGAACGACCAGTCGTTCGAACGACGATTAACAGTACACATATGTATATTGAATGGTAGCATGGGCGAAAGAGGCACGTGCACGTTTCCACATCGTGGAATAAGGGTGAGGGGAAAGGGAACGGGGGGAAGAAGAGGGCAGGGCCAACGCAACAGGCAGAATTGCACTTTTTGTTGACCATTTGTATACGACGTTCATAAATATGAGAACACTTAACACCGTTCGCGAACGATTACTGCATATGCAGTTCCCTTTCTTTCTTTAACTCTAATGCGTACTTTACCGTAAAATTGAAAGGATAAAGGAGGGGCGCTGTTAGTAACAGTTTCTATCGATCACTAGACAAGACTTTCTGGAAGAATATCACGAAGATTACAGCAGGGTCAAATTTCACAATCAATACAACGGGAAAGCTTATGAATAGAAAGGCTAGTTAGTAACTTTGATAAAAACGCACCTCGTACAAAGTAAAATACAATGGTGAGAAAAAATTATACTTCAATTTTTGAGAACGTTATTGCAAAGAGGAACCTTCGATCTTCAAATTCACCGTGATTTCGGTTGCAAGACAAATTTTCTTATCAAATAAGAACCGTTTGATCTTTTTCGAATTATCGCAAAAAATAATGTTCACTTTTTCAATCGTTCCTTCATAAAAATGGATTTTCAACAGAATTCAACGTAGGATCGTCAAAGAGAAGGGTCTGCTCTTTAGAATGACCCTAAAAAGATTGTCGTGCGACCTCTTTCTACAAAGTTACAGCAGCTCAACATGGACACTATTTTAGTCGAGCGTGGACTCGGTGTTGCTCGTAACCGTATACGTATATAAACATATGTATACATACTAAGAATTGAGAACATCACAGAACACGTCCTCCGGCAACTGATCCGATAAAAGCAAGAAGCGTTACCATTACCAAAGGAAAGAAAAGAAAAATAATTCCGGCGTTTAATTTCCAACTCACCCTCGGATATGACGGTTCGCGTTACAGCGGCGAACATCAAAGTAGGAGGTGGTGGATCACTACGCGTACGTTGACTGCTCTTCATATTTCTGACACGTCCGCCTTCAGTCGCCGGCTAATGCACATTTATTTGTTTGTCGATCCGCGCTTCGCAGCTTTCCCGCGTGTTTTTCCGCCCACCCGACCCCCCTTCCCCACTAACCCCGCGAACGTCTCGTAAATAATCGATATTCGAGTCGGTCTCGCGGTTCGCACCTCGGCGATCCGACGGACGATGGTCTTTCCGGCTCGTTTCAGGTTATCGCTCTCCGGCTCGTTCCTGCTCCCGTCCGTTGATATATCCGATATAGCATAGCTTTAAGCCTGACGCACACGAGCGCTTTTGATCGTCAGTTTTCATCTGCAGTTGGGCATTTCCGTGCTCTGCGATATACAGTGGCGGCAAAAAGTTTATGATCAAATGGTTAACCGTTTGAGTGCGGTGAAGCGCAATCGCGCTGCTGTTCGTTACTATAACTTTCGCATTAATTGAGAGCGGTTGTGTTCATCTTAATTTCAATTTTTATTAATATCATTCAATTGTGTTTTTTGGTAAAATAAAAATCAAAAATTATTTTCAATTGTTAATGAATTCTATTCAACTTTTCTAACATTAAAGAAAAACGCTATTAATATTCTATAATCAAGCAATTATACATATAAAAATAACGCCAAAAGTATTAAAAACTTCTGTTTATTCAATAGCATCCCTGCTAAAGCAGTAATTTAAATTCAGAACCCCGAAGTCCGATCACTTAACAAAAAACAATTCGTCAAGTTGAGAACGGTGACGCAGAGGGAAAAAAAAGCCCTGAGCAACGCTCAACCGACGGAAGAGTTGCACGAGGAAAAAAAAGTGCAAACAAGTCTCCGTCGTCGACGTCTGTGAAAATCGCCAGGATTGAAGCAGACAAGTAGTAGTAGGAGCTCGACCAAAAAAAAAATAAATAAATAAATAAAGAAGGGAGGAAAGAAAATAAAAGAAAAGAACGAGCATAATTATCGACTCATGGGGAGTGCCGCGACGAAAAGTTCTCAAGGCAAGCAAAAAACTTTCTCAACCGACGAGTCGGACGGCTCGTATTTTTCCGTCACCCCGTATTATCGCGGACGGGAACGGACTCTCGTGGTACACACGCGAGCTACAGCGCGCTCGACCACATACCGTACGTAATGTATACCGCATGTGATCCACGGAAGGTATACATAATCGCACGCGTGCGCCTAGACTCAACATAATTACCGTGTACGTACACGCTGGCTACAGATTGCTTATTGTTCACGTGGCTTCTGTTTCTTTTTTATTGTAACCAACGATGGGACTTCGAATCGCTTCGTGCCGTTTCGAATCTTGTATTGTACTGCAACACGGATTCGAATAATTCTGAATCTAATTCGAAGCTATAAAAGTCTTGAAAGTCTTAATCGTCTTGGAAGTCTTGAGGGATACAGCAGATGTAGGATATAAATGCAGATGCTTTATGCGATGTGTAAAGTCACAAAAACAAAAAATCAAAACATTTAAAGTTTCAAAGACTTCCAAAAAATTTTAAGACTTCGAATCAGATTCGAAGCGATTCGAATTTTTTGCCATTTTACAAATTCGAATCGATTTCTATCACTTACTTGTGATTCTGCTCCGTTAGGTAGCTTGAAAGGCTTTAGGAAAAAGAATGGGTAGGGGTGTTTCGTCCAGATCTTGCTAGTAGATTCATCAGTAAAGGTTTACCTAACAGACCCCTGCCTTACATACAGGGATAATATATTCTATATATTATGCATATCGTATCAGAATCGAGCAGTCGCAAGAAAACTAGTTTAGTTGTCCCTCTAGTGGCGAGGTCAGGAAGGTCGCTACACTATCTTCTTTCTTTCCTTATTCTTTTTCTTCGCCGTTCGTTTTGTTGGGAGGGGGGAGGGGGCATGGAGGACTTGCCCGCCCCATCGACTCGAAGGATTAATGTCACAGAGTGTGATGCACGGGCTACTTTCACGGTTATCAGCGAGGACGCGTTCTACTGGACATGGCGGCGCTTTGAGTTTGCGATTGAGAATCACGTGCCACGGCCGTCGAGAAATCGGGTTATTTGAAGGTATGTTAACCCTTTGACGACGGAATCTGTGCACAATGTACAGATCCCCCGCTTATGTATAGTGCATGAACTACTGGGTAGAGATGAGAACTTGGCTGGTGGAGGGCGGGCGCCAGATAGGGGGGAGCCAGTCTGATTGGTTGTAGTATGCATAAACTAAGTTTCTCTGCAATTGTAAGGGTTTTATTATCAAGAAAAACGATAGCAATCACGAATTCAATCAAATGACATGTGACAAGAATGATTATTCGAAGCCACGAGTGTGCTGTCATTTGTTGTGCATTACACTGGTTACTTTCTTATTTCTGCATAGTACTTAGAAAAATTAATAAAGCGTAACAGTTAAAAAAAATCAGTAAAAGTAAATTAATGAAAACGTAAGCAGAACTTTTATCGTAAATAAAAAAAAAACCCTGCACTAGACAGAGTAATACAGAAAATGATAAAAACCGGCTTTTATTTAAACATTTCCGTCCAAACGAATAAAAATATCTCATTATTCAGAATAATATTGAAAATTATAAAAAGAAGCTTATTTTACTATTTCCGTCAAAGAGAATCAGCAACGATTGTAAATAAAGAAATTTTATTTGTACGGTACAAAATAATTTCAACAGTTATTAAAAAAAAAAATCAGGAACAGGATTTCACGTAATGTGCCCCGCAGAATTCACGAACAACGCTGAGATCGCCGTATGGATAAAATAAAGAAAGTATAGCGGGTGTATACATACATATACATATATGTAAATACATATGGCGAACGTTTCCCAGCACAAGGCGGAAAATCCGGCGCACTTGCCGTGGCCGATCTGTAATCGAAACCGGTAATTATGCGCGGACATTGGCATGCATGCTGTACAAAGAAGGCTGCGCGGATAACAAGGGACCCCTCTGCCCGGAGCATCGAAAGTAACGAGGGCAAGGATTGATGTCCGTTCATTCGGTACGATGTACATCGAGAATTATTACGAGGTGTCTGTATTAAAATAAACTGCTTGTATATATCCACGGTACGGCACGAGCGGGGAGAGAAAAAGAGAAAGATATTCTCGTTAAAATGACGAGTTATCAGGGCCTGATCATGTTTCGGCCGTTCCTGACTCCATTTTTCTTTTCACTTTTTTTGCTTCGTTTCGATTTTCTTCAGCGAACCGCACACGCTCGCGGTTACGGGATCCGCGATACAAATCGTGTACAAATTTCGCGTCGCGCTCGATTGTGCTCTCTCTGTTCATCTGCGCACACGCGCTCGGGTATCGTGTTCCGGGCTAAACGCTTTAACCCAACTCTCTTGGGCCTCCAGAACTTACACCAAGGGATAGCTGTAAGTGAGCTGCGAATATTTTTGCAAATTCCTATTCTTATACGCGGAGACAAAGAATTAGAATGTGAATAAAGATTTGTTTCTTTTTCTAAGTGCTATAGCAGAAATGTTCTACGCATTTCTGAATACGTGTTATGTTATATACACAATTTGTATAGTATGTACGTTACAGTATTGAAAATTTTTCGAATACTGTTTAACCATTCTTATATTCGTAGGTCTTCGAAACTAATGGTAATTGAGAATTACGTCTTGAGTACAAAGAATCAGTACTTCTGTATTGTCTATCGAAAATACCTTTCAAATTTTTCTCTCATTACTATTATTATTTTTGCTACTTTTATTGTATGTTTATCTTTTACTATTTCTTTTCATGATCCTTCTTTATTATTCATTTATTATTTTGTTACTTTTCTTCATTATTTCCCTTCATTTCAACTCGATACGCTGGGTTCAGAAAGGAATGTTAATCAATCATCGATTACGAAACAAAAGCACGACGCTTGAACGCAGGTCACACGAAGTCGTCCAGAAACGAACGGTTATAATTATATACGAAACTGATAACCGAAACCTTTGGTTGTCGCAACGATCCCCTTCTAATCGCGACATCAAGCACCTCGGATCACGTGCTTCGCGAGCAAGCACAATGGCGCCCGTTCCATGTGTTTTGTTCCCGTTAAACGTGAGGTGGCCCGGCTCGTGTTCGATCGAACATTTTTTACGGTTTCACATTTCGAAGGCGATATCGCGTGAAATTTTTAAACAAAACGACAGCTCTCGATCGGGGCCCGGAGCGTTTACACGCTCGACGAGCGTCATTTGCAGCTGCCCGTTAAACAACAGTCACGCGCGCGGGGCAGAAGTGTTGTTTAAACAGAGGATATTTTTCGTCGAACGAAGTAACGCGTCAATCAGTGAGAAAATCCGAGTTAATAGTTTGGGAAATTTAATACGAGAGCTATTTGAGTCGTTTAAACGTTCACAAATCTTTGGACTTAAGTAACTTCGCTATCTGGTTGCAGCCTCTTCAAACTTTAAGATGTTTTCATTGCGTATCGTCTAGCCACGAGACACAGAAACCTAACACGTACAGTCGATTACAAAAGTTTGAATACATTTAAATTTCAAGCATTTGAAGAGAAGACTTGTTTTGAACATTTTATGAATTTTAATTCATTTATTATCAGAATTAGATAAATTCTAAAAAACCAGAAATGTTTTATTGCATTTGTTTATTAGAAAACAAATGAATTGGAATTATACAATTGTGTAATCTAGTGTACAATTATTATGGATATATTAAAGTGAACAAAATGTGTTATAATTATTATAACCACAAATTTTATTATTCTTTATATAACCATGATATCTATATTTAAATTTTCATATGGTTGTGTTGTTAATTTATTTATATTTTCTTTTCACAAAAACAAAGAAACGTCATTTTTTTAGAATCTGTCCAATTTTATCTAATAAAACAATTAGTATAAATTAAACATTTCTTACTTTCTTGTTTGAAATGTTTAAACTTTTACATATATCCAAAGATTTTGTAGCTGACTGTACGTAGTTGAAGGTACAGGTTTGTTTTCTAGTTTCACTGATTTTTTCAAATACAGTTGCCTGTGTTAGAATATTCATTTTTTAAACCATGCAGTACGTACTTCTCAAGATCCTCGGTTACCTCTCAATTTTCATTTTAATTGTGGAAACAAAAGGATGTCTACCTTTGGATGAGGTTAGGAAAGTAACAACGATGATGGTTCGGGACAGGAATTCTCTTTTTAATTAAAACCGTCGTTCGACTGTTATCTGTAAAAGAGCACTTTGACAGCACAACGAAACAAGAAACTCGGGAAACAGTTCCGCGCGTTACGAGAACGAAATATCGTCCGAATTACTAACAAGCGCGTTCTAAACGATGTTTCAACGTATCCATTATGGCCACTCGCACAACATTGTTGCCAATACGTATGGTCAGCAGCGGTTTTACTCTCGCTGCTTTGTTGCCGCGTCGCGTATAACATTTCAACATTTTGCGTTTCAGTCAGTATTAAGATAAATAGCTAACGCTAACACATGTGGCCATTGAAAAAACTGCGAGATGAGAGGTTAAGTGGTTAGAAGTATCGAGGAAGCTTTTTTCACACTTACCCGAAATTCTTGACGGCGATGTTGGCGCGTCGCGGCGTACTTCGCCGGCGCCACGACAACTCCGCGGCGCTCCACGGCGACCGGTCATTCCTCAATTTTCGTGAACGATCCATGAAGACTTGCTCCGAGGCTCAGGCCATCCTGGACATGAGAAACGTTGCGATACACGTTAAAGGCAAAGCTCATTACCAGCTGAATGATATAGAGCGTAAGAGGGACGCCGCGCAACAAATCACGGTGTGTGTACCGGCACGGAAACGCGAGGAACGCCTTAGGCCCGATTCGCACGGTCTATTTTGACGCGCGTTAACGCGTTCACTGCTGAGCTTGTATTCGCTGCGCTTGACCTTCCTATCCACGTTGCCAAATTTTTTTTTTACATCAAAATAAAAGGAAATTGAGCATGCAATAATTTGTACGTACCAAAATGAAAATTTTCGAAAAGTATTTTGTTTTTAATTTCTGCTAAAATTGTTACTTGTTAAGAAAGATGCATAAAACTTATTTCCTTAGGTGCACGTATCTTTTACATACTTTATATAATTTTACTGATAATGTCGAATTCTTATCTGTTGACATTGACTTTAATTTTTATTGATCCTTTTTGTGGCAAAAAATTGTTTTAAAAAAAGTACACTGGTATATATTATTTGTACATAATAAAGTGATTCGTACTACGACAAATCTATAATATCTGCAATGTACGGAGCTTGTAGTCAAAGGATTTAAAAAAAAAACAAAAACCTTACACACATTTCCAGGAAAAGGTCTTTCTTCAATCCCTATTTCAAAATCGTCGCGTAGAAGTTCCACAATGATAACAATGGTAAAAACGTCTTGTGTACGCGGGGCTTTAGACTGGTTAAGTCGTTGATCGCTTTAAGTCTGGCGCTCGACTCCCAAGTTTTATCTTCTCTCATTGTGTAATAAACCCTTGCCGCGCGATTTACCCACCTAGGTGTTCAATAATTCCTACCTTACCGGGTTTTTTCTTCCCTATTTCTCGGTATCCACGAGTTAAAAATGATCGAGCAAGAATCGCAAATAATCGTGGAAAAAATGATGATACTCGAAGAGCTTCAACTTTTCTAGCTTCGTGAAAGAAAAGACTCTGTAATTTTGAGTCGGTCGTGTCGTTGATAAAAAAGAGCGATGAATTATGCATGTGAAGTAATGCGTAACAAAGCGAAGAAAAAATAGATATTTATGAAATATTCGAGTTCACGCAAATCTATGAGAATAAATAAATTTGTAAATATTTTAATGTTTAAAAGAACTGAATTTCGTAAAAGCGATACTAATACCATGAAAAATCGTTAACTGGGATCATGATCGAATTCAATATCGTAAACGGAACACTCTCACAGGTTTATATTCTGGTTAAAGTAGCCATAAATTATTTGAACTGATTTCATCAGGTTTCCCTTATACTTGCAAATACATGTTTCAAAGTAAAAGAGTTAAAATGTAGCTCGTTTAAAACTGGATTTACTTGAAAACACTGAATTGCCTAGAAAATTGTGCCAACCTTTTATAGATAAAGCTTGAAAGAAAAATCTGAAGGAATGTAAAAAATTCTAACAACTTAAAAGAATGTAACTTTTAAAAATTATCTTAAAACAGTCTAGAAAAACAAATGAAGAAAAAAGGAGAAATAACCAAGCAATAATTTTGAAATCACTTCAAAGATGATGAAATACTTTAAGAAATAGGAATGGAAAAAATGAGAACGAAGAAAAAAACGGAATAACTGTTGAATAATAATAAACTGAAATGCAAGACTTTCCGACAATCTAATAATTCATTCCATCTCAAATCACGACGAGTAAATCGCTTGGAAATTGCGGAAAAAATCGAACTTACGAGCGCGCGAAATATAAAAATCCCGCGGAGGTAATTTACGGGACGATATATTAGGTCGCCACTTAGCGAACGACCGTATAAAGGGGCATCTATATTCACGGCTTCTTTTTGCCCCGCGACAGCGCGTTTCGTTGTATGAACAGCTGTGAAGAATGCGCCTGGTCTCGCGCGGCCCTGCTACGATAAATTGCTGGAAAATCAGCTGTACATTTGTCGCGGCTCGGTCCAGACTCGTTCATGCTTCGTTTCGATGAATTAATCCCACCCCTCCCGACATCTCCTATCAAAACTTCCTTCTAACGTGTTTTCACGATTACACTGCTAGCAAGAAAGAAAATATTTTTCCACGTTGGAACTTCGTCGTAAATAAGCCACTTTAGATGAATCGATGAACAACTAAATATTTATACTACATATTTTTACCACGTAATAATACTATAGTATGTAACAATAGATTTCGTCGAAAAGATATGTTAAATATTTCCACTAAATGTGAAGAAAAGTACAAAATACACATAATACAACATATCTCGAATAAAGAACGTGTGATAATAATTGCTATTCAAATTTCATTTCCTTGACAGTGTGTTTACGAGAATGTAAATTTATAATGCATCCTATGATAAGTGTTTCTAAAAAATGAAAAACGGATCCAATGAGGACAACGAAATATTTACACATTTTTATCTGTTACATTCTTAACCTACTATACTTTTATTACAGTATTAATACAGCGGCAGTAACTAACACAATTAACTCAGCTCAATGTAATCAACTAAATAAGGCATCTTAAGGTTCACGTACGAAGAAATTCCCACATATAAATGCAGTTGCAAAAAATTTAGCAAACACTGTTGACGTACCGTTGTGCCTCATCTAATCCCATTCAGTAGGAGCAGCAGGTGGACTCGCGGGCTCACCACACGTGACACACATTTCCCAAGAAACACGACTCGCCCGCGGGAAGAAAAAAACCGGCTCGACGTCGAGACTCCCGGTACTCTCTAACCCCCGCGAACAAGAGCAAGAAAAACGCGATTCGAACGGTTACCCGACGACAACCTTCGATTTCCCCAACTAAATAATGTAATTCGCATTCGTAATACCGATATCAACAAATCTCGTTACCCCCAGGATACTTTTCAAACCGCACACTGCAACTCGTCTCCTCGCGAATAGCACCGCGCGACTGATTGCCAGAGAGGAGGAAAATTCGCGGGAAAACGCGGGTGGCGGCAGGTGTGCTCGCGCGCGATCACTCGCGGCGAGGAAACTCCGAGGAGAGCCGAATGAGAGAGACAGCGGACTCACGTTTGCGCGCTCACTGGCTAGCGCAGCCGCGACAGGAATGATAGTGGCGAAAGTGGGAGACCCTCCGGGAAATATATAGGTCCGCAGGGTGGTGGTGGATCCGAGGTGGAAGGGGTCGGGGACCCCGTCGACGCATCCCTAGGCAACTGTGTGTGCACGCACACGCGCCGCCACGCACGTGTTCACGCACCACGACCCGTCATGATGCGCATGCACCAGCCGGTGCACGGTGAGACGCATCTCGGTTGATGAGGATCGAAAAAGGAAGAATGTCGTCTTTTGCCACGGCCACGGATGCCCTCCTTTTTCGGGACACCTCATTTTTTTGCACAACTTTTTTGCGTTTCGTTCTTTTCTTTTTGGTTACCGAGAGAACGGTGAGGTTAGGGTTTTGAAAACTAGGTACTACTTTTGGGTAACGCAAATACGGTTACATTATTATAAACGACGGGTTTGTAATCGTTTGCAATTAGACTATAAATATTTATGCATATACAGGAAATTTAAATATTATATATTAAAGAGTGGAGTATACATGTAAAGTATTCGAAATAAAACGTAACCAGTGGAATTTGGAATACGGTCATTTTGAACTTTATTACTTGCGATTATGAAGCGGTTGAAATAAAAATCTGAATGTAAAAACATATATATATTTTATTTTATTTTACAATAGTAATGTAGTAAGGATCACATACCATTGCCGTGTCATTTACGAGTACGTGCGACATTTAAACCCTGAAGGTACAAATGGTACCGAAGATAAAATGTTATAATGTCAGGTTTCGAAGTGGAGGGGATGCTCTTAGCACTCAATTCCTGCATTTTTATTTAATACCTCGTGTCTCTTATGCATGTTTATTCACACGTAGGTGCAAATTTGTTCTTTACAAATGACACGTATAAAAAAAAAATAATACAAAATTTGCCTTTAACTTTTATGATACTGAACGGGACACAACTAAATATTTCATATGAGGGATATTTATTTGAACAATTACAAGGGTAACTTTTTATTTTTGCACCATAAGGAAAGAACTAACCTTATGCGTCAGTGTCTTTCCAGGTAGAACGAATCATTTGTATAGCTTCGGTGGCGCTCTTCTTCAATTGGAAAGCAACAAGTATGCAATGTCTATGAATCTTGTCAGACATCATTTTGTTTACTACTGTATTTCGAGGTTATGTAATTTCTTTTAAAGAGTTATCCTATGTTTTATAGATGTGAAGATTGGATAAGAAAATATTAAAAATGATTTTATAATTGATTCAGCATAACGATACCGGATTAATTACTACACTACGTAAAATAAAAAATTTTTGCAACTGAGAAGAATTAATTTTCACTTAGAGATACACGGAATTCTTCGTACTGTAGTAAGTAGGAGTGTATGTATCGGCCATTAGGTTATAGTGAACGTATCATTCTAAAGGTATAAGTACGCCTTTAGGCAACAACGGCAGTTTTCACTGAACGTCTAAAATGACTCGCAAAATCAATTTATTATGTTATTCTTTTACGAAAATCTAATTGCAAACTCACTATTTAATTATTTTCGTAATAAATATTCTTTTGAACATCTTTTGAACTTTTTAATTAATTAATGTAATTTATACTTAGTTGTAAATTAAAAATTGTAATAAAGAAAGGTATTTGATCAATTCCGCAAGTCACCATATCATCGATTCACTAGGCTTTAAGCGTTAAGAACGATAATTCAGTAATAAACGATCTCTCCCTCCGTTTCAGTGCATGTAGAAGATTCCTTCCGATGAAGTAACAATAGGAATGGTATGTACAACTCCATCCAAAAGTACTAAAAAGTATAAAGAATTGAAATAAACCTAAAAAGACTTTAGAAAATTATTATCTATTTTGGAACCCTGAAATGTAAAAAATTCATATACGTTAAAATAGGTATCTTATTAATAATATACATAATATCAAATAACTGATATTACTGATATACAGGATGTCTGTTTTAATTGGAAAAGTAAACATCATGTATGGAACTAAAGATATAAAAAGAAAATTTCTGTCACGGTTGATTGGTATGAAAGATAATGGTAGAAAGAAAAAAAAAGTAAAGATAATAATTTGATCCTACAGTTTTAGATTTTTGCTCAAAATCTACATTGTAACTTAAAATGCCTACTCTGAATTTCTGTTCAAAATAAAGTTAAGCTATTGATTACATTACTGATTGATAAAACTCGAAAGCAAAAGAATAGCAATTTCATCGCATGTAACATGTATCTATCTCAGAAATAGATAGATTACTTTAGTTATTGTAAGATCCAGTTCGGGCCACTACACCACTCTTCCCTCTATAAATGTGAATTAACAATCGCGTTTCGTATGAAATCGATAGGTGTCCCAATACTTATGAACGGGGGTGTACATGTGAAACAAACGTCTCGAAATAACTGACACCGTTCGCGGAACCTAACCGGGCCGATTCTGACAATTTCCACCGGTGCAAGTTCAACGAACCGCAAACGCGGTGCTAGCGTTCTCGTAAAATTTCATCGGCAAGATTACGTTAGCGGTTTTTCCTTCGGTTATCGATAGGTGTGAGGGAGTCGCCGCCACGGATATCGCGCGCCGTCAACGGTGTGACTCCCTGGAGCACGCGCGACTCCGCTTCGTACGTTTCCGGCTCTCATTTTTACGTGCCCGCTTCGCGAGCCGAACGCGACATTTCGACGATCAACTAAGCGGATCGCATAACCTGAACACAGCGACTAATCGATTCGGCTTAGGATTGGTTTAGGAATTAAGATGGTGGACACACCGTATTGAAATTGTCCTATATTGAATTACCATTAAGTGGACACTGTAGAGTACACCTGTACACTCTGAAAAATCTGGAAAAAAGGATTCTTAAGTGGGATTAGAGCTGCCATCTGTAAAATTATGACTCCGGACAGAGGGCATTAAAAGATAATTTTCCCACTTGAAACCCGGACATTTCTAACCATTTCTTAGGTTAGGTTGGGTTAATGGCTGTGATCAAGAAATAAAACTAAAATGTGATTGTGTTTAAAAGTTAAAAATTTTATTACAATAAAATTAACAAAAATATTTCAACCTATCATATTCTGATTGTACAAAAGTAATTTACTTTTGATTATAATAATTCTTTAACAACTATTGTTGTCATATATCCGGCGAGACCCGAATGATTGGCAACCCTAAATGGGATGAACATTTTCCATAGCCACGTACAGTTAGAATCAGTCCTTCGGTACTGTTGATCAAATACCGCTAATAAAAATCGCGAACGATATTAATTTTAACCAGTTTACTCTTAGTAATTGTGAAGAAAAGAATAGATGAGGAATCATATAGTTTTTGTTGGAAGTATACAATATCAATTTTAGATATTTTAGAATATTTCAATGCTAAGTATCATTATGAAACGTACAGTCACCAAAAATAGACAATCCTTATTTTCTCCTCTTATTCCTTATCCATATCTAACTACAGAGCTCTCTTGATCATACTTCGTAGTAAATGCGCAAGAAAAAGCTGACACAACCGGTGAATAAAATCGATTAACGTCAACGTACGCGTCTACGTACTGCGGAAAAACTTAATCGAAAGAGAATCCAAACTTTACTCCCCTTTTCTCCCAGATTCTCTTTATTTCTCTTTGTCCGTCTCCTTCTTACTCTCTCTCTTTTTCTCTGACGAAGGAGAAGTATCAGAAATTCTCAAGGATCATCAATGATGGCCGTGCCTCTCTGACACACGATGAACACGCGCGAAGAAACTCGCGTAACCGGTAAATGAAATCGTAGAGCGTCCACCGTGCGCTTCCTTTTTCACCATCAGACTGAATCGTCGCGTTAAGGTATGCGTAAACGATCAGCCGGAGCCCACTTCCGACGCATCCGCTCGCAGTCGAACGGCGAGCTCGCGGCTCAGGCACGGGACATTAGCTTGGCGCCAGCGGGACCGTTCGCGCGAGCCGTCGTTGCAGCAGCCCCCAAGAGAAACACATGCATACATACATACATACATTTCTTTAAGGCTATCACCGGATGACGAATTAACCCCTCTATTGTGATAGTAATAAGTTGATGAATTGTGTAAGAATTATACCTTTTTGACGAATTCGGTGACAGATTAATATTAGTGGAATGTTGTTGCTTAATAATTAATTATACTGATAAATAATAAAAGTAATTTTGAATATTTATTTAAATTCATATGCAATTCAAGCAGTGATGTAATTATACTGATATGCAAATGATTGAAATAATTCTATTACATAATCGTATTTAATATAAACAATGTGTCGGTTTTAAATAAAGATTATTTATTTTTATTATTTCATAGTCACTTATGACGACTATAGAATATTGCAGTTTTCATCATTGCACGAATTTAATTGTAAGATCACTGCCGTAATTTCATTTGCAAATGCATTCCTTACTTCTAAAAATGTAAGGTGTCATTAAGATATTAGAAAATAGAAGAAATTTTTCTACTCTGTTCTCACACAGATGTACTGTTGGGATTTATAAATAAGTCACTTGGAAGGAGTGCAGATCTGATTAGTTACAGCTTTTGCAGATCCACCTTCTTTAATACAACTATGAAAACAGTTACACGTTTTTTCAGTGTTGGCCGAAATAAAAACATTAAAAACTCAGGTTATGTAACGTCGCGTAACGAAAATAATCGGGTGAAACTAGCAGAGTACCCTCTTTGTCTCTTTGTCGTTCCTGGTGGACTCTCTCGAACTCCCAACAGTATTTACAAATGCCAATAGGCGAATCGACAAACACACATCACGACCCAATGTCGAGATCGTGCCGTTTGACACTACAATGGTTAGGTTAAGTTCTCGTCCGAAACTTACACTTTGTAAATATTCGCACGCTCGTTCATACGCTCGGGTCACGTGATAGGCGTGGAATTCAAGTCAGAGTTCTTTGCAGGGCTATATCGAATCGCGTTTTATCATGCCAATCAAACAAACAGCGGATTAATTAACTTTCGATTCGCTGTTTGCCGGCTCTAAATATTTATTAAAATACGTTGCTGCCGCGTATAATTCATTAATTTCAACAAACAGCAACGACCCACGCATTCGCAGAGCTTTAAATAATTTCGACTCGAAACGATGCAGCTGACTGCGAACTCAACGCAGTTTCAAAGTAAATATGCACGTTCAATGGCAATTCAAGGAATGCTTTCGGAGACGTTTATTTATTTTCCCATTGCTGGTCGGTTTAACACCCTCGTCTTGCGATTTTTTCCTCGGTCATATACGATCAGCCATGCCATTCAAAATCTCCACGTGCATAGGGTAGGGGAAATTGCGAAGTGGGGATAGAAATAACGAGTAAATACATATCCTTCGAGTCTGATCCTGTGATGTCAGACTGAGGACGGGAGTTCTCGAGAACACCCCCTTCCACTACGTACCCTATCACAGCAAATGCGTGTACGTGAGCTCAGCGTTTCGGACGACTTCTGAAAATCGAGAGAGAAAACAAATGAAAGTCTTTCTCTCTCGCTCTTGAAGCGCTGAAATCCAACCAATGTGGAAAGCAAGCCTGCGACACGGGCCGCGCGAGATCTCGACTATTATTCTTATTTTTCGGTATACAAGGATGCTCTTGAATTTCGAAAAAATTTCGAAAAAATGTTTGTCGCGGAAAAACACGTTTTAAGACCCTCTGATCACGTTTTGATTATTTAAAAAAGAACTTTTTCTGAATCTGAATTTTTTTATTTTTCAATTTTTTAAAACACATTACGAGCACAAATTATGCAACATATTTTTTCAAAGCACAATTACTTGAGATAGCGCCCCGTGTTATAAGATGTATATAAAATTAAAGGTTTACAAAAAAATGCAATTTTTCCACTTTTCTAATATTTTATTTATACACTTTACAGGCTTACTTCAACTCTGTGAACGTTTCTATTTATCCGCTCGTTCCCAGAATATTTATTATTCGAACAAATATTGTTCGTAATAACACGTATCACAGTTTTACGACCGCGGTCACCTCGCGACCATGACGAAATAGGATTAATTAATTTATGCGACGTTGTTTCGTGATCTCCGCTCTTCACGCATCCCTTCTCACGTGCAACGCCATGAGTCTTCGAGAAACTTGTTACGTCCGTTCTATTCTCGACGATTCACTAAAACGACGCTTCTAAATGGAATTAAAGCCTCCCGCGGCCAGAACGATCGATTCTAGTTTCCCCAGTCGGTCAATTGAGAGCTTACGCAACCTAATTACCTAAATCCCCGTTATATGCTCGAAGAAGTTCGATTGCTCTTGTGATATTCTCAAAGTGCATCGTTTCCGTGACGAAATAGGTCGAAGGACTATACTAATTCGTTAACTCTTGGGGTTAGATCCCACCTTTTGCTTAGCTTTTTATACATAGTGGGATATATTTTAACCCACCTCAAAAAGTTGAAGTTACAAGTTAAACAGTTTAATATTTGAATAATTGAAATGAATGTTCTTTGCCACCTTTTTATATTAAAAAAAAATTCTGTACAACTTGGGTTTTTATTTTCTTTAAAATCGTGTGCCTCAAAGAGTTAAGTATGAACGTTAGAATAATTCATTTGTAATTTTCTTCGGTCGATTTACACTTTTAATATAATTAATAATCATATTAATTGCCTCTCTTTTCTTATACAAATCAATTTCTATGTGCCAGACCTATGTGATTATTGGCTAATGCCGCACTTTTTTATACAATATGTCTATGAATACATCCCTCAAATGTTATATTAAATTTATTATATATAATTTACCTGTTCTTCTTCTATTATGTACACGTTACTGTGATTAATAACTTTGCTTCTGACGTACGCCTAATAATAAATATGATTCAACAAAAATCATAATTATCAAAAAAAAGTGAACAGTATAAGATGCATCAAAGAGCAAAGCACTGAGTATTTAGGTGTCAGTACGAGACAGTACAATGACTTGTTTTGCAAAGCTCTACCTCTATGGTTTGAACGGAAAATTCAATATGTGGCACGGAACGTATTGTGTTAATATGGATCACAATTGACCCAGACATCGCAAGCCGCGGACCGCTGCCCAACGGCTAATGGATCGCTCGTAACCGTTTTTTCGTTTATTATTACGCGTCGAAGCTCGACCACCGACGCGAGCGCCTGTGATTACGGATGTCAACACGAGCAACGGACCGCGCTAAGTAATCAGCGTGGTTGCTTGATCGCCGGTTAGCCCCGAGTCATTCTATTACTCGCCGAGATTCATTCGAAGAATAACACGCATTGCTGCTTGATGGGACTCGGGCTGTGCAATCACGTGCGATAGTATTTTGGATTTGGTTCACGTTTTATTGTACGATACACTGGCGTAGCTAGAACTCTTACCGTCCCCCTCGATGCATACAAAAAACGACGTATAGGGAAATAAATTAAAACACTATGTTTATTTTTGTAGTAGAACTTTAATTTCAATATTCTCCGAGATTAAGCTTCTTGCCTTTCTATTAACTGATTATTAATTAAGTAATCAAAATTACTAAGATAACACAAATTAACGAATCGCTGAAAAGTACTTTCCGGGACGGACCACCTCCACAGCCCACCCCTAGCTACGCCACTGGTATGATGCAACGGGTTCCACGAGATGTTTCTCATTCGAGTATTATCGTGGAACAAAGAGGAAGTACACAGAAGTAGTAGTCTAATCGTGGAAGGTGGGTTCAATAACACGAAGGTTTGAACATTTAATACAACTTTTAGTATATAATATAAATATAATTTAATTTGTGTACATTTTTTAGTAACGGAAATTTTGTAAAATCAGATATTTAGATGTATACAGGTACATGTGTTTAATAGTTTAATGATATAGATTTTTATATTTAACAGAATATGTATTTATATAGTTAACTTAATTAATAGTGGTTAAAAAATTATATAATTCTCAATTAGAAATCTATAATAAGTTACCGTTTAAATAAAAATTTATTACAGTATTCATAGAACTACATTCATATAATACTGACGTTTTGTGTTTAGATACAAAATACGCTAGCATAATTCCTATGAAAATTTATGGATTACCTTGTATGCATAAACGTTTATTATAAAATCACTTTGTTGCACAAAAAACATACGCGTACATGTTTAGCGTGCAATAAAACGATTAAAGGATAAACTTTTATAAAGGAGGAGACAAGCTGTATACACGTAATTTCACTCTATTTTCGCTGAGCTGATTACTCTTACAGCGCTGGTGCACTGTAGCGTCCTAGCTAATGAATGACGGGCGGGGTATTGACGATGATTAATAGTAATTAAATGATCGCTGCACAAGGAAGCTAATGAAACGTTCCGCGGGATGACGAGCCGGGCGGCATAGCAGTACCAGCGAGCAAGTAGAAAAACAAAAAGGGTGAAGTTGGTTAAGGGTGAACGGAACGATAAAATGGATGCAAGACGCGCGCGTAACAACGAGCTGTTATTGCCTCTCGCGGAGCTCGCGTTGCCGCGTAAATGCTGGCCCAATGGCGTCCCTTTCCCCCCACCCTTTCTCCAGCTGGTTATATCATAGTGTTTCGGGCTGTGTTTCTCTTCCCGTTCCAACCTCTGTCAACATTTACATGCGCGAGGGGAGGCGCGCGCGTTTCGAAAGATAAGTCACGGTGCCCAGCGATAATTCGACGGAACAAAAGGGAATCACCGGATGCGAGCGAAGAGAACGATTTCGTGCGACTTTTTTTCTGTCCATCAATGAAAAAGTGTTTTTGTCGATCCGCGTTGAATGAACCCTCAATTGTTAATTTCAGTGATTCGAAATTATTTAATGATTGAACAGGGAAAGCTGTCTTAATGCTATAATGTCACTTAATTTGTTAATCTTTCATTGTTAGAATATATTTCTTAATAGTTAAGCTATATTAAATTTTTGTTTTCAGTTCAATTACATTTTGTATTACTTCTTGAATTTTTAAACAGCAGTTGAATATTGAACTAGACCTAGAATAGGTATGACAATTGAGGATTAACTCGATAATTGAGAAATTCATTGACGAAAAGAAAATGCTTCTTTTAGGTGTCACTACGAATTCATGCAGACGAATTAACTCGTCGGTAATTGTGTAATGTTTTGATTTACTTTTTAATACAACTGATCTTACAGCAATGAAAGTAAGAAATAAATAGTATGTAAGTTCTTAAAGTATGAGGGTATTTTTTAACATTTCTTGACGAGTTAACTCGTCTTCTTCGCTACAAGTATAGAATACAATGATTTCATGTCATGTAAGTAAATACATGTATACCTACAAATAGAGAATATAACTCTTGAAAGTTTATGACGAGTTAACTCGTCTTTCTTGATAAGCGTAAAACAGATCCGTTTATCCCTAATACAGCTGTTCTTTATTATGTATACTTCTAGATACTTAGAGATGTTAATGTAATCAATAAAATTTTGTGACGAGTTAACTCGTCTTACCTATTAAAGACGTAAAATTTCCAGCGTATACGATCTTGCGGCACTCCATAGTAGAATTAAGAAAAACACATGTCAAAAAAATCAAAAAAATCAAAAAAACATATTTATCAGTGAAATTCTTAAAGCATGACGACGAATCAATTCGTCATACCAATCGGAGAAGCATTTGCTTATGTTAACAGTGTTAACAGATGTAGCGATCACGCGGGATGTACTATGTATCAACAGGTCTGGGGAATTTCACAGGTTCCGATTCGATTTCCCTTTCATTCGTCGCGGACGAGAAACAAGTACGTAATCGAACTGTCGCTAAGCCAGCGAACCAGTGAAACCTGAAGAAAAACTAACCAGTTGTAACTCCCATTAACCTCATTGAGAGAAACTTATGATCGTCGACTAGCTATCGAGCCCGACAGCACAATTATTATCATTTTCAGCGACCGGCTATGTTGCATCAAGGAACGTTCTCGTGCACCATTGTGGTGCCAATATATTGATACACTTAACGAGACCACAATTAATCAATGGTTGTACGCGTGCAAGGATAGTGCAGCGTTTTCATCGTTCCAGAAACATGGTCTCTACACTTTAATTGCCGGTTAATTACCGTTATCGTTATCACGAGATCGAGAAGGAGGTACACTCGCTTGCAAAAGTTTTGGATCATTAAGTTTGATTTAATTTATTTCATGAACGAGCCGGGAGGTCCTATCTTTGCAGACAAAGATATGTATAATACATTAATATGATAATAGTACAGTTATAAGAGATAAACATAAGACAGACGCTAACAATTCTGAATTGCAAATGCAATTTAACATCAAGTGCAGAATTTGAATAGATTGCGAATTTTCATGCAAATTTATATTTTTATAAGTACAACCTGAAGGAATGAAACCAAACACATTCTGTACATATCATAGCACGTTGTACCTTGACTTGGCAGTATTTCATATGTCTTTCAACTCTGAGTTATTTTCAGTAGCTATTTAGTATTTTTAATTATATGCATTCTATATTTTTTTTCATATTAAAACTGTCCATAAGTACATAAAAATCCGCGATCTAATCACCTATGTATGAATTTTCAACAAAAATTATGCTAAGAAAATAAGGGACAAAACAGACAATGTCTACTTCTAGTAACTTCCTAGTGACATTTTCAAATCTCACCGAAACTGCAACGTTAACGATAATTTTGCTCGAAATTCCCAAGTGTCAATTGACTTATGAACGCCAGTGTACTAACGTACGTGTCTACGATGAAGAAATGGGTCCGCTGTTCCACGGTTCGTTATCTCCCTTCTCGTATCCCCCTTTTTTCCCGGCGCGTCGCGTCGTTCTCCCTCTTTTTTGGCGAAGCACCGACCCCGCTCAACGCCCCGCTCGAATTACACGCCGTGACCTATAATTTGGACACTATTTCACGTGCCGTAAGCATGCAATCACGAAAAGGTGTTTCCCCTTTGTAAAGTGGTTCCACCTAGATGAAGAATTTATCGGCTAACAGCCCCCTCCGCGAGATTATAATACACGGTACATACATGTATGATCTGATCGGATCTCAGCCGTGCAGTCGACGATCTTCTTCTTGCAGGGCGTCATAATGCACCGGAGCAACTTTCTTCATCCATTCCAGCGCCCGTAACCCCTTTCATCCGGTCCCTTTCCCCTTTACCTCCTCCTCCTCCCCCCGCCCTCCCGGGCCCCTCGTATCATCATCGCCCCGTCCACCCCGCCCGTGGCATCACCGTCACTTTTATTTTCTTTCCCTTGGTTGACCTCGCCACGGTGTAAAATTTCCATGATTTCACGTAACGGCGACGAGCAAACACTTTGTTATTCAAATATCGTGTCGAGCACCTCCTGTCGAATTTAATCCTCCCTCCCGCCGCTCTCGAGCTTTCTCGTGCGCTGCGATACCATTCCGGGAGGTATCGTGATCGATGAATGGGATAACGTTACTCCTTTCAAGGGGACAAATGGGCTAATTGAGTGTTCGTAAACCCGTCGTTTCATTAAATGCACTTTAATTGTGTAAGAATTATGGTTGTACGCGTGTTTGATAAATAGTGAAACATTTGTTCTCGTGTTCTGAGGTGTATAGTATAAAGAAACAGGATTGAAGAAGGTTGCACTCGGTGAAGTTTGAAATAAAGAGGTTATGTTAGTTTAAAGATATCGTCGGGCATGTAGAACTGAATACAATAGAAGGGTTTAACGGGGATTCGAAACGGAAATGCTTCTTTCAGTTATTTTAAATGACAGCTATTTAAATAAAACGAATAATTTCCAAATGTTATACTTTTGTTTAATTAATGACTAAGCCTGACACGAATTTCAATTTCGACTGTTTCGGCGATTGAATTTGCTGTCAGACAATTTTTAAAACCATAATACTTACTTTTATTTTACTTATTTAATTTATTCACAGCAAATGAAATATTTTTATTTTAATAAGCTTAATGTAGTATTTCTCCCGCACAGAAAATGAAAGGGAATATTATTTCCTGTATTATCTTCTTTCACAATTTATTTTCCAATTAACAACTATCTTTAATGTATAATTATAAAACAAAGGTAAAACATTCGATTTTATACGTTAGGTTACCAAGACAAAAATTTGATTTTATGTTATAGATTCCAAAAATGGAACGATTTTATTCCTTGAAATTTTACTTCTTATTTGAAATACTATTTTATTTGTATTGTAAAAAATTTTTTCTTTGAAATAGTACTTGAAAATTTTACCCAGCTTTAACAACACCCGACTGTATTAACATCGATCGATTAACTGAAATAAATCATTTTTTTCTGGCAATACTGTACCGAGTTTTCTTTAAAACCATAGTACTTTCTTTTCACTAACTATACAAATTTAGCCACTACCATGATAGTAGTAGTAGGTTGAAAGAAGAAGATCCTGTCGATGGAAGCTTGGCATCGACGTGTGAGGTCCGATTCTGGCATCGTTCCTCGCGAAGAGCCGATGCTGCTGCCTCACTCGGAAAACAGAGCTCACGAATCCGAGCAGTGACCAACTGCAAAAACATAAAAATAGAAGGGAGCCGTCAAGTGGCGATCTTAATACGTTCCCCGAAGAAACGTCGAAGGATGTACGGCCCTCGATATCGACTGCAATAAAGTGACTGTATCGCCTCGTTTCTGAATGGCTCACCGCTTAAACAGTCGAACATTCGTTTTCTCGGATGCACGCGTTTGATATTCGTGTCCCCTCGAGAGAGTATCGAGCCCTCTTTACTTTATTGCAGCTCTCCACTTTACTCGACTCGATGCTTTGCCCAAACAAACGTGTCATGGGAAGAGCTGGTGAAATCGTAGGTAAATGGATTACGAATATCTCAATCAACGATTTTTATTAAATTATCTATCATTACTAGTAATAAAATTATTATAATTATTAAAGTTGGTAATAAAATTACTAATAAAATAGTAGTAAACAACTATGTAATAATACTAATAAACTAGTAATAAAATTATTTATTATTATGTTACTAGTAAAATATTATTATTGGTAATGGTAAAGTTAATATTATTACTAATAATGAGATTATTATTATTGCAAATGACTATTATTGTTAATCATGTAGCTACTGTTATTATTAGTAACAGGATCATGTTATTATTATCTACTAATAAAAAGCAAATTGCTGTCATTATTACTATTACTATCACAACTTTTATTACCAATAACACGGTTATTATTATCGCTAACAACAAGATTATATGTGTAACTAATAATAAAACAACTGGATCTTATTTTATTAAAATAAATATTATCTGTTTAACTAGTTATTATTTATTTTTCATTCTACTTACCATTCGATAAAAATTCAGGATTTTTATAAATTATAATATTACTAAATAACCTTACAATTAGCTATATTTCTCAAGAAAACAAACAGAGCTTTTGCAAGATTATACTCTCAACAATTAATTGGAGAAGTGTGCTATATAGTAATCCTTACATTCTAGGGGAATTATCGAAGTCTCTACATACCCCTTCATGCTCGAGTTACCGTGTCGAAAGTTTAGTGCAATCTCAGCCATTAACTGGATATTAATGATGTCATTAGGTAATAAGAGTCTTGCAATTAGTATAATATTACTAATATTATATCACAAGGACAAAGGAAACGTGACGTATCAATAAATACCATCAAATCAGAACACAAAGTAATTTAACCCTAACCTTACCACGCTCGATCAAATGATCGGTTTTAAAATTTGATTAAAAATTTTATATTTAAAAGTAAACATGAAAAGATGTAACTTTTTAATACTATCTAAAACTTATTCCGTATACTGTTTCGTATATTAAACTGACAGTCATCTATACTTCTTTTGGAAAAATATAACCCTACTTTTGAATAGGTAGATGAAGTGCCGAATAATATATTCCAAATATTATTGAAAAACATCGAACAAACAAAACTTCGTCCACGTACACATTCGAATTGATAGTCTACAGATGGGCAGAATATCCCAGCCGTGACTGAACGTCAATCGTTTACATAAAGCAGATGCAGTCCGAAAATCTTTCTCATTTCAGGCCCGGACTAAGACTGCTAATCTTGACGCTCGGCAATGCGCTCAGCGTAATCGTCTGCGTCATCGCCATCGAATTCGCTTGGCTATACAGGGTGAGTCTCATAACTTGATCACCTTAAACAACTTGCGAATTATGTGTTGTGAAATTATTCCAATACATTTATTTATCATTCGTTATACGTGTGATGCAATTTGAATACAAAATTAATAATTTTTGACATTATGCGCGACAAGGGTCTAAAAGTCACGTTCCTCTACGCGTTGAGATTGTTTCGTAAAGTAGTCAACCCATTCGCCCATTTTCGCATAATTTTGTGATAGACTGTACACGCTCAGTCTTAGCCGGGCCGTGCTAACTCAACGAACACTCATCCCAATTGACGATTACGAGCTTGTAAATTCATTTTCAGACTGAGTTGAAGGAACACTGTGAACACCTTGTGAACCGTATACACTCTGTTCTTCCCCATTGCATCGCGTTATAGCAGTAAATTCTTGACGATGATAGCATAGAATATAGTTTACTACGTTCACAATTATGCGAATCTAATTTACTGTATTCAGAATTAGTTTCTATGTAAATTACTAAATTTTTATTTTTTGTTTTTTATTATATCTCCTTTAATGGTCACATATCTCCATTAATGGTTCTAGTAATTAGTTATAAAATAAATTACTGGATAACTATACAATCACTTTGAATCCAAAGCAAGAAGACTATATTTATAGTCTATTACTTACATATTGTATTTCTAACCTCTGAATCATCAAACTTGTAACTAACGCTGATACTTCCAAGGACTCGATTAATGTATTCGCTTTCTGACGACAACTTAATATTGCACATTGATAACAGACAGCACTGATGCGTGCAACTGCAAACCACCGTTGCGAAACAGCACGCAGCGCTGGTTTTGCATTCCTTCTGTCCTTTACCAGGTTCCACCAGCGAGCGCTCGAAATTCCGACGGAATTTTTCTTTTCTGTCATGTTCAACAGCGATTCCTCGCGAGTCAACACGATAAACTCGCGCGATGAGCCAGTGACCATTCTTCACGAAGGCCACTTAATAATAGCTTGTTATCGGTGTGCTGAAAAGTGATTAAAATACGTGTCAGCCAGGATGTCCCATTAACGAATTAGCACGGCACGTTACTCAGATACGACTGTGGCTGCCATCTTATCTCAGTGCCCCCCCTCCAAAAAAAAATGATACGCGTTCATTGATGATTCTTTGTTGTATTTATTATACTCAGAAATACATTAGGGTATTTCTTTTCTAAACGTTCTTCCTGCTACTATAAGTACAAGTCTGAAGTTTTGGTAAAAACTGTACGAAAGACATAGGTTTTGAGAGTGGAAAAGTGGGGATTATCTTGAGTTGAAAGGTTACCGACGGATAAGGCAGTCAGGTCGAGGTTCAGGTGAGCAATAGGTTAAGTAAAGGATAAATAAATAAATAAAAGGTATGGTATCGATTATTTCAAAAGAAGACTTGTGTTGGGAAGGGAGAGATGGACTTCTGGAGTCTATTTTATCTACTGGGCTCATGAATAAGAGTTGGCATACATCTTAATATTTCCTCGACACGGTGTCCTTCTCTATAGTTTCTATCGGGGCATGAACCAATCGAGACATCTTTCGGAATATTTTAGAATGCGATAGCTAATACGACCACGTGACTATTTCTATTGCCGTCGTGCAGATGGTCTTCGAACACGCTACCCCCTCTTGATTTGGCGGCGTATGAGTGTATTGCAAATTGTGAGCTTTGTCTCACCATAATATAAAGTGGATTCTGTACAATTTAAAACACGCTTAGGTAATTAAGATCCAACGATTTCGTTTAACACGAAATATATTACATTCACCGCGACAATTTCTTTTGAGAATTTTCTTGTTTGACGTTATGGTACATAAGTGTCCCACGTACAGATTTTTATAGGTTGATTTTATTAAGCCTTCTTAATTGACAGCACGCTACTAATGCGATGCCATACAACATTCGATGTACGTACAGACATTACGTATTGTACATTTATGTTTGACGGTAAGAATATACTTTATTTTCTAATTTTAAAGGACTTACAAAGTAAATAGGCAATAATGAAAATAAATAACAAAAAGATTATAAAATAATTAAAAAATAATAAAAAGAACGCTAATAGTAAGGTAAATTAAATTTTAAAGTACTTCTTACGTAACGTGTAAAATTTTCTGTGAAATTTTTGTTTGTCAGTGCTTAGCGTCAAAAAGCTAACCTCCAATATTAATCTTTCCCAGCCATTGACCTAATCGATCGCGAAAACTTCAGCACGGTCAATGCCTCGGTTATCTGCGGCTTCCATCGACGATGTTAAAAAGTGTGACAGAAGGCTGATGTTTATCGTGGCAAGTTGTAGCTCTCGTGGCTCTTAGGAAAAGCCCACTTCGTCAAATAGCCTTCTCCCATTATCCTCTCGAGACACTATGAACGTCGCGCCAGGCCCAACATCCGGCCGAATCAATACACGATCGTGCCACGAGTGCTCAAAACAAAATGATTCTACTGTAAGTACATATCTATTACGTTGTGCAAGTAGTAGAAACTAGAGCTGAAAATGAATGAAAATGAAGTTTCGAAACTGACAGTTACATTATTCAATTATACTTTTTAATCGCAGGTGTAATTAGACAATTAGGCGCTAGAGTGAACACTTTCATTACGGACTGAATTTATGGCACTATTACGTACAGTCTGGTTCATAAGTATTAGTGCACTGAAATGTGAACATTCAAATTAGATTGTGTAATTCTTAAAATTGACACGATAATAGAAAAAATACATGCACATATATTGAAATTTATTTATTTATTTATTTATCTAACAATGAGCAGGCCAAGGCCCTTGGAGTACATAAAAATTATAAATAATGGATTATATTATAGTACGACAATACCGCAAAAAGGCTAAGAATTACAATTGCAAATTATTGAACAGACTGAATAATAAACGTTTAAAGGCAACGGTATCATGAATGAAAAGGTCAACCACAGCAGTATAATAATTAGCTACAGATAGAATTCGATTAATCCTGTTTGTAAATCTTGAAACTAAACATTTAGGTCGAAATATTAGTGGAGATCTTATTGATGGTCTCAAAATTTTATAATCAACTTTACCTATGATAGTAGGGTTATTTATGGCACCATTGATGATTTTATGTAGAAAGGATAAGTCACATATAATCCTCCTATCTTTCAACGACATAATATTATATTAAAACGACTCATGATATTTAACACGTTCATCGCCCTGCGTGAATCGGCTAAGTTTCTCGCTGGGCCCAAATCCGATTGCATAGAAAACTGGGGTAAAAAAAAATAAAAAAACAGCAAAAATTTAACTTTTTATTTTTATTTTATGTATCTAATATTTATATATATTATACATCAATACTTATTCCATTGAATTCCTTTTAAAATTCCAATTTAAAAGCCTATCTACCTTTAAGAAAAATATGTGCGACGTGGCGACGAACGTGTTAAGTAGCCATGTTAAAAATTGAAAAGAAAGTAACTTCTTAAACTTTTGACTAGCACTGTATATCCTGCTCGACTGTCTGGCTACCGGCAGAGCGAATGCAACCAAGACCTCCACTATGTAACCGGATATCAGAGCTGTCCGGACAACCGCAATAGTACGTTATCACCGATACGCGGCCCTCGAAAGAGACACTTATTCAAGAAAGCGGTATGGATTACCGACAGGCTTACAGAGGTGCGAAACTGAAACGTCTTCGACAGCCCAACGGCTTAATCCCTTCGTGTCCCTGTCCTCTGAGGTGTACACGTTGTTGGTTGACGTGAAATATGGCGAAAAATCTTTATTAACACGTTGACTGTCAACTACGAGATAACTCGTTGTTTGCATTCTTGCCTAGGACGCCATCTGCGAGTCATCTCGTTGCACGTTTGCTTGCAATATTCATGCAGCTACGAACAAATATAAATAGATGGCCTCTGGGAAGAAAATAAGAATCATGGTTAGCTTGAAAGAAAAACAAAAAATTTATTTATAAATGAACAGATAATTATACAATATTTGTACAATATAAACAAGCAAAAGTGGAACATTGTTTTAAAACAATTAACAATCTCTTTGAACACTTCTTCGTTCAATAACCCTCGTTTTTTACAAATTCAATTATGCTAATTTCACCGAATTGCTGGTCTCCTCGAAACTTTTTCCCACGACTGTACCGCAACAGGCAAGAGGAGATCGTGGAAAAAATGTAAGTCAATTTCGCGTTCGACGTGGCCATATTTCCGGTCTCGTTTAAATTATCCGAAAAGAGTAAGGCCCCCCGCTCCACGGGGCCTGTTTATGAACACAACCGGAAAGCGGTACCCCCGATTTTCCAATAAATCTCAATTTAAGAAGATCGATCCAGCTGCGGCGCGCAACGCACCGCATAACCGGCACGTTTCATTTGCCGAGGCAATTTCGTAATGACGCCGGCGAACGATGATTGCCCCGGGGACGCGCGGGCCCGCGTTGCGCATGCGCGCAAGTAGGGCGGCCCAAAGCCGGGGCATTACCGTTCACGGTGAAATAACAGTGATTACGGTGCCCGCGGTGGATGCTCGCGACGGCTGTCCACCGGACCGATAGCGGAAACTTAAAGGCGGAAACACACTTATATCACGTTATACGAACTCACGCGACATTTGTAAAGTGAAACTGTATGTGCAGTTGAACCTCGATAACTCGAATCCACGAGGGAAGAAATTGACTTTTTCAATAACTCCTTATAGTCATTTATTGGGAATGGGGTTTTATATTGCTAAATGAAATGAACTCTTATTTGTGAAATAATACTTAGATATTTATTGATACTTTTATATAGCACGAGGAAGGGCAATTTTGACCGCACCTAGCGAGTTTTGTCACAAGACTAGCAGAACGCAGTGGTCGAAATTCTTACAACCCCGTCCGGATCCTTCAGCCCCTGCAGTTCTGTTTCTCGATGTTTTCGAACTTTCTAAAATGCCAGATGTGGCTTAGCTTCTTGGAAGAAGCCCTTGAGAAAGTACGTTAAGAGAAAGCTGGTTTATTGTTAATTTTTGCTTCGTAGTATTTCTGTATTCAATTTCCAACATCATTCAAAAACCCTGCCGAGGTGAGCCGACTCAGGATGCCATGCGTTATGCCTTTTCTAGGCTGCTGTCGACGAAGGAAAATTTGAATAAAGGCGGCAAAGTTCAGCCAGAGGTGGTAACGAAGAGACGGTTGATATTATATAAAAAAAAAAAAAGGAACAGAAAATAAATGTAACGTCGAAGGGGTCAGACGTATTGTCTTACTCTTGGGTTTTATTTCAATTTTAATAGTCAGATGCGTAGTCTTATTCTACAGTTTTAATTTAATTTTAATACGCACGTATCCACGACACGAAATAATTTGATTCGTTTGTCACGTTTGTTACATTTGCCACGTTTATTGTTACGCAATAAACCGATATATGAAAATAATATAATAACATTTAAGAATTTAGAATTGAAGAAGGTGCTTGTACGTACTGTATTCAATTTTTTGGCGAACAGAGCGCTCGTACGCAACGAGTAAACCCTCCGCCTACGGTCCCTGGGTCTTTCGTAACCCATGCTGAGAGTCCCTTGAAAGCGATAACGCATACAACGATGGGCGCTGTGTGGTAGGAGAAAAGTGACGATCGCACTAACACATATACGTTTCCTTCAGAGTGTCGAAGTAACGAAACCGACGACAGTCAGTTTCTGGCAACGCTCTGAAGAAGAAACATGTGCAGCAAATCGAAACAATTCTTTATTTCAAAGTTTACTTTATATTTCCGTACTTTTATTATTGTTTTAGCATTTTAGCATTATATTTTAGTATTTAATGTTGTCTTTGTGTAGACAATGATAATAAATATATAGCCGTGTGCGATAATTATGAAAGACCCATTTGCAGTGGCCATTCGAGAAAAATCCAGCAAATTTTATATAGCATACGTGACAATACGTATATATACAATAAATATAGCTTCGACGTTTGATAATTCATGTTATTATTACTTGTTCCTATACGCTCCTATATCTTCCTATGAATTGGGTGATTGTCACTCTATACAGTATCGGTGAGGACCTCGGTCTCGAGCGATCGTCACTTGAGTAGCGTAGCTTGGTGAGCCGCATGGACGGCTCTAAATATGTATTAGTGAAATATCCGTGAGGGTCTCGAAAGACCCATGGCCAGGCCGCCAAGCTTCAGTTGTCGCAGGGTTAATAAGCGCGAACAAACGCACGGAGTCACTGTAAAAGTTTCACGGCGTATCACGACAATCGGAACAGATGGAGGGGCGGATCGATCCCGTGTAACGATGAAAAGTTCGTAGGGCCGAGAGGCAACGCGACGCTGCCTCGCGACGGGGCGGTCGGCTCGCGATCGATCAAGCCTGGGTCCGGGTGCCTTCAATTAGTCGGCGGGGCTAATTAATTTACGACTCGATCGCGATTTACATAATTAGACGCGGCGAGCGGATCCTCTGCTGCGCCGAGTGCGCTTTTTGAGTGGGCTTCATAATTACTCGCGTCAATTGCATCGCTTACACTCCCAACCCACGGATAATTCTTTTCCTCGAAAGCCCAGACGATGCAATGAAGGATGCTGGGTATGCTTCTGTATTTTATTATTGTAGGATTGCCATTGAGTAGATACGATTTTAGGAAAATGTGAAGAGTGCTTGTAGAATGTTTGGACTAGAGTGTTACTGAGGCGAGAAAAAGTCGCGACTGAGGAATTTTTTGTGAACGTGACCAAATGCATCGAATGAGGAAGGTTTAGAATTAGAGAAAAGGGAAATGAGTGTTTGGAAGAACATATGACGGGGAAAACGCGAGCAGAAAGATTGTGATTCTGAAGGGAGTAAGAACGTAGTAGTTGCTAAATTGAAAAGTTGTTTAAATTGTTATCATTAAACTATTTTAAATATACATTTATGTAGGAATGCGATCGAGTGAATGCGAATTTATGAAAATGTTAAGAGTCCTTAAGTCTAGCGATAGTCGTGTGAACGTAGAATGTTTGGACTAGAGTGTTTCTGAGGCGAGAAAAATGAGCACTTGAGAAAAAGTCCCGACTGAGGAATTTTGGGTGAACGTGACCAAATGCATCGAATGAGAAAGGTTTAGAATTAGAGAAAAGGGAAATGAGTGTTTGGAAGAATATATGACTGGGAGAATGCGAGCGTGAGGTAGAAACAATGTGATTTAGAACGAAGCACTGTTTTAAACATATATAATATTATCTAATATATATAGTATTATCTAAGAACTTCACTTTGTTTTACGTATACTTGAGCCCTACTGTCTCACTAAATAATAAAAATAAGAGATTTTCTGTGTTATTATTATTATTTTATTTGTGAACGAGCTGGAAGCCCTTTTTATACATAATGATACTTTATATCTAAATTAAGGATATACATATATATTTTTATTCAAAAATACTGTTGCGCTTACCGCAATAGTCATCCTCTCAACAGTGCATCTCTTTCCAAATATTTTGCCGCTTACTAATAATTCATCCATGTCTTTTGATCCCTAAGTCACTCGTAGCCCTTGAACTCCAAATTTTCCTCACCTTATCTCATCCCTACTACTCTGTTTTACCGACCCTTAAAAGGACTAGAACGAAACCCAAAAGGCAGACTTGTCCTAGAACAATCGTATCGTATAGTTGTATTAAATCTGATTAACCTCGCCGCATAAAATTCTTATCTTAAAAATTCCTCACGTGTTGCACTCACTCCCGTTACCGGGAATACAACGTATATAAATTATGTTATCCGTGTAGTTGACGATATTTTCCTTTTCAAATTAAATTCAAACGAATTAATAGCAAAGCATTCCGTATTAATTAATTCCTGCACGGGGTTGTACTTCTGTGTCACAGCTGCACTTCTCTGTCACGGCTGCTTGTCTGAAGTAGCGAAAACAAGGCGAGATTACTCCTAAGCTCTCACCCGAAGGGATCCTCGACCCTGTTTTTATTCTCCGCAGACCCGACGAGGATCATTCATGGGCTGAGATTGAAAGAACTGCTGTAAGATGTTTACAGCCCCTTTCGCGTTGCCACGCCGCTTTCGCGTGGCACAAAATTAGAGAAGATGAAAGCAATGGCGAAAGCATAGCTTGGCCAAGGAAAGGTGAAGTTTCTGAGAGTAATTATGAGAAATGCGAAATAGAGGGATTATTAGCACTGACAACTCTAAGGGTTTCCGGTATATTCTATTGCATTCTATTACATTTAAAAGTATACAGGTGCCCATCCCCATTCGATAACTGCCCTTTCTTTGGTCATGATTAATATAAATGTCGATATGACAGGCAACTGCTCACGGATTATCTGAAGTAAAATTTGAATCTGCAAAACTGATATATTAATTAGATGACAAAGTTAAAGTCTGTTTGAAAATATTCGGATAATTGAAAGAAAATGAGGAAACTAAACAAATTACCAGTACATATACGATTGTAGGAGGAAAAAGGGAAAACGAGTTGGACGTTCAATTATCTAAACAGACTGAAGGAATCGAACTCTGGAATCTTTATCTCCTTCGCTTGTTGGCGCCTACACATTAACTACTCTTACTGGTGGGGCCTTTAATCACTAAGCTTATCCAAAACTCGGACAAGCAAACTCTTTTTCTTCTCCTAGGCTACTATACTATTTTAATATAACTCCTATAAATACCGATATATCCACCAGACACTGGGGGGGGGGGGTTATCCCTAATAATACACAGAGCTCGACCAATCCTCCTCCTCCTGATACTGTGTTGGCCACCCTTAGCCACGTTTTCAACACAAACGATTCGCGAATACACAAACACAAATTCAACTTAAATTCACAATCGAACGCTATTTCGAACGAACCCTCTAAAATTGTGGGAGAAAAAGAGAACCGGACATTCTTGTGATTGCCTAAGACCGAGAATCGAACCCGGGATCTTTCGATTGCTGGCCAAGTGCTTTAATCACTACGCTATTCAACTTCGACCGGTAACTTTCCTTCTTTTAGGGTATTTAATTACAACATACCGATCACCAGTCACTGATTCTACACTATAAATATACCGATATTTCGATTTTTCGGTTTCTATAAGGATTTCAAAAGCGCGGCAGATATTTACCGTTATAACACCGGTATTTCGCATATCGCTACAGGTCCTTGGTTACAGAAACTTGCATTATACAAGACCTCTACCTGTAAATTCGTATTCTAGAGAAGGGATGAACAACTAGGAACCGTTAAATGCACGGAAATCACAAGCGCGGGAGGATCCTGGTGGTCGCAGACTATGGCCGCGGTCCATCCTCCGAGACAATTTCTTTGTAACGTGATTTCTCAGACCTGGCTCAGATTTCTCTCCCCAAATCCCTCCGCAGCCGGTGCACAAGCGGCCGTTCGGTTCTTAAACTGCATCGACGAATCCCTTGGCGACAAAGAATCGCTTGAGAACGCGGATGAACCCGGGGAAACGCTCCTTAAACCTTTCAGCCGCGTCCAGGTAACCGTGGTGTCCCTCGGGAGAAGGTGGACACAATGAAACCACCCTTCACAATGGGAACACGAATGCATCGTGTGTGAAAAGTAATGCGTTCGTTTAAAAAGGTGTTGGAGTAATATTTGGAATTGCATGGTTGAATATAATTGAATGGGATTTTAAATCACGTGACATTCTTTTGAAACGTAACTACCGTATTCTAAGTTAGTTAACATCGCTGGTATTCAATTAACACGTTCGTCGCCACGTCACCCATATTTGGGCGACGCTCTTTTTCTTAAAATTAAATAGGATTTTAAATTGGAATGTTAAAAGGAATTCAATGAAATAAGCATTGAAGTATAATATATATAAATATGAAATACATAAAATAAAGATAAAAAGTTAAAACTTTTGCTGATTTTATATTTTTTTACTCCAGTTTTATATGCAATCGGATTTGGGTCTAGCAAGAAACTCAGTCGCCAATCATGCTGGGCGACAAACGTGTTAAGTACCTCCAAGAACAAAAATTGTACGCACTTTAATAGTATAAGTATCAAGACTGGTCGAAACTACCAGTAAATTTATTGACACTTACACCTTTGGAAGTTCACAATTACTTTTATTGTGGTAGGTATTTTTCAAATATAATTTTCAGTCTGATTTCTTCATCACAAATAAGTATACCTTAATCAAAGTTAATCAAAGTGTATGCTTAACCCACTGTAATCCTAATTTGTAATCCGTAAAAAAAGTTGATTGTAATTGATTACAATTTCTCGCTGTCATCTGAATAGTTGTGATAATAAAGTATACCAAAACAGCATGAGAAGTAAACAAAGTAAAGTCGAGCAAACATAAGTAAACGAATATACGTGACACCCGAATCTTATGGTGTTATGGCAGAGCTGTAAAAATTGTACAATTGAAAGAGAGTTTTAGAAATCGGCTTTTATTCGGTTGTTCGTTGCGAACGCTCCATTGTGAGCCGGTCCAAATTCAGCAATCCTCCCCTCGTAACGACGGTCGACTCATTCGAACGGTCGACAGGTATCGGGATCAGGAATTCACGAAATATTTACGCTCTCAAACAACACTGCGTTCGACGTCGCGCGCTCACGTCCTCCCCCCCCCCCCGCCGCCCTTCCCCCACCGCTCCTCCCTTTTCCTTCGTCGCAGGCGGTGAAAAAACCGATACGTCAGTGGTGTGCGCGCACAAAGGGCGGATTTTTCCGTGACGCGTACACACAATCGACGACGCCGCGCACAATGAAGACGATACACGGTGTGACTGTAACACGAACAGCGGCCGGATGTTGCGTCACGCGAACGATTGGGGGGGGGGGGGCATTAGGATTTTTTTTCTCTGAAAGCTGGGCGCGTCGTGAAATAATCGAAGGCTGCTCGAATGTGGACCCTCACCTCGACCCCGCTATCTCGACATGTAAATGGACCGAATAAGTCGTCCCTCTGCCGTGAGAAAGAGAACCAGAGAAAGTATGGTACGCGGTGTGGTAATAAAGTAGAGGGGAACTCCATTTATCCGAATAAATCTTTTCTTTCGTCTGAACTTTTTTTTTGCGCGCAGAAATTCCAGCAAGAGTACAGCGTGTACGCGATGCGGTAATGAAGTACAGTGGAACTCCATTTATCCGAACTAATCTCTTCGTTCATCTGAACTTCCTTCGTGCGAAAGACGTCCGACGAATGTATAATAAATATGGAATGCGAAAATAATAAACTCCGTTTATCCGAACCCCATTCGCACGAAATAAATCCGAAAGTGTAGTATTTACACGATGCAGTAATAAATTTGAATATAACTTCATTTATTCGAACAAATGTTACCTCGATATCTGACTTATCGTAAATGTACAGTAGCGAACAAAAGTTTAAGACCAATGGGTCAAAGAAAACAAATGAATTGATTAATAAAAAATAGCACGATGATGCTAATCAATAAATATGTGTTCTACCATTATGACGATAAAAATAAGTATATGAACAATATTTGCATACTGTAAAACTGTCTTACATTATCCTGTCGTTTTAAACTTCTGTCCGCTACTGTACCTGAACACCGCTTATACGAATTAATACGAATTTTTTAGATTAATATTTTGTTTTAATATTTTTGGCTATTTTATTTACTGACAAATCTTACAATCAGCTTAACCTTTCTGCATAATAGTGTATTGTAATATTATCTACACGTTTAGTCACCAGCTGTTTATTTTAACACATTTTTAGAGGAAACGAACAAAAAAACTGCGATTTTATGTATTAATGCTTTTTCCTTTATTTTCACTGATATTATTGCTTTCTTGCCGCACCGTAAGTAATTGAATCGATTAAAGGATCCCACGAACAAACAAGGAAATCGGATTGCGTTGTGAACGCATTGTCTCGTTCGCGTCCATTGCTTCCAATCGCCTGTGCGCCTGTAATTAACGCACCAACAACCATTTATGCACTGGTACAAAGGGGATATCGATCACGAGTAACGTAATCCGGCACAAGAATTGGCCAAGCAAATCAGATAAACTATTTTAGATGCAATTACGCAAGATGCAATTATGCAAAAAATTTGAAACCTTAAAGATTTATGTTACTCGCAGAGAAAAATAAAAAATGTATAAGCGACATAAGGCTTAAACTATTTTACTTTTTATGTAAAATCAATTTTTATTGTTTGCTGTACTTTTATTATTAACTCTTGTATTTTTTTACAAAAAACTTAATTAGGACAGATGTTGATTAGACACTTTTACTTTTCTCAGTAAGTATTATAAGTTAAAGTAAAATATAACATATCCTATACTTGTTGATATCTGTAAGTTTATTAAGAAAGCAGTAATTATATTAATAGAAACAAAGAAACGATCCAATCGATTTTAAAATCAGTCGAATCGATATCGCCGACTGGTTTATCATTTCAATATCATCAACAATACCAACGCGTTAAACGAACAATCTAATTATTGCGATGCTTTGTCATCATAAATCGCCTTTCAGTAAGGGTTCGTCTACATTGTGGTTTACTAACAATACCTGTATGAATTATTCTTCAAAGAAACCGCTTGAACTCGTACTGTTTCTAACCTGTTTGCCTGCTTGTGTACTGTTCCGAATTAGTTCACGTATGCATATGGTTGCGAATTGTGTACTGGTTGAATATGCGCCTTAACATGTGTTTCTATTGCGTGAACAGATCGCGTAGTGATTATACAAAATTGATTATTATGACTATCGCTTGCAAACGATACTCGCTAATAATTATTCGCCGATTGAATATGCACTTTAAGGTATATTTCTAGAGCCATCTGTAAATGGTTCACGAGCAGGACACAAATTATTCTTCCTATAAATCTGTCCGTGTATTGTTTCAAAACCGTTCCCACACATATTTACGAATCGTTCTCCGATTGAATACGCACCTTAAAGTTGCATAAATTGATGGCGAACCGGGCGAAGCGGAAGAGTCATAATCGCGAGGCCCGCAGCGACCAGAAGAGTTATTTGACGGGCAAATCGCTGGCAGAAGACGCAGCCATGGCGCCTCTATCATTTTTTCGTGAAGGAACGCCGCGCCTCGATCGATAAGCATGATCAAGGAACGAGATATCGGTCGCGATCGTTCGATCGATGGACGATTGAACGCAATTGCATGGGATGGGAGTGGCCAACCGAGGCTCTTTCCAAACGGAAAAGGCGCTTCCTGTGCCCTGTCAGCTGACAGTTGACAATGTGCCCGGTCCACAAACGACTACGAGGACGATCACCCGCACCCACGCATTTTTCGGTGATCAGAAGGCCGTTTCGCGAGATCTTCGGTCTGGGGTAAAGCTAGGTAACACGCCTCAATTGATAGAACGCCTAACTATTGTCTATGATGTATGGGATGCAGGAGTAAAAATATGACACGTTAATTTGAACGACATATTTTATTTATTTATTTATGTTTATGAAAGTAACCCATTAGTGAATAACCCATAAAGTTTACACGGCTATTTTTCATATAACATCTTAGTTAGATTTATAAAAGTTACCAAAAAAGGATAAAGTAGAATTAGGTTCCTAAAGGTAACAAAACTATATCATTCTACTTTTATAATTATTATTGTTCATCGTTTGCTTGTTTGAGATGTTAGTTGATTAAACCTGCTAAGCATCAATTTAAACAATAATACTATAATTTAAATATTTGTACCTGTTTTATGCTCCCAATTCCCTAGCTGTGTTATCTGAGTACATTTGCAGTCATCGCAATCTTTCGACTAGGTAACAGGAGTGTTACTCCAAACCAGCAATCGTGTTATAAGGGTACTGTGTTATACAAGAATTACCACAAATCCTTAATCACGCTACAGGTTTATTGAAAAATACCTGTAAGTGTATCTTTATATTCGTAAGAAAGTAAACGTATCGTTTGCAAGAGCGAATCCATATTTAGGCCCACTATATTATTGGTCTAATACATAATGATTGAATCAAGGCATGTTGTCCAGTTTTATTCTAGTTACAGCGCTGTAAATTAAAGATTAATTTAATTCAACAAATCAGTCATATTCCGTCAACGAATCACTCGTATATTAAGAACGACATTTTTCACTTTGAAGCTTTGAGAGCATACAAAGTTACCCTTTGCTGAAACAAGCATCAAATGCATCTTCTCTACAGGTAACAATTCATTTGATGCTGCGTACCCGTGTTCCACATGACGAGCGAACGAGGTCGCATCGGTTCAATTAGAAACAACACAAAGTACAAAACGATATATGGGTGAGCTTCATTTTGACGCGACCTTTAAAATAGTTATGAATTGCTCGCTTCTAACTATTCAATATCGCGTCGACAGATAATTCTGTCATGGTTTGTATTTTTGCTCTATAGAGGTATAAATGGGATTTTACCCGTAAGTATAATCAAATAAGTAATTAAACGATCGAAAATAATCCATTATACTCAAGCATAGATAAAACACAGTCTCATGAAATTGATCAAACAATTAAGAACTATTTTTTAAATAAATTTAATTTTTTTTTTCAAGGAATGTTCCTTTTGTATATTTTCCATATTTTTTAATCAATCGTACAATTTAACTATGTTATTCGTGTTAATTAAAACGTGTAATGAAGATAATATAGAGATAAGATAATATTTGGTTAATTTTGTGAACCACTATAGGTATTAAAATGGATTAATATTTATGTTTTCATTTTATTTTGTACCTAACTATACAGTAAAGTTTTATTTCGTAAGCACTATTTTTACATCATTCGAGTATTTTATGACCAACTGTAAGTATTACAGTTTCCTACTTTACCTAGCTCTGATTATGCCTCGACTTCAATCATGATCTGTCTATGGCACAGATTCATACGTAGATTTATACAATACATGACAAGATCGCTTAAATTCGATTATAATCGTAGAAATCAACCTGCATATAAGACGGGTCCCATGCACCATGGGGTGCATTCGATCAAACTAAAAGGGCGGCGGAGGGAAAAGAGGAAGGTGACATGAAGAAAAGAAGGGAGTGGTTTTGAAACGCACGCTGAACCCTACAAGCGTAAATCAGACACGATGTCATGATAGAGATGAATTGGTTCTCGATGGTCATGTTATTATTCCATGTTATTAGGAACATTGGTTCGTCACTCTGTCACGCCGGTAATCCTATTCAGTCGGTATAACGATCACAATAACGACATTAATGTCCATCAATGTAATCGGTAAGCAAAATGTTTGACACACGATTAGTTAGGTTAGAGGAGACGTTAGGAATGTGAGATAGGGTAGAAATATGAGACACCAAGATTTTGATTTCTTCATAATACTGACATCTTAATTCAGAGAGATTCATACTTCTAAAGCAGAATTTTTCTATGCAGCATAATTATTTAAGATCGATGACTATAAATCACCATCATTTTTGGTTACGATGTACTTTTATTCTTAAAACGCAGTAAGAATACATCACTCCAATTTTATCTTGAGAGTTAATTGAGGGTAAATGTAATTTTAATTTGCAAAAAACTATATAAAACGTTATGTTAATTGTTATAACAATGGGTTGAAATTATTTATTTACAATAAAAGTCTATGGGAAATAGACATGGGATTGAGGGATGAACATGCCACCTGATGAAATATTTGAATTCAATAATTTTAAAATAGTAAAAGAATATTAAAAATTATTTGTATATTCTCTCACAAATATTTATGTTTTTTTCTTTCATTTTTATTAATTTTTCTTTACAAAGGTAAATAAAGTTAACTCTAATTGATAGATCTCCAACTTGTGACTATACATGCTTCTTTTAATAAAAAGTGATGAAAATTATTTCACATTAGTGATAATCTAAACCAGTACTCGATATCGATAATAGGATTTAGCATGACATTAATAAATGTAATTATTCAGACAAAACACAGATAAGATTCAAGTTATATACATATGATTTATATACAGGTAATAACTTCGGAATTTCAAGTGTAAAAATTTATTCTTATTCCTGATAGATGGCACTGATTGTTTAATCTGAAATCAAGCGATCAGGCCAGATGGGTAATATCGGTACTTGATGGAGAGTGGTGGAATGTTTTTTAACCATTAGACTGATGAAGAGGATAAATCCATACAATTTCTTTCATCACTTCAACCATCGTTTATGAGACGCTAAATCCCATGAAAAGACTGATACTATAGTCCCATGAGGTAAATCTATAGTGTATTCTGTTTCTGTAATGTAGGATCTCTTCTATACTTCGACTATGACAATATAAAGTGATGATATGTCATGGCAGTCACTAATTTACCGACATTAATTAAGTATTGTAGTTGCTTTAATAAAAGTTATTGAACAGCTATTACCAAAATAATTTTTGCGTGTACTTTTTCCAGTAAAATTGTCACCAATTGTTGTGTATCAAACAATTTGAAACGTAACAGCCCTCACCCTGCACAATTTCTATGATTTGCATGAATACATTCCAAAATCAACATGATTGTACTACACAAAAGAATTGAAAATTTCAAAAACTTCGAATCGTATAACAAAAAATACATTAGACATTAAATTTCCGTTATATCTGATTTATCATTATAATTTTAATTAAAACATTTATCACGAGCAAATTTTTTGATTTATGAAATTGTACACAAGTATGACAAATCGATTAATTTATTACTTATGTTTAAAGATATTAAATCTGAAGATTATATAGATAAATCTGATAGGTAAATAAATATCATTATTTTTTTAATAACGCTTTATTTAGAACTCTGTATAATCAAATTTACTTTGATTAATCTTTAACATTTCACCAATGTTAAATGCTTGCTGAACATTACAATTATCCACATAAAATAGATTTTTAATTACGAATAAATTATATTCGTTTTATACATAATTTTCATGATTTATTTTTACATTTTATGTTAATCAATGAACCCGAATTGGTCGCGGAATATTGTCCAACTTATGATCGATCGTTGGTATATTCAATCGATGAAAAACGTCTAAAGTATCTTTCACAAATTGATCCATCATAGATTGGGTATGTCTTGGAGTTGGAGCCAGCCTTAATTTTTCTTCCCCCTTTGCAACAGTCGGATAATTAATTGCTTGAACGTAATGTCCCTTATCTTTTATTAGCGAGTCGGCTATTTGACTACATAGTAATGGATCCCCGATCTGAAAAATTATGATAAAAAACGATGAATATTAAAAATGCACAGGAAATTTAATGCAAGTGAAAAAATTTACTTTTATTGGAATGATGTGAGAAGGTGATGGTTCTAACGGAAGACCCGCAGTAGTTAAAATAGATTTCATATAAGCTACATTCTTTTGGTGATTAGCTCTTAATGCTCTTCCCTCATCCGATGCTAAAATTTTAACTGCTGCCAGGGCACCATATAATACCGTTGGTGGTAACGAAGTCGTGAATATAAAACCTGCCGCGTAACTTCGTATCATATCTATTAATTTTGCAGATCCAACAATGTAACCACCAACATTTCCAAAAGCTTTTCCTAAGGTGCCAGATATGATATCCATTTTATGAAGCACCCAATCCCTTTCTCCAATACCAGCACCAGAATATCCATATAACCCAACAGCATGAACTTCATCAACAAATGTTAAAGCACCATATTTATGTGCAACGTTACATAACTCTTCTAAAGGACATATATCACCAGTCATGGAATGTACTGTTTCAAATGCTACAATTTTTGGCACATGTTTGTCTACTTTAGAAAGAAGTTCCTCTAAATGTTGTACATCATTGTGCCTGAAGATATGTTTTGGTACTCCACTGTTTCTTATACCCTGAATCATAGATGCATGATTCCCAGAATCGGAAAAGATATGACAATCTGGTAAAAGTTTTGCTAAAGTATACAAGGTAGAATCATTAGCAACAAAACAAGAGGTAAATAATAAACCAGCCTCTTTTTGATGCAAAGAAGCAAGTCTTTTTTCTAACATCTCATGCCCCATGGAATTTCCAGATATATTTCTTGTTCCTCCAGCTCCTGCACCAAATTTATCTAGTGCTTCTCGAACAGAACCTGTCACTGATGGATGCCGTGACATTCCTAAATAATCATTAGAACACCAAACAGTAATTGGTTTTTCTCCCCAAGAATATTCCATTGCACTGGGAAAATTCTCTGCCAAACGATTAACTTTCTTAAAAACTCTATAAGAGTGATCTTTCTTCTTTTTCATGATTTGTTCATGGAAAAATTCTTCATATGGAAAATTTGAATTCTCCTTTAATTCTGTAGATGACACGTTAATAATATCTTCCTCAACCATAGGACTGGCTACTTTCACAGCATTTTGTTCTTTAGCAAGAAATGGGCACTGACTATTTATAGCTTCTTCAATTTGTTGAGTTTCAGTAGACTCTGCTTGAGTACTAAAAAATTGAGACATCACTGGACAAAGTTGGCGATAACTCATAATCACAGATGTTCCATAATTGCGGACATAATTTGCAGAGAGACGTGTCAAAAACGGGCAAGGCATGTTTTTTAGATTGCCTAAAACACAATATCAAAATGCATGTCATAAAAAAGTCTAATATTATTTTCAATTAAACAAAATATCCTTAACATATTTAAAGTACGTTACATAATAAGCACATTTTAATTCTATACGTAAAACGGGATTGAGGTCAACTATATAGGAAGCAAAGCAACTGGTCAGGAAAAGAGAAAGTGAAATAGCAATACATGATGACACGACATTTAAGGAATCGAAAATTCCTTACCTGTTACAGCACTGGATAAATGATATGGGTTGACGTAATAAATGCACTGACGAACAAACTGAAAGATGAAAAACAGATTCCGTTAAGTATCAAGGTGAGACAAACTTGATTACTGTGGCCGATAGCCAAATGAACTAAATTCTATCGAAGACCTCGAAAGAGAAACTAACCAACCTATCGCGTTGACAGGTGGGACACAACTGAACGTATCAGCCCCGCGAAGTTCGCTTATTAACAGTCTTAAAAAAGTCGGTCCTCTTCGAGAACTCGAATTAGATTTTTTGTGCGTGAACCCACTTTCGTCAACCTTCGAAAAATTGTCATGCACAATCGAGCGGCGAACCATTGATTACAAAACTAATCTCATACATTCTTACTAGAAAATAGATTTTAGATCGAATATAGATTTAAGATTCGGCAACATCTTTTATTAATTTAGTCAATGTCAATAGTAGATTAGAAAGAAAGATTAAGATACAAATAATAATAGCTAACTTAAGGGATTCTTTAAAACCATATTATATGAATAAAATTGACTTACATGCCGAATATTCCTGTACCTTGTCACTAACAATCTTATTAATCATTTGTATATTAATCACACGAAATTTTCTGCTCATAGAACATTTAATTCAATGGCATCTATTCATTTATTATTAGAACACATGGATCACATTTATCAATAGTACGACTTACATAATGATTTTGCACTAATCCTTAAACTGACAATTTACTTCCTTACTTTATTGCGTTTTTACAAATCACGTTGAACATTGCTTCACAACTTTCATGATAAAATACAATGACCTCTTATTTATAAGAATTATATATGAAAACTGTTAAAAAATAACGATGTTTGCGTAAGCAATCATTCCTGATTTAAGGTCAACGATAATGAATTCTTAAATTCGGTCTCTATTTATTTATTTCAATAAAAATATTTTCGTCTTCGATTATATCTTAATGGATGATCGATTTAATTATTAAGCTATGTTATCGTTAATTCATTTTCCGTAGCGCGATCGTTACTAACTCACGTCAATACTGTACGATTACTTAATTAAGCAATGAGGAAATATGCAAGGGCACATTAGAGCGATCGTAAAAATGAAATATGAAGCTAGTACACGTAACATTCACCGCATTATTTAATTTAGTAAAAGCTTTACGAAGAGAATATATTACATTCATTTAAGTCTCTTTTATTTATCACGTTTTCCTATTCGCCTATACCATGTAATAAATTTTTCACAAAATTACCGGAATATTTTAATCGTTTGTGTTATACGTGATACACTTTTAAGTTCCACTGCAACACTGTTGCAAACACTTACCATAATACCAGAAGACACTTCTTGATATTTAAATTGTTAAATAATTGTCAAGGATAACCGAGATCTCTGATTATTCGTTGCAGTCGATAGCACAGCGTCTTTACGACTGACAAAATTGTGCTTCTCTTATATGTAATATTCAATGAACCGCCATTCTGGTTACATTACAGTTTTCGTTTTTTTTTTCCGCAAACTCATGTCTACGCTAGACACGGACAGACAACCAATCGCTGTCGTCGAAAGGATCCTCATTATAATTCACTACACGTTTAATATGCCTATGCATCAGAATATACTTTATTCTGTCTACGCGTAAGCGGGTTCCCACCTAACAAAATTATTTAATATTATTTAACAGTGATCACATAGAGACTACCAGGCATCGTTGCACTAACAATAAAAGTAAAAAAGAGCAATAACAATAAATAATGCAACTGTAAAAATGTTCTTCTTTTTTTATTTATCCGTTACGTTTTTCGTCTTACTTTGTTATTTTTAAGGTTATTTGTAACCAAAAAACTGCTGACAAATCGTCCGATAATAAATTTCATTTCTCATTATTGTTCAAAATGATAATTTTAACTATTTAAATTTGCCTTTATATCTTTAATTATTGTTTACGAGATAACTATTGTGTAAATAATAAAGATAACTACTGTGTCAATGTTTTGTAACAACAACATATCCATCAGCGTCGTATAAGGAAATGTCCATGTCGTTATGATTTGTTCTTGATCCTGTGATTATTCTGTTGGGAATCCTAGTGAAAGTGATAAGTAGAGTGCAGCAATAAATAAATTTTTATGCAAATTCAAATTTATAGAAATTCAGCTGAACTAATGTAACTTAAGTGAAGATTTGTTTTGTAATACAACGTAATCAACGTTTTTTTTTTCTGTTGTCTACAATGTTTTGACCATCGTATGATAACAAGCATATGGTAAATATAGAAGTTCAGCAATGCAGCACCTGCTCTTCTATGCTGCCTTACAGACTGTCCTTCTCTAAGCAAATTTCGTCCTTTTTTATTTCTGACCGATCATGGTCTAGGAAATACTTTTCTCACTACTAAGCCTAATTTTGTCATCTTTAAATGGCTTGTGCACTGAAAATATTAAATATATTATGCTTTTTACTTTGGGTGTTTGATACATTCTTGCACGTTATCTTGTAGTATATACCTTTTTTACACACTTTAATTTTTCATGAGTATATAAAAATCCGTAGTTTAGCGATCAGTTCTGATATTTATAATTTATTTATATTGATTAAAAAGATGTTGGTTCTTCATTATAAGCAATGCAAATAGAAAACTGTATTGCACGTTTTATTATCTACGCTTTTAACTCTTTAACAAAACACTCGATCACAATAATAAAAAATACTCTATTAATTTGAAGCAATCATTATCAATCAATTTTTAGTGCCTTAATAAATTTCTATTGTAATATGTGAACACTTTCAAGTCGTATGTTGTTTTAGATACCGAATGTTAGATAACAAGTAGCATTTCCTGTTATGTATCTCTACGGTTAGTCACAAAAACATCTATATACTTAGTAAATTTTAAATGTTTAATACATAAATACAACGATTGTTTATGTTTTATGGACATTAACTAATTTATTGATTACAATTGAATAGATTTTCTAAAAATGGTAATTATAATATGAAAATGACAGTTACGATATAAAACAAAAATAATAATTATAACAACAAAGTTTTTGGTAATGAACTATACAATAAATAGATTTCATAGATTTATACTTCTGTTTTATTTATGTTTTTTGGTAAACAAGTATAAAAAATGCCGCTATTATTTTAAAGATTTGTCTGTCTTTAACTAATAGATTAATTCAAAAATCTTTTCCAAGTATTTGAGATTTGACAAGTGTACATAGACTTTTGTGATTAACTGTATTTATATCTATGATATATACTTCATGTATTAAAGATAAGAATTATAGTATCATGCAACTGTTAAACTTATCGTTCCTAAAATGATGATAGAAAAAAGTATTACTATTACATGATTGTGATTCAAGAAATCCCGCTTATTTAAATCACAAACTACGATAATGTCGATTTTAGACGATTTCACACTTGTCTCTGTTTAAAAAGGTCCTCCGATATGGCGGCAAAATATCAGAAACAGGGATTATAATTCACATTAGATACTCAAAGGGCTTTATGATCATACAAAATGAAAAGTAAAGTGATGGAAGAAGTTTTTTTTAAGAATACCGTTAAAAATTTTCTTCCAGTTCCCCCCACTAAGTCAGATGCCTACGAAATACACCTTGTTGCTGACTCCCGTCTGAAATCTCACCTCTTGTATGTGTTACGTGACGTAGCAGCATGTACAGAAGTATATCAGCCACACACCTTAGAAGAAACGACCAATTGGAACACGACAGCGCTGCGCGGCTACCCTGGCTAACTTCTTGCAAAAGCCACGTCTCTATCAGACAGTATCTTTTGGAGAAAGAATACGGCTCGAATTTGTTTTAGAAATAGCACCGTGATCCACGATGCTGTTCAAGTGCTTTAATTTTCTTTTACTGGTCGTCGCTACCGTTTTGGCGGAAGAAAAAGATGTGCTGGAATTAACCGACGAAACTTTCAGCCATGAATTAGAACGGCTCGAGAACACGCTTGTTATGTTTTATGCACCATGGTAAGAAGTTATTTTATGACTATTGTATATTTTCAAAATTACAGCTAAATTTGTCTTTTTATATTATTCTGTTGTTTGTGCTGTAATTACAATGAAAATGATTAAGAGAAATTGTTCTTTCTGCAAGTTCCGGGTTCGACAAGTCCAAGTACCGGCTTGTGACACGTTAATAGTCGAGAACGTGTCTCAGCCGAAGTATCCATTCTTATTTCTATATAAAAAAATCAACAATACTTTTGTCTGTTATTCTTATATAACTTCCAGGAAAATAAATATGATTTAATTTAGTGTATAGGTTATCTGTTTTTTGCTATTTATATTTACATAAAATTATCATCATTTAGGTGCGGTCATTGTAAACGATTGAAACCTGAATATGCAAAAGCTGCTGAAATGCTCTTGGGTAATGATCCCCCAATTACACTTGCCAAAGTAGACTGTACAGAAAGTGGAAAGGACAGTTGTAATAAATACTCGGTCAGTGGCTATCCAACACTTAAAATCTTTTCTAAAGGTGACTTTGTTAACGATTACAATGGTCCTAGAGAAGCTGCTGGTATTGCAAAATATATGAAGGTACTTGGAATCTTAATAATTCAAAAGTTATTTAAATTCAGTATGCTTTTATTTAACTTCAGTATACTTTAGGCACAAGTTGGACCAGCATCCAAGGAATTAAGTGGAGAAAGCTGTTTGAAATCATTCTTGGATTCTAATGAAGTAGCTGTTGTAGGTTTCTTTGAAAAAGAAGATTCACCTCTGGCAACATCCTTCCATGCTGTTTCTAAGAAACTTAAAGAGAAAGTCAAATTTGGTCATACAACATCCAAATCTCTTATGGAAAAGGAAGGATATAAGTAATTCATTTAAACTTGCATACATTTATTCTGTGGCAATATTAAACATCAATTAAAATACATTTTATTTGTTTTTCAGAAACACTATTGTTTTATACAGACCAAAAGTACTGCAAAACAAATTTGAGCCAAGTACTACAAAGTATGACGAATCTATGGGTGATATTCAAGAATTCATTTCTAAAAATTAGTAAGTTTCAAACATCATTATTTTTCAGAGATACTTAGGTCATAAATGTTTGTTTTATAAAAATTTTTATTTTTAGTTTCGGCATCGCGGGGGTACGTACACGTGACAATGCTGGAGAGTTCAAAAATCCACTAGTTGTTGCATACTATGCAGTGGATTATGTCAAGAATCCTAAGGGTACAAACTACTGGCGCAACAGAATCATCAAAGTTGCTAAAGACTTCCCAAGGTTGAACTTTGCCATCTCTTCAAAAGACGATTTTCAACATGAATTGAACGATTTTGGAATTGACTTCGTTAAGGGTGATAAACCTGTTGTCTTAGCAAGAAACGCCAACAATCAGAAGTTCATCATGCAAGAAGAATTTTCGGTGGATGTATTCGAAACATTCCTAAAAGATTTGGAAGCTGGTGCTTTGGAACCATATTTGAAGTCTGAACCAATTCCTGAAGATAACAGTGGAAATGTTAAAGTTGCGGTAGCCCGAAATTTCGATGAACTTGTTACTAACAATGACAAAGATGCACTAATTGAATTTTATGCTCCCTGGTGCGGTCACTGCAAAAAATTGGCATCTGTTTATGATGAATTGGGAGAGAAACTTGCAAATGAAGATGTTGAAATCGTGAAATTCGATGCCACTGCTAATGATGTTCCTGCGCCGTATGAAGTTCGAGGGTTCCCGACGCTTTACTGGTCACCTAAAGAATCCAAGAATAATCCAGTTAAATATGAAGGTGGCAGAGAACTTGATGATTTCATCAAATACATTGCCAAGCATGCAACCAATGAACTTAAAGGATTTGATCGCAAGGGCAAGGCTGTGAAATCGAAGAGCGATGAACTGTAAATTTTTTCATCATATAAAATTGTTTAATACATTTTTTATATATCTCAGCAGCAGAATCTGGAGTGTAATTTTTCTTGTGCGATTTACCAGTGTGACGAAGGTGCATATGATTAAAAAATATACAAGCAAAAAGTTTTTCTAATACCAGAGACAGATTTGAATGAAAAAAATTAAAGACCTCCAGTAATGCATACTGCATTTATTTTACAGAGTATTTGAAATGCAAAGTGAAGTATAATTAGGATAGGATTGTCTATATGTACTATGTAACTTTATAATACTGTATATCATACAATATCATACAAAACTGATTTAAAATTATCATGCTGTTTTCCAGATTTAAAAAATTATATTTGAAATTCAATTTTCCATTCCATTTTTCATATTTTACTATATATTAAGTTGAAATTAATACATTATCTTTTTGTTTATACCAAAAGTGAAATGAATTGTTTTATAACAAATTTTGTAAACTGAAGCTAACTAAATGTTTCTAGTTTAAAAATCTTCCTAATGTGATTTTTAGAAAATACTTTTTAAAACAAATAACTTTTGTTCAATAAAACTTACAAATGAAAATTCCTTGTATAATTGATTTATATCAATCATTTATGTACCTTTACAGATTCCTTTCAGAAACTGTTCTAAGAGTAACAATTTATAAGCATTGATAAGTAATTTTTATTTTTATTTACAATTTATTATAGTAACCATGGAGTAAATGTCTTATATATATGAAGGATAATTAATTATAGAATGATCTATTAAAATTAAAAAAAAATAACGCCTGACTTCATGTTTCTAATTGTAAAAAATTTTTTTTCACTTCAGTTACACTGAAAAAGTATTACATACGAACGATTAAGTTCTTGCCTTTGGAAGTATCTTCTTAAATTCAGTAGTTATATGACGAATTAAGTCATCGGACTATTCATATAGGACTGCGGTGAAAATTGTATTTCCTATTTCTTTCTTCATATTTTCCTCATGCGTATAAGTATATTCCTTTAATATTAAAAATTAAAGCGATGCGCTTACCACATGTTTATACATTTATTACGACGTTACCACATTATCGTAAAAAAATAATAAAAAGCAGTTCATACTTTATTGCTGTTCATATTATGAAAGACAAAGAAATGCTAAAAAAAATCATGAAACATTTATAAAGGCATAACATCTCATCTATTCCAAGAACGGTTATAGTTAATGTACAATTTTTAATCCTATATGGACCAAACATGTACATGTGAAACCAAATATTTTCTTTATCGCTTACTTCTTTCACATAGACAATAATAAATTTAATAGATGTTATGACATACGAATTATTACATTTTGATCCTTGTCATACAGAACTTTAAGTCTTTTAATCTTACCTCGTAATTTTGTGCACTTAACAACATATACCATCTTTTATAAGAAAACGCGATTATATTGTTTATCTTTCTTCCTCAAGTTTTTTATTATTTTCATAAAATGTACTACTGAAAACTCAATCTCAATAACTTTTGTATATCACTACTTGAAAGCTATTTTCTATTCTGGCAAGTATCAAGATGATAAATAATTTTTAAGAAAACGATATATGAATCTGTCATGATCCACAGCATACCTTTATAAAAACTGCAGTAATGTTTGTACAAATTTTTAGTAATTTATTTCATCTGAAAACACGGTCGCACTTATTGCAGCATTGAAGAAAGTCCATAAAGGATTAACTGATACAGTCATAATTAACAGTACATCCTTCGAAAATTATTATAAAAGAACACTTGCAAACTTTGCAACGGATTTTTATTTGTAAAAAAGATAGATGCCTTTAAATTTTGAAATATTTATAATAATTTCTTAATATGCAGCATATCTTATTCAAATATTATAAAAGATTTGGCTATTCATTGATTACTCAATTAACTTTGTGCTTTAAACATTTAATCAACGACGTTCGTTCTTTAAAAGTAAAGAATTGACATATCCATTTATTTTCGATATTAAAATTTCAGACCGTTGCAAAATTTGACAGCAACCTTACGGAGTTCTGGTTAAAAGCGTAATTCAACAGTAGTACTGCTAATTGTTAAAAAAAGTTTGTTGAACACAATTCCACAGTCATTCATTAAATCAATGGCCAAGACTGCATTGCAGTCGTTAATAGTTCTTGCAAAAAACAACTACCTTATGAACCTTATAGATTAGTTTTAATAGAAGACGCGTAACATTAAAAGTTTAGAATAGTATGTATACAAATGAAAAAAAGAAATAAAAGGAAGGAAAAATACAGGATGACTTAACAGGCTCGATAATCATTTTACAAAGGTAACTTGAAATTTATAAATTAATCTGTGTTTTTTAAAGAACACATGCTACTTTCGATTGAAGTATTGGAAAGCATCGCGTTACATTACGCACAACATTACTATAAAAATCATGCTCTGTGAAATTTGTTCGCTCTAAATTAATAATTATCAAGCATTTTTTAATTACACTGATCACATCGGATAATTTGAAAAAACATCATATAATAAAACGCAAACCAGGACATCGTTTGTGTGCTTTGTTTGGATACAAGGGACGTGTTGTCGAAATACATAAATATAATATAGCCGCTGTTACAATCCATAATGGTTAGTGTCATCGTATTACAATAATATAATAATAAAAATTAATAATAATTAATAATAATTATAATAATAATACATTTAGCCTAGTTGGTATCTTAAGATCAAAATGATCCGCTGGTCTACTTACTCATTTTTATAATATAATATAACGTTTGTTACTTTTTTTTTGTTTAAGAAATATAGAGATAATGCGATGGTTCAATAAAATAGCGACGCAACATTTGGAATTCTTAACGTTTTGTTTTAAATTCTTAAATTGCTTTCTATGACTTTGCATTGCATATTACGTTTCTACTCTCCCCCTTTCCTCTCTTTATACTTTGTTACGAATTCCCCCAACTCTTTTCGTCCGTTCTTTTCATTTTTTTTTCATTATCAAAAATAAACAGCCACTACGATTAAAAAAAAGAGATGTAGAATGCATATAATAGTAATGACATACTAATAATAATAGTAGTAATTGCTACAATGATATAGATAATTATGTACCGTAAATGTAAATAGATGGTATGACAATTATTGTTTAATTGTTTAAACTCGAAGCACAATTCATTATCGTTAAAAAATACAATCAAGTGAGTCATTAGAATATACATGATGGTTTCTCATATATAGCACATATACTTTGTAATGAATTTAGTCAACAGTTTAAGTCTCCGGTTTCATGGATGATAGTTTTTTTATATTGCAGGCGCATTTTGTGGTTGTTTTTCTGTTTTTTATAGATTTGTTTTATTGTGTAAAATAATTAAAGATAAATTGTTATTATATTATAGTTTCCGCTGGGGGTCTCCGGCATAACAACTAGCTTCATTGCAGCTAGCAATTCCATTAGTGTTATCTCGTTATTGGTGATAGTTCAAGAATTATAGGATCCAACACCTTCCCTTCTTCTTCTTTTTTACCTACGAACTCACATAATTTTTATAATAACGTCTGCTCAGTTTACATTCAATTTTAAGGAAACCTGTAATGAACAATACTTACTTGTAGCGCTGCCCGAGTGGCTGTTTCAAATACTTCTCTAATACCCTCCTTACTTTTAGCAGAACATTCAAGATAAGCAAAAGCATTAATTTTTTCGGCCATAGCTCTACCTTCTTCTGGCTTAACTGGTTCTTGTTTCATCTTGCTAAGCTCCTTGATAGTATTAGGATCATTGCGCAAGTCTTTTTTGTTTCCAACAAGGATAATGGGCACATTTGGGCAGAAGTGCTTCACCTCTGGTGTCCACTTCTCGGGAATGTTCTCCAGGGAATCGGGACTATCGATAGAGAAGCACATTAGGATTACGTCTGTATCGGGATACGACAGTGGACGCAACCTATCATAATCTTCCTGTCCAGCTGTGTCCCAAAGGGCCAATTCCACCTGTTGTAGTACATTTGTTTAATATATCTTTAATATATTAAATATATAAAATAATTTTTTAACGTTGTTACCTGCTTCCCATCGACCTCAATGTCCGCAACATAATTTTCAAACACTGTAGGTACATATACTTCAGGAAACTGGTCTTTGCTGAAGACTATGAGTAAGCATGTTTTACCACAAGCACCATCACCCACGATAACCAATTTCTTCCTAATGGCTGCCATGAATCCTAAAATGTAAATCATTAAATACTTATGTATTATTACTGCAATACATTCTACACCATTAAAATTGTAACTTTATGCATGTAACTCTGATCTTCAAAATATCTATCAATGCAAAAGCAAGAAATACACATTCGTTTCAAATTAGTAACATTTTTATTTACATAATTTTTAAGTTTTTAAATGCCTTAATTGTCATTATTACAAGTGAGCACACATCTGTTTTAATATTTTTTTTTTAATAACTTACCTATGTGTAAATAACACTACAACTGTATACCACATGGTTACTCTTATTAAAATGAGTTTATTCAATTTTAACAATTGCTATCTTTTTTTGTCAACAATGGCTAGTATATACACAGCAAATACATGTAGTTTTAACATATATCACAGTAAAATAACAAAGATGCCCAGTTTCTAGTGCTTTTATCCTATGTACACATACATATATATATGAAAATATGTATGTACATGTATATGTATATAAAAAATGTATAAATTACAAACACTAATGTGGAAATCTATCAACAAAATGTAATTGTATTTCCATACAACGTAGTTGCAAAAAGTACCTTTAATACTATTCAGGTACTAGTGAAATGAATCTAAATCAACTAAAATGACACCTGGAAAACACCACCTAAAATTAGTTTAACTAAGGGCATGCAGAGAGTGAACACATAATACACATAAGATAAACACAACTTAATAAGAAACATAAAGAACTTTAAAAAAAGTAATCAATATCAATGTTAACAGAAGTGGCTTCTCCTGCACCCTGATAAGGCATAAATAAGTAAAAAGCAATTTTAAATAGGTAGATCCAAGTGCAAATGTAGAGATATAAAAGAAACAATGAAAGAGATTGAGAAAAAGCATTCTTCAGGATAGAGTTAGGAAGAAGTTAGGGTAATCTTTCGAAACTGTTCAATTAGATTCACTTTCTGACAATGCTATAAACAATGATTCAAATTCAAACCTCGTAGGGTATAAAACTTGTTACCTGAAAGTATTATATCCATTTCTTTTTAAACAGAGTACTAAATTGGTACTAGCATTACAAATATAATAGCATACACTCCCTACAGCCCTCTGTTTACATTTACATAGCTAAAAATTGCCTCTAGTTTCATTACTGTCAGCTACTTATATAGTGGGTATGATAGGTAAAATCTTTTTGTTTCTATGTTTCATGTCTACTTTAACACTATTTAGAAAGCCCTACGAGGGCTGAAAATTTAATGGATATTGATTGGATCGTACCTGATCCAGGGTACCCCGTATCGTCTGGACCGAGGCATCGGCCCATATTGCATCCCATGTTTTTAGTCTTTCTTTCAGCGTCTCTGCTTTAAGTGGACATTTTATATGTTAGAATGGATAAGAGGCTGTGAGATAATTGCATGTACCACACAGATATCATATAAATAATATATATATATATAAATATATATGCATATATCTTGTTTCTATCATAATTATATATTTAAATATCTGTAAAAGCATCAAATGTAATCTATAATCACAGAATGATGTCTATAATTTTGATTCATAACTCTTTCCTTCCGATACATATGAAAATATACATACTACAAGGCTTTGCAAGAATGCCAAAGACTAAATATAATATGGATTTAATGTTATCATAGTGTTATCATAGTGTTATCATAATGTTATCATAATGACCTCATATACACATTTAGATCAAAGATTATAGAATTCTGAAGTGCATAAGGTAGAGCCTTAGTAATTGTGTGTAAAAAAAAATAAACATGTATTGTGAAAATTACTTAATCGTTTAATTCATATTCAAAGATCCTTGCATACTATTACATATATTATATAAAAGACAATACCTTATGCTTTACAACAAAGTAATGATTTTTCCAAAGAACATGCATAAACACATAAGACTGATACTTCTTTGTATTAGACATGCACTATTGAAATATATGTGTACACATGAAAAATAATTTTTGATAAGCATAAATTAAATGTATTAGGCAACACACTCACATTGTACACAAATAAGATGCTTTATAAAATTTTAAATTAAATAAATTATGATTATTCAACATTTATTCAAAATATATATTTATAAAAATATATTGTTAAAACTTATTAAAACAGTTCTATTTCTTGAAAGCTTCTATTATAACACAAATATACTTTGTAGTTCATTTGTTTTTAAGTATTACACTTATTGTTGCTTTGTTTTACATAGATCACACTTGTTAATTTATAAAGAAAATGTCTGGCTCAGAAATTGTTATGTGGTCCAAAAAGCCCAACTATTTCTTATATATTTTTTATTATTCTTCTTCTTGAACTGTTATAATTCTGTTACACAGAATTTGAAAGCATGTAATAAGAATTTGCATAGAAGCAAGAACTTTTAGCGTCAAATATTGTCTAGTATGCAAAAGCAATGAAAATGAGTAGAAGACTGTGTGTGAATGAAGTAAGAAGGGTTATGTGTTAATATTAAGGCAATACAGTTTGTATAATCTTTTGAACTTCACATTTTGTATCATTGTTGGTAAGAGTATTAATCATACATTGGTATAGTGCTTTACCTTAATATCCATCAAAGGTAAAACTACTCAAGCTGTATTGGATTGAAAGCAAATATCACTTTTTTTTTTTAGATTTTCACTTATACATGTATAGAACATTTGAAATGGTACAATCTATAGACGTATTCTATGTACATATATCTATATAGAGGTCAATCGTTAACCGAAAATTGACGTATGTTTGTTTGGTATTTTTATTAGCGAACGGAAATTCCGATGAAATCATCCCGAAGATAAAAACCGAAAGCGCAAGTGAGAGATACGCGAATACTTTGTCGAAGGAATAGAAACGCGTATTTCTACCAAATTAGAGACTGTACCGACCTTTTGTTTATCATAGATCCTAGACGTTGATTGACAGGGTTAAACGATGACAAAGGAATGTCAATATGAGTCCGTGACACAGATTTTTACTGAAGGTTTCCAGAAAGGAGCTCGGAGCTTTTTGCCGAATTTTACACAGCCGGAAGTGCATTGCCGCGTAACGGGGCAAAGGGGCGGGGGATAGCTTGAGAGGGGAGGATGAGGGCGCTGGGGGTGCGACAGGATAGCGACGCAGGGGTCTAGAGCCTGGGGGACGATTTACATAGTGAACTAAAGGCCAGGTCATACTTGAACTGGTATAAGTGATCCCAAATCAGTGATTGAATTCAGTCACGGCAGACAGCGTGTTGCTTCTCGTATGTTGAATTAAACGGTCGTCATGCGAAGATGCTGTGGATTTGTAACGCATGGCACTCCTTCGGCCCTCTCTCTATCACGGGAGGAGGAGAGGTTTTTTCCCTCCTTGACACATAGAGTTCCCGGTTGCGCCGTTAACAAACCAATATGCGGCACGCTTAAATCACCCGGACACACAGCACAGCACTCTCGCACCACACCAACCAGTATTATTTAAGAAATAATTGCGTATTTACCTGAAATGTTAAGCGACAGAAAGTCAAGAAGATGGCTGCCCTCGATGGCCACACCTCAATCTGTTGAGTGTGCGGCAAGCGAGTAGTGAGTGGGGGCATTATACTCAGGATCGTATCGACGCTTCGGAAACTCCCCTACTTTACACGTTTACGGAACGCCCTCAAATTTTCAATACATTATCTGCTTATTTCATAACTGTGCTTACATCGAACGTTATTGAATAATGTGTATTTTATATTATTCATTTTTCATATCAGAAAAATTATAAACGTTTGAAGCCAAGCACTAATTTAATAATGTAACTGCAGCTAATTACATATATTTGTAGTTTATCAAAAAAAACCCTTTATTTATCTAGAATTAATTGAGAAACTATAATATGTACGCTTACATAGTAATTCATATACGCATTTCTATCTACACAAATAGTATTATTTTATAAGAAATACATCAATATAGATTACATGCCTCAACAAATAAATTATTTCTACCATAAATTTAAACAAATGTATGTTTCATTATAACAATCTTTAATAAGAAAAAGAAGTCTGATCTATACATAATTGAATACGTTCCTGTGCAGTACTCGGAAACCGGCGAATCATGCGCCACCGCGCACGTCACGACCTGTGGAGGGACTTGGCGCACGCATCATGTTTCTCAGATGTATTTGTGGGTGAATGACGGAAAGGGTTGGAAAATATGTAAATAATGCTGCATCGCAGCTTCGTCACCCAGCGCCCCTGGTATGTAACACGTGAAAATGATGACACTGACTTTATAACGAGAAAACGAGCAAGGAGCTGACATAAGCTGACATATTTTGTATTTGCGGTTTGAAATATTTTTTAGCTCACATTGCAATTATCGTATTTTCTAAAACATAAACATTGCCTTCCATTTTGAAAAACATAAACACAACAGAATTGCGTATACAGTTCATGTAATAGATATAGTATTGTGTACATTTGTATATTGGTACAACATACGACATAAAGGTTTCGCACGAACAATGCAAACGCGCCTAAAAAATTGAATCTAGGTAATAGAAGAAACGGAAGGAAATATAACGGTTTAGTTTAAGGTTCAATGATGTTATTTCGTTATGAGCGCATATATTTTAGATAGTTCAGCATTTTGATATACATTTTATGCAAGTGATAGATGTATATTATATTACAAAAAACTTATCAGTGAGGATAAATTAATTAATAGCGATGTTCATTTCTAGAAACGATTGGAATATGAATTTGCAATTACATCCATAAATTTAAACTTTCATATATACATGCACTGAAAAAATATTAGAATATGAATTATAAAAATGTCTGCTCATATGTGCGTTTCAATGTGCCATAAAAAATGACGTCACTGTGTGACGAAAGTAAAATTAAAATGCCAAAAAAAAATCAAAATTCTTATTTATAAATTTCTTAATTTCATTTTATATAAATAAAGTATACGTTACTTGAATTAAAATTACACCGCTGACTTTATATAGTAATTATTCTATTACTAATATATATAATTTCATTTGTAAATTAATTACAAAAATGATAGAAATAAAAAGTATAAACACCTTAAATTTGTTTTTAAATACGTTTAAATATTATTTGATATGTATTTAGAATACTTTTCTCTAATTGTGCACAAACATGCGAGTTTTTAACATTTCTTTTTTATTATTTTTTGCTTTTACATTTTTATAACCAATTTAAAAACAAAATATTTGTCATCATGGAAACAATTAACGTATATTTAAGAAAAGACAAATTTCTTTTTTCCATACAGTAATTTATCATATCTAAAATAAGTAGGAAAATGTTTTGTATATACAAATCAGTTGGGATTAAAATAGATTCAAAGCTGTACTGTATAACATAAAAAGCAACGAGCAACTGATACATGTTCAAATGTCTATTCCATTCACAAAATATTTACTATATTTTGACATTTATTTTCTGATCTTCACATATCAAACATCTTCAGCTTACACCCATAAAACAATTATTTTTCATTTAGTAATTATGTTATAGGAAAGTTTCTATATTATATGCATATGAATATCATTTTAAGACAGTGTTAATGTAAGTTAAATGAGTTACAAGTTTTTTATTTATTTGAATATTAAAAAATGATAAACACTGTCTCATAACTATTGTTTCAATTAAATTTAGTTACTTCCATTTTGTGTAAAATTTTTATAATATATCATAATCACAGTTCTTTTAATTTTGTTGTGGCGGATCTGGATCATTTGAATCATTTCCTCCCATTTGCCGTCTTAAAGATTCAATCAATTCAGGATTAGCATTTTGTAATTGCCGTGCAAAATGTTGGCCACTGTAAAATTTTTAAACATAATATACTTTTATTTGATAATATATTGAAAATTCTGGATTATACTTACGCTTCTATAAGAGCATCCAGATGACCTCCTTGTTCTACCTGTCCAATCATAAAATTGCTCACCACATTTTGGAGAGCTGGATTAGATAACATTTGACGTGCCATATTCATAAGAGCAGGATTAGTTAAAAGTGAATTGAGATCCACACCTGGTAATGTACCTCCACCTAACCCCACATTGCTCATGTTTGGTTGAGCTAATTTTTCTTCTGTTACTTGTAAATTAGTTTTATAACTTTCATTATCAGGTTCTATTTCCAGAGCTTTTTGATAACTTTCTTTAGCTTCTTTATGTTTTTGTAAGCCAGCATATGCTACCCCTAATCTTCCATATGCTTTACTATATGAAGGATCAATGGATAATGCAGTATGACAATCCTTAATTGCTTGCTGATGATTACCAATTCTGCTATATGCTGCAGCACGGTTACAATAATATACTGCATTTCGGCCATCTAACTGAATTGCCCTAAATAAATGATGTTACATTATTACATGTAATATTTATAAAAATATACCTTTCTTATGTTCAAATAAAATGTACATACTTTGTATAATTAGCAATAGCTTCATGATGTTTTTCAGCTTTCATAAGTATATTTCCTTCATTTTTCAATTTCTCAGCTTGAGCTTTTGCTTCTGGACTAGCTTCTGGTGCTAACTGAGGTTTTGCATTTTCTACAGAAGACTTATATACTTCATATAAATTAAAATTTGCTGGAGTATCAGATTCTTGAACATTATAAGCACTTTCTAAACACTGTATTGCTACTTCAAGACTCTCTCTAGAGTCTGCTGTAATATCACTTTCTTCTAGCTGTTGAGTTAGAAATTTAACAATTGATGCTACCAGCCCCTTGACAGCCATCACTGCCTTAAAGGAACCGTTTTGTCTAAAATAATAACGTTAATTATAAATTAATTACGTGTTACACTATGATAATACTGCAAACATATAATTTTTAATATTATTCAGTAATGGAAAATTTCTAATACGTGTCATAACCTTAAAACAGATTGTCGATTGCTTATAATTTTTCAGAAAGCATAAAATGCTGCGATTAGACATAAAGACGTAATAATTATTTTTAGAAAATCAGTTGTAACAGCGTTGTCAATATTATATTAATAATTGTTAAATGTTTTATTCTGCTAATTCATCACAGATTAACATAACCACAAAAATATTCCGGATAAAAGAAGTCGTAATTAAACTTTATGGATTATGTTTCAATCACTTTAAATTGATGAAGATGCTTTGTCTACTGTAATTATATTAAATCAGTCAAATTACGTACGATTATATATCGACTATTAATTGTTTGTACTTAATTAAGGACGAAGTGAAGTCGTCTAACTACAGTGAAGCGATACACTGACAGTTTCATTTTAACTCAATAAATTCGGAATACTTTTAGTCTTTTTATGAGTAAAAAAATACTTTCTATGATTGAATATACCTTAAAACTTTAACCCCACTGTTACACACCAACAACGGAGAAACTTCAATGTATTTCAATGGCTTCCACTTCGTGAAAAACTAAACCTTAACGTTTCGTGTTATATGTCAATTATAAAGTTCGAGAAGCGCTATTGTGCTTAGGTTTGAAATATTCCCGATTACACCATTTAATTACTTGCACTACCATGTGATGATTTTTATGCCATCTGGTTATCGGTTAAATATTCTTTACGGAAACGAGTGAATCAAATTCTAGTTCTTCCGTTAGAATCGCGCTGGCGCAATTCGGTTCATACTAAATCTACTTTCTAGATAGAATCGTCTGAATTGATGTTTCATTAAATGAAATACGATCATCCAGATGTCTACAACAAAATGTATTAACAATTTGCTAGACAATTACAGATTTATTTTACATTCGTAATACAATATAGACGTACACTAATTTATAACAGATAAATGTAGAATATTAACAGCGGTAGATAAATTTATAGGTACTAAGATTATTTTAAAATTTTAATTGGGCCCTTGTTTTACGATTCGTAGTATCGTACTATTCGTACTTGTGCCCGTAAAAATATAGGAGTTCCCTAAGTAATAGAATGGTACCATCGCTTGTAAATCATCTATGCGATGATGTATTTTAAGTTGGAATTTCTGAAAATAATAATTGATTAGAATAAATATTGATTAAATTGATGGAATAAATCAATTAATTATCGCATTAAAATAAACTTACTTGAATAAACATATATTCGTAAATGTAAAACCGATCATTTTCAGTTGTAACGATGATGAAAGAATCGCTCTTACCAAACTCTAATATTTTAAACAAAAAAAATGTTATATGTAATTACTACTTTCTTGTAATGTTCGTACAATGTTACACTTACCATCCGCGTAGAAACATTCCAGGCCGTTAATTCGTGAATCATGAAAAAGGTTTTGATAATCATAAAAATTATCAGTTTTTGAATCGTAATGGAATATATTTATTGCATTAGTATCGAAATCGTCTAACAGAACGAAGTGATTATTTTCTTGAAACAGACTCCTCACGTTGCGCGTTTTACCACCGAATCTTCTCATCAATGTAAACTGTAGAACAGCATATTTTTTGTATCATAATCCAGTAATATACCTTTTGAAACAATAATATTACCTTCAAGGTAATGGGATCCAATCTGTACAGAAAAGATTGTTGAGATTCTCCAAAGCAGCCTATTAGGAGGTATAGATCGTGATCGTTCGTTTTAAAGATCTCAATAGCAGAAGCACCATCGGTCGGTAATTTTTGGTGTAACGATAGAACATCGTTTTCAAGGTCAATCTTATAAATTACGGAATTCGTGCTGTGTGTTGCGAATAGTGTGTCGTAATACACTGCCAGTACAACAAAAGCTGTATCTAAACAAAAACACGTACATATACAGGGTGAGTCATGAGAAACAGAACATTTAGGTATCTCCGTTATTTATCATTCTGTGAAAAAACTTTTCACAGCAAAATTACACTATTAGGGAATTTGTGTATAATGATATGTGGACGAGAGTTATCGACGACGTTCCTTTGTCAGGAGACGGCTTCCTCGCTGAATTCGTAGAACAGATTTCAGGACCATGAGCGGGTGATACGAATGTTTATACGTCAGGTTTGGGTATCAAGATAAGGAGTTGAATTGAGGAGGCTACCCGTAACCGTGAACGAAGAGATGGCTGTGATGCCAGACTGAGAACGGGAGTTCTCGAGAACACCCCCTTTCACTACGCACACTACTGCACGAGTCGCGCGTGAGTTCAGCGTTTCGGACGATTTCGGGAAATCGAGAGAGAAAACAAATGAAAGTCTTTCTCTCTCCCTCTTAAAGCGCTGAAATCCAATTAGTGTGGAAAGCAAATCAACAGCACGGGCCGCGCGAGATCTCGACTGCCTAAAATACTTATTTTTCGGCATATAAGGATGCTCTTGCAATGAAAAAATAGTCGATTCATGATAACTTTTTCAAAATTATAATCGGTTCGTAATAACTTTTCTAAATACACTACATTTGTGATAACTTTTTTAAATATAATACAATTGTAATAATAATTAAATATAGAACATATGTCGAAAGATGAGAATAGGCAGTCAAGATTCCGACGCGGCTCGTGCTGCATACTTGTTTTCCACATAGGCTGGATTTCAGTAAATCAAGAGTGGGAAAGAAAGACTTTCATTTGTTTTTTCTCTCGATTTCCCGAAGTCGTCCGAAACGCTGAGCTCACGTATGCGAGGCTCGTGCATTAGTGTACGTAGTGGAAGGGGGTGTTCTCGAGAACTCCCGTCCTCAGTCTGGCATCACAGAGCGATGAGGACATTCACATAGAGAATCTTGAAGAGTGCACTTGTTAGTAATCTGCAGCTAATAATATTCCTTTGCACTCGAGCAGTGATTCATAGTCGTCTAATAATACTAATTCTAAAGATTTTCAAGTGCCAAATTATTTATCAAGATGCGTTCATATCGAACGTCATTTAGTTTAGTTAAGTAATGTATGTACTAAAATTTACTCGTGAAAGCTACTTAACCCCTTCGATTTGAATGTTTGCAAAACTATCATTTGGTGACTGAGAATCGCCTTTCGAGCGCAAAGGGACATAAATTAATATGTCGCATTGTCATAAAAAAATTGTTCCACGCAGGACACATCATGATCTGTACACACAATAAAGTTTCATTGAAATCAGAGTTTCAGAAGTAGATGAATTTCCTTATAATACAGTGTACGAATACTTTTTGGAGCCACTGTAGATAAGTAATCCCAGCAAAAATTTGCTTTCTCAGCAAAATTCAACGTACCGTTATGCGTCATGAAAACATCCGCGTCTTTTATGAATCCACGAATCTCTAGAGACGTTTTCTTCACGTTGGCCAACGTATCACCGGATTCGATCGTTGTAGGTCTCATCCACGAGATCGTGATGAACTCGTTCTCGGTATTGTTCGAGGTGCATTCCCGACTGTACGATATTGTGTTCGTCATCACGTTCACACCGAATGTATCATGATACTCGTGATAATTTCGAACCGTTTTGGTGCCATTCGTTCTTCGAACGCGACAATCTTCTTCGGTCAGCTCGGCCATGTACTCGGTGGGACAAAAACAGTTGTCGGGGAGTCCGCAACGTGGACCAGGCTCTTCGCCAAACAAGTTCAACTTCGTGATCTGTTTGTAATAAACAACATCGACCTTTTTAATGTTGGGCGCCTGAATCTTTAGTCTCTCTTCCTCCTCCAGATACGCGAAAACGTTCTTTAGATTCTTCAAGATTGAAGAAGATTGCGCGATGCTCTTGTTTATCTTGGTCTCGTTCCGTTTGAACGTCTCGAGAGTTTCGCTCGTCTCCTGTTGCAAGTCGTCCAGAAGAGTATGCAAATTTACTCCGTTCACCGTGTTGGATACGGTTACGTTTCCTGGGACCTTGACTTGGGATTCGAAAACCTGAGAAATTGATGATTCTTCTTTTGATTACAGCGACTTACGAAAGTTAGACAAATATCTTTTTTTTTTCTCTTAACCCGTTGACATGCAAATAAAACGGAATTTAATGCGTCCGAAAAATACCATTTAACCCTTTACCGCATATGGGCCCATATATGGTATTGCAGTTTTGATTCAATTTTATTTCCAAATTAAGTATCATAAAATCATAGACAATTTTTTCGCGTTTTATTATTGCTAAATATATATTTGATGGATTAAAATAGTTTGAATTATTTCATAATACTTAATTTGGAAATAAAATTGAATCAAAACTGCAACACCATATATGGGCCCATATACGGTAAAGGGTTAATTTGGCTCAACTGAATAGTTATGTGCAAGCTTAAAAACAGAATATTTTATTTTGAAATTTGTATTGCTATGTAACTTTTAATTAGGTTGATACATTGAGTAACATTATGAAATAATAAATTACTAGTTCTGTAAAGTATGAAACATAACACTACAATGGCACATGAAATGGATGACGTTTTTCAATATAATAAACTGGACTGCGGATTTTTATGCATCCATGAGAAATTCAAATTTGCAAAGTGATACGTAATGTGCATAATAATCCAAAAATGTACAATACATCTCAGCTGAAGTACATCTTACAATATTTAGAGGATAAAACAGGTCTCTGTTTAGATTTTCCTTCTGCAGCGACGATTAATTAAAATTTAACCACTTAATTAACAAGCTTAGAAAGTGTCAAGAGGAACATTCATCAGAAAAATAATTAAACAGAAACTTTACAGTTGAATTTGGCAAAAGAACGAAAATTAAATGCTTCAATACTTGGAGATGTACTATCGCTAAAAAAATCACTCAAAAGTACTATGAAAGTACTATCCAATACTAAGGAATTTAATATACAGTAGTGGACAAAAGGTTAAGACGACAGGACAATGCAAAATATATTTTTATGGTATGCAAATATTGTTCATATACTTATTTTTATCGTCATTATGGTAGAACACTATTTATTGAGTAATTTTATTTATCGTGCTATTTCTTAATAATTAATTTATTTATTTTCTTTCATCCTTTGGTCTTAAACTTTTGTTTGCTACTGTATATAGGAACCGTTTATTTTGAAAGTGATGTACAGTAGTGGACAAAAGTTTAAGCCTCCGACTACTGAAGCTTGGCGGCCTGGCCATGGGTCTCTCGGGACCCTCACGGATATTCCACTAATACATATTTAGAGCCGTCCATGAGGCTCACCAATGCTACGCTACTCAAGTGACGATCGCTCGAGACCGAGGTCCTCACCGATACTGTATACAGTGACAATCATCCGATTCATAGGAAGATATAGGAGCGTATAGGAACAGATAATAATAACGTGAATTATCAAACGTCGAAGCTATATTTATTGTATATTTACGTATTGTCACGTATGCTATCTAAAATTTGCTGGATTTTTCTCGAATGGCCACTGCAAATGGGTCTTTCACAATTATCGCACACCGCTATATATTTATTATCATTGTCTACACAATGACAACATTAAATACTAAAATATAATGCTAAAATGCTAAAACAATAATAAAAGTATGGAAATATAAAGTAAACTTTGAAATAAAGAATTGTTTCGATTTGCTACACATGTTTCTTCTTCAGAGCGCTGCTAGAAACTGACTGTCGTCGGTTTCGTTACTTCGGCACTCTGGCGGAAACGTATATGTGTTAGTGCGATCGTCACTTTTCTCCTACCAAACAGCGCCCATCGTTGTATGCGTTATCGCTTTCAAGGGACTCTCAGCATGGGTTACGAAAGACCCATGGACCGCAGGCGGAGGGTTAAGACGACAGGACAACGTGAAACATAATTGTACGGTATGCAAATATTGTTCATATACTTATTTTTATCGACATTATGGTAGAAAACTATTTATTGATTAACAGAGAATACGAGTTTTATTTATGCTATTATTTCTTATTAATTAATTTAATTGCTAATTTAACTGCTATTTTTGAATAATTATTCAATTTGTTTTCTTCGACCCTTTGGTCTTAAACTTTTGTTTGCTACTGTACATAGGAACCGTTTATTTTGAAAGTGATGTACAGTAGTGGACAAAAGTTTAAGACGACAGGACAACGTGAAACATAATTGTACGGTATGCAAATATTGTTCATATATTTATTTTTATCGACATTATGGTAGAAAACTATTTATTGATTAACAGAGAATACGAGTTTTATTTATGCTATTATTTCTTATTAATTAATTTAATTGCTAATTTAACTGCTATTTTTGAATAATTATTCAATTTGTTTTCTTCAACCCTTTGGTCTTAAACTTTTGTCCGCTACTGTACATATAAACTGTTTATGATGAAAGTGATGTACAGTAGCGGACAAAAGTTTAAGACGACAGGGCAACGTGAAACATAATTGTATGGTATGCAAATATTGTTCATATACTTATTTTTATCGTCATTGTGGTAAAACACTATTTATTGATTAGCATAGAATACGATTTTTATTTATCGTGCTATTTCTTATTAATAAATTAATTTGTTTTCTTTGACACTTTGGTCTTAAACTTTCGTCCACTGCTGTACTTGAAAATATACGAATGCCTCTTAAACAAATTATTAGAATTAAAGAAGTTCAAACTGAACAGTCTTACCAAGTCACCAAAAATGTCCACGTCTTCGTCGTTTTGTACGCCATTAGAGTATTCAGAGGACATGTTCACCCCATTGATCAATGGCACATAGATGCTGCCATCCACTATAACATCTTCCTCGAAGATCTTTGAGCCGGATATCACTTGCATTTCCTCTGTCCCGTTTAGAACCAAGTCGGAAGGATCGATGTCGTTGATCCGCGAGACGTTCGCGTTTCCTAAAACACATAGTTCGATCGAACGTGAACGCTTTCCGTGGTAGCCCGAATACAGTAGTGCTCGCTTTAGTGATTTTAGCGACTTTTTTGAATTTAACTAAATGTCAATTTACATTAATAAGCCTGAACGTGTCCAGAAGATAGATAAACGTCTAAGGAAAGTCAACGTCTCCGATATCTTGTAAGCTACAGTAGCTGACAAAAGTTTAAGACGAGAGGACAATGTAGATTAATGTAGAACATAGTTTTATAGCCTGCAAGTATTGTCTGTAAATTCATTTTTATTGTTATTATGATTGAACACTATTTATTGATTAGCACAGAATGCAAATTTTGTTTATCATGCTATTTTTTATAAATTAGTTAGTTTAATTTCGTTGACTCTTTGATCTTAAACTTTCGTCCCCTATCTATTGTAGGTCAATTTATATTTTTTCTAATTAAATATTGAAAGGGGAAATTATATTATTTATTAGATTAGTTTCATAATTGGAAATATACAGGGTATTCGAACGAAGCTGGGAGAAAATTGAAGAGGCAATTCTATGTAACATTTTAAGACGAAAATCAAGAGTAACAATATTGCGTTTGACGCTTTGTTTATTAGTTATCAGCAACTAAAAGAACCGCTATCTTACGCCTGGCAGTAGGCAAACGCGGCAACACGGTAGGTAACGTCAATGCCTACGCAGTGACGCTCAGTCGTAACTACGTGTGGAATACGGATTACTTCTGAACAGCTGCAGAAATGCATATATAACTAATAAATAAAGCGTCAAACGCAATATTGTTACTCTTAATTTTCATCGAAGTTGTTTATACTATTAAATTATACAAAGAATTTCGGAGAACTTGGGAGAAAAATTGAAGAGGTAACTCTATGCAACATTTTAAGACGAAAATCAAGAGTAACAATATTGCGTTTGACGCTTTGTTTATTAGTTATAAGCAATTAAAGAAACGGGCTATTTTACGCCTGAGAGTAGGCAACTGGGCAACTCGGTAGGTAACGTCACTGGCTGCACAGTGCTGTCAGAGTTGCCTACTCTCAGGCGTAAAATAGCCCGCTCGTTAGTTGCTTATAACTAATAACCAAAGCGTCAAACGCAATTTTGTTACTCTTGATTTTCGTCTTAGAATGCTGCATAGAGTCACCCCGTCAATTTTCTCCCTGCTTCGTCCGAACACCCTATATAATTTAATAGTATAAACAACTTTTCAGTTTAACAACTTCGATGAAAATCAAGAGTAACAATATTGCGTTCGATCCTTTATTTATTAGTTATATATGCATTTCTGTAGCTGTTCAGAAGTGAGACACATTCCGCACGTAGTTACGACTAAGCATCGTTGTGCAGCCAGCGATGTTACCTACTGTGTTGCCCCATTTGCCTGCTCTCAGGCGTAAAATAACCCGTATTTTAAGTTGCTTATAACTAATAAATAAAGCGTTAAACGCAATATTGTTACTCTTGATTTTCGTCTTAGAATGTCGCATAGAATCACCCCTTCAATTTTCTCCCAATTTGATCCGAACACCCTGTATATTTTTGTGTTAACTGTTACCTATTACTTCAACGATGCCGTTGAACTGTACATCATCAACGATCTCGTGGTCACCGTCGATGGTGATGCGATTCTTCAGAAATTCATCAAAATCAATCCCATCTAAATTCTTCAGATACACGTCCTCCAGAATAACAAGGTTTTTGAAGACCACGTTGGAGGGTAGCGTATCTGTCGCCAAAACCGCCCCTTTTAAGGGAACGTTATGATCGGTATCGTTCACGAGAAGTTGATCAATAGCCACTTCATTATGGAAGGTTATAGATCCGGTTATCGTTTCGTTTCTGTCTCTCCTTACCACAGACTTATTGAACTCAACGATATCTATGTCGTTGAACCTGGGAATATTGATGTCACCGGTCACGGACAGGGAATCGATATCGAGGTTCTCTTTGAATATTTTTCGACCGTCTATCTCGATGTCCCCATCGTCGATCACAGCATCTTCGATCACGCTGCGTATATCTTCGATCACTTTTAGCTGTGCCGATATCGCTGACGCTGTGACATTGTTTTGGAAAATCGTGTCGCCTGTGATGGTCTGATTCGTGGCCTTGGTCACCGCGTTTTCGAACAGATACGTCAAGGAAGAGGAATCCGTGGAGGGAACATCCCAGGACACGTTCCCCTCCACTGTTAGATCGTTGATTTCTGATATCGATACGTTGAGCAAATTTTCGTACAGCTGAAAGCAAACGTTTGGTTATTAAACAATTCGAAATAGCCACCATTAATAGGTTCGCTGAGTCGCGAGCGTCGTGAATGTTCACCAAGAGAAGTTATTTTGGTGATTCACGTCGGAGAATTTGGAGGATAAAAAGATAAAATTATGTAATAGATTTGAGTTAGGTTAGGGTTAATAAAAAGTACAAATCTTGTAACTGCTTTGAGTTAGATTCGGGTTAGTAAGAAGTAAAAATAATGTAACAGCTTTGGGTTAGGTTCAGGTTAGGTTTGAGTCAATAAAAAGTACAAATAATGTAATAGTCTCTTGTTAGGTTTGTGTTAGTAAAAAGTAAATGTAATTTAGCAGCTTTGGGTTAGGTTTGGTTTAGGTTCTGGTCCATAAAAAGTAAAAATAATGTAACAGCTTTGGGTTAGGTTCAGGTTAGGTTTGAGTCAATAAAAAGTACAAATAATGTAATAGTCTCTTGTTAGGTTTGTGTTAGTAAAAAGTAAATGTAATTTAGCAGCTTTGGGTTAGGTTTGGTTTAGGTTCTGGTCCATAAAAAGTAAAAATAATGTAACAGCTTTGGGTTAGGTTCAGGTTAGGTTTGAGTCAATAAAAAGTACAAATAATGTAATAGTCTCTTGTTAGGTTTGTGTTAGTAAAAAGTAAATGTAATTTAGCAGCTTTGGGTTAGGTTTGGTTTAGGTTCTGGTCCATAAAAAGTAAAAATAATGTAACAGCTTTGGGTTAGGTTCAGGTTAGGTTTGAGTCAATAAAAAGTACAAATAATGTAATAGTCTCTTGTTAGGTTTGTGTTAGTAAAAAGTAAATGTAATTTAGCAGCTTTGGGTTAGGTTTGGTTTAGGTTCTGGTCCATAAAAAGTAAAAATAATGTAACAGCTTTGGGTTAGGTTCAGGTTAGGTTTGAGTCAATAAAAAGTACAAATAATGTAATAGTCTCTTGTTAGGTTTGTGTCAGTAAAAAGTAAAAGTAATTTAGCAGCTTTGGGTTAGGTTTGGTTTAGGTTCTGGTCCATGAAAAGTAAAAATAATGTAACAGCTTTGGGTTAGGTGTTATAAAAAGTGAAAATAATGTAACAGTTTTGGGTTAGGTGTTATAACAA